>CM053784.1:15128611-15663611 GCA_028749045.1 Cupressus sempervirens | reverse complement strand
TAAACAAGTATTGAATGTAAGAGTCATCTTATCTTCATTTTTCTTTATAGACTCTTTTACCTCAACATTAGTAATGCTCGGTAACAATTTCCTTACAGTTTATTCATAGATATCTTTTGTTGTCTGCTTAGTTGAGTCCCATCTTAGCTTTAATCTCTCTAATAGATCATTAGGGATCTGAGGGACTATCTAATTAGGGGAATACTTCCATTTACCCATCTTGGTTAGCACTATTTCCTCAATCTTTTCCTTCTCAACCTTTGTGTCAATCTCATACTTTAATGATTTGAGGTTGATTATGCCTACACCTTCTTCCATTTGTTCTATTCTTTCTTGGAAGGTGAGAGGAGGCTTACTAAACACAACTTCACTACCTTTCTTTCTGGATCTCCTGGTAAACACTACAATGGATGGCTTAGGTGGCTTGGTGATGATCACCTTTCTTTTCTTCTTCACTAGTTCTTATTCCTTTTCTAATTCTTCTTCATCCTCTACATCAACAACATCATCTTCTCCTTTACCTTTGGTCAATAGAAGAGGTATGCTAGATTTGAGTTTTGCTATTTTCCTCTTGCCTTTGTTAATCACCTATGGAAGCTTGAATGCAAGCTCTATTCTTGCCTTGGCCTCATCATATGTTCCAAAGTGTGGTGCCTTTGGATCAATGGGTTTTTATATCAAGGCTTCAATTATGTCTTTTGCTTCATCAATGTTCACCTCATAGGGAAGAGGTTTTACCCATACAACTCTTGGTATAACTACTTGAATGTAGACTTTGTCACTGTCTACCATGAAAAAAATATCATCTTTGTAATTTTCAACCAATTTCCTAGGAATCCTAAATCTATTATTCATTTTATCCTTAAAAATATCAAATTAGTTATCCATTATGCTGAAATTTTTTTCACCCATTTCTACAATATACTCATTAATCTGATACAAAGCTGGCATATCCTTTCTCCATATGATTGTACCTTTAGAAGGGAAAAACTTTTGAACATAGAAAAATAGACATGTCAAAAATGAACTGAGTTCACAAGGATTGTTCCTGGATGTCCTTATACTTTCCATGTTTTTGTTCAACTATTTTAGTAACAAGTCTGCAAGATCATATGATAGATTGTTCTTCATGACTTTGAATGCCAAGTCTACTACTTTACATGACATACTATTTAGAAGACTAGAGCTGTAGATTTTATGAGCTATCACATGTATGCTAAATTTCAATTTTGCATCTATTACACTACTAATCTTCATGCCTCTACCATCCCACTCAGATAGGGTTTTCTTCTCTAACTCCACCTGACCTAAGGTTTTAGTAACTTTGGCTTTGGAGAGAAATTTTTTTAAAATCCTCTAAAAGGGTTCCCCATCTTGAGATGCATACAATATAAAAATTATGCTATCAATGTAGTATATTTTAAGTTAATAATAGTCTCAATCATCTTCAAGCTTGTGATAAATCATCTTCTTAGTGATCAAAACTAGTTGCTCAGGCCATAACTAACTGATGTGAACTTGGTTTAGAATGTATCTAATCCATTTGATTTTGAAACTTTGAGGCAAGTGGGGAATGTGGGTTAAACCCTTATCTTCTAAGTGCTTATCCTTTGGTTTAAGAACACCATCCACACACAGTTCACCTAGGGCTTCATCCATTTCTAGGGTTCCAATTTCTTGAATTGCATACTTAAAATGAGTTTAGATATCATTAATGAGTAGTACCTTAGGACAGATCTATGATTGTGCTCCATTTGGATCGAGGGTTTTTGCAATTACTAGTACAAGTTTAAAATCTAGTGGTTTCCATTTGACTCCTTGGACCAACATTTTTGACCCTTTATTTTTCTTGTTGCTACTACTTGATGCTACCATGGCTACTTAGTAGGTTGTGAAAAAACTTCAAAAAATTTACTGCAAATTCCACTCGAAATTACTTGATTGCTTCCGCAATTTGCTTGATCGCATTAAAACTTTAAGATTTCAATGAAAAATGAATTTAATTTCCTTCCTTTTGATAACAAATTGCAATTAGTGCTCAGTACAAAAGTAGTTGTGATGACATCATTATGTGCAAGAGACTATCATCCACTATTTATTTGAATTTCTCAATGAGTACTTCATGACTTGGTAACCAAACATGTGTGACTAGTTACTCCCGACCTTGCTTGGTAGAGTCTATGACCAAACCTTACTCAGTGATAATTGATATTGATCTTTTATAATCTACTTTTATCTTGAATACTAATTTGGATCTTTGCTTTCTTTCAGTTTTGGATCTGTTTAGATGTGATCATGATAATGCAGTTCTAGTTCTTACTTATGAAATTAGTTGGAAATGGTGGAGTCACCCACTTCTTAAGTGACATGACCATAATTTCTTGGACTAGCTTCCTCGATGGATTTAGGAATCCATTGCTGTCTCATTTTCTTTTTGATGTTATCTACTTTTACTTTCTTTTCATCTTCAATTCTACCTATATTCATGCAATTCTTGGCTAGATGACCAAGTTCTGTGCAAGTGAAATAGGTATCTCTCTTCCTTGTATGATTTTTAACATAGTTCATGCCAATGTGTCCATACTCTCCATAGTAATGACATCTACACTAGGTGTTATAGTCCCAACCAAATATTGCTTTCACAATTTTCTCTGCTGGATCGAATGACTTGGTTCTATAGTTTGATTCCTTATGACCTTGTTTCTTGCATTTGTGACATTTTCCTTCAAATTTTGGTTTCTCTTTACATTCATTAGGCTTGTGACCATGTTGATTGAAATTGTAACATTTACCATTGAATTTTTCTTTTTCATCACTCCAACATTTTTTTGATGTATGACCTATCTTACCATAGTGATTGCAAGTTGGTCTTTGCTTCCTTGGAGTACCTTGTTTGGAGGATTCACCTTCTTCTTTGTATCCAATTCCTACTTTACCTTTTTCTCTATAGTGATTCTGCTCATTTTGTTGATTCAACTAATTCATGTCTATTTAGGATTTCATCATTCTCTCATTGAATTTATTTTTAGCGTTTAGGTCATTTTTCAATCTTTCACTGATTTTCTTTTTAGATCTCATCTCACTTGTTATTCTTTCATTGATTTATCTTTCAAAGTTTAGGTCATTTCTTATTCTTTCATTTTTAGATCTTAGACTCATGATTTCTTCATTTACATTGGAGATTTGATCTATAAGGTCTTCATGCTGAAGGGATTGGTTCTGGATCTTATTGCTTCTTTCATCCATATATTCTTTCATCTTGTTCCTTTGCTCTAAGATTTCACATAGCCTTACTAAATGAATTTCTTGTTCTCTTTTGAGATTTCTTATTTCTTCTTGCAGGGAACCATTCTTCTCTAAGAGTTCTTTAATTGTATTTTTTGCTTCATCTAAACTACTTGAAGGGGAAAAAATATTCAATCTTTTCTTCAATGTACTAGTGATCATTCATTTGATTTGCAAGTTCCTTCCTTATTTTTAGGGATTGGGAAAGTTTCTCCTTAGCTTTCTTGAGTTGTGCAATAGCCATTTCTAGATCTACCTTTTCATTGTCAATTTCTTTATCAATTCTGAATATCTCCATTTTCTTTGATCTTTCCTCAAGCTATCAAGCTTTATCTTGAGAACCACAAAGCTCTGATAACAATTGTTGGAAATAGTCAATACTATGCTAGTTTACTGAGAGGGGAGGGGTGAATCAGTAACCATAAAAATTTAGCCTATTTAGATCTAACTACAATAATCCAGTAATCATTTAATTCATGAAATTAGATCTAATTGCATGCATGAGAAGCTGAAGATACAAACATTCATGACACATGAACACAAGAATTTGGTGACCCAGAAACCTTCCAAATAGATAGTGAAATTGGGGTGGGAATAATACCCACAAAAATTCAATACCATAGCATAAAGTTGGCCAATTAAGGCTTAGAATGATCATTTCTAATGATCTTCCATGTTAGGAGCAATTAGGACTACTAGGTCCACCTTGTTAGAGGTTTTACAAACATATAATGAAGTATGCACTCAGTGAAGAGATTTAACAAAAGATTGTTAAGTCTACCTTATTAGAAGATTTTGAAGCTAGTTCACTTGTTAAGATGAAACAATGGATCTCTGACTTACAACTAATTTTTTGATATGACTCTACTACTCCTTTGCTGATATGGCCTCACAATATACTAGCTGTTGATTCACATTCACATACTTCTCATACATCTCTCTCCATGTGTATATTTCTCTATATATTCATTCATTTCATCATTCATACATACATATGAATATGGTACAATATATTACACACACACACACACATATATATATATATATATATATATATATATATATATATATATATATATATCAATCCAATTAACAAAATTACAAAGTCGGCCAATATGCAAGTTAAAAACAATATTACAAAGTCAGCTCAAATGAAGACACTTAGGTTCTAAAGACTGACTTGGTGAAGTTTTGATACATGGCATCCACTGTCATTACTTGGTATCATCATGCATTTAATAGAAGTGGAAGCTCAGTCTATACTAATCATCTCAGAGTAGTCTCAAACTTAGTCTACATTGGTGACTTGCTAGATACTGTGCAACTTGGTAGAAACTGAGTTACTCGTTAACCATAACTACACTTGGTAAACACTAATCATCTCATCGCTTAGTTAACACTAACTTTGCTTCACATGAACTGATATCTTGGTAGAAACTATGAAGCTTGGTAACCACTAAACTGCTTGGTAAGAACTATAAGACTTCACACTGCCTAAATTTTCTTGGTAACCATTGGAATGCTTGTTAGGAACTATAAAGCTTGGTGGCTACTAAATTACATGGAAAACACTATAGAATATTCAATGAACTCGGTAACCATATAGAATCTGAATAAGTGTTGTCACTAATAAAAAAATTGACTCAATGTCAACACTTGTACCCATACATCTTGGTCATAGTATGATTATGAATGATCCCTCCTTTTTCTTTTTCATACTTGGTAATACTTTTTTCTTGTAACATCATATGACTAGTGTTATTTTATGGATGTCTTACTTAAGAGATTCTGAGGAATATTCTTCTTGAATATTTTATTGGTCTATAATTGGGAAGGGAATTATTTCCCACTTCCCATACAAATTCTAGAGAGTGAAATACTCTCTCCCAGCCTATACTCTAGTTTGACATAATATTTCCATTAGATCATTTTTGTTCTAGTATTACTTGGATTATTTTCTTTATGCAACTATGTTATTGTGAATCTAGGCTTGACATTAGTTTGATGCTATTTTGACACTTCAATGTAAAAACTAAATTTAATGGATCAATTAGAAATCACTTGAATAATCACTTAGCACATGAATTTTCTTTAAACCCATATCAAATATGAAACTAATAGGTAAATTTATATCATGAGTAATGGAACTTGAAATGATATTTCTTATTGAACTAAGGCATCATGAGATTTCTTTATATGAACAATGTTTTGGAAATGTATTGATTCATGATTCTAAAATGAATAGGATACAAACAATGCAGGTTCATTACATGAGCATCAAATAATGAGATATCTTATAAACGAGTTTCTTTTACATTCCATTTATGACTATTATGATTGTCAACCTTTTCATTTCATTGCAACTAAATACATTACATTGAATTTTAAAATACAAATACATGTGACAATATCCAAATTTCTTCATTTCTTTCATGGATCCATTCTTCATAAGAATGTACCTAAAATGAAGACCTCACTTTTACAATACAATACACAAATGAAAAAATTGAAGGGTTCATCTTTACGATGTAATATTTCACAACATAGAGAAGGACTCCATTCTTTAAAATGCATTACAATCTAACACATCCCTTCCTTGATACTATGCAATCATTCATTGCAACAATATGAATAGGATTGAGAGAGATTCTTCATAACATGTACAATGCACAAAGACAAGTTTCTCCTTCAAACACATCTACAAGATGATCCTTCCAAGCTTTTTCCATTGCTCCCTTGAGCACAAAATCTGCAAATATGTCACAACAAAATAATAAGGAGTGAGTCTCTAAACCCTAAGAGTCTCTAAAGTTAGAGAGTGAGGAGACAACCCACTAATTTCCCCCAAGCCCTCTAAAAGGCCTCCAACTTCTTACTCAGCTAAAAATGGCCCAAACAAGAAGCCTCCCTTTTCTTAGATCCTTGCCCGTTTCTAAAATTGTAATCTTGACCAAGTTGGAGAAACATGTTAACTCTTCAATTTCGAAATTCTAAGAAAGTGACATGTTTGGAGGGTTCCCAAGGTCATCTAGGCCTACTAAAGGTTAAATTTAGACCCTCAACCCACAATACTATAATGAGAGCACTTATTTTTCACCAAAATAAACCCCTAGGACCACTTTTTGATCCTTAAAATTTAATAGGAAGTTTGAATTCGAATTTTCCTTGATGGAGACTTCTCTTAACACTCTACCATAAGGGGTTAACTTGGGTATTGCATTGGGTTAGGTTTTGGTTAGGTGACTTTTTCCCAAAACCCTAAATGACAAGTCATTAACACATGGACAACACAAGTGTCAAGTGACACATAAAAATAACACATTACATTTATAGTGACATGTCTCTAATTATATATGAATTAAACTATTACACACCCATACAATTCACATTTATGAAAAAAAGAAGATTACAACAAGGTTTGAATCTTTCCATAGATTAAACCTTGGCTATGTCATGTTTATAGTGGTTTGAGCCTTGGTTCCCCATTAAATCCCATGGTTAAATTCTTGCACACTAAACTCAAGCATCAGCAGTCCAAGAAAATTATATAAAAATACATGTATTATGTGCAGGAAAATTCAATATTGCATAATTCACATTAGAATATTCACTTATCACATTTAACTTTCCTTTTTCTAATCATTTCATTTAGAACATTCAAAACATTAAAATATTAATTTTTTTTATCAATACTAAACTTCACTTAATATGATCAGATTAACATTCTGAATAACTTTATAATCTACTTTCTATAATAGTGATGAAATATTGAATCCACAACTATTAAGTCACTAGGCATGTGAATTAGGTCCTATTGCATATCACAATCTATCCTTTAACACTAATTTCTATTTAAACATTACAATTTGAAATTTCAATCATTTCTACAATTTAATTTCTATTAAAGAAATTGAAATAATTTAGAACATGAAATGGAATCATTAAATTTATCAATCAGGTCCTAATGTGCGGACATAAGCATGGATCACCAAAATGTAGATATTACAATGACATAACCCTATAGTCTCAAAAGTGTATCAAAACATGGAATTAGAAGTATCATAATTCAAATATGTTATCTGTGCTATGGAAGATCAAGTGAGGCCTCACAATGTCATAGAATTTTGAGGTGAGGTCTCCAACCTTACAAATCCCATTGTATCATATTATCTTATGTTCCTGATGGAAGAATGATTAAACATTAGTTATGATCTTATGAAAAACAAGTCGTCATAAGATCTCAAGGAAAGAAGCTAGAATTCATGACACTATGAAAGGTAGTTATCATAAGATTGTAGGGTGCTTTAGTAGAAAGAAGATATCCTGAGGTATGATCTTGAAATAAAGGAGGAGTTGTGACATCATAAAGGTTATTTAGCTGGCTTACGATGTTACAAGGGGCTTATGATCGTAGGATTATAAGAGTAATATGAGAAGTATAAGATGACATGATGAAGGCACAATCATAAGATAACAAAAGACAAAGCAAGGTGGTAGTTCAATGTTAGAGGAGATGACATCTGTTCTATCCTAATTAGTTAGAATTATAGTACATAAAAAGATGGATTCCAAGTTGGGCCAATGGGGCCAAAATTGTATTTGCATAAGTTTTATGGAAATATGATAAACTTCATTCTTTGATCTTACAACAAATAGTTCATTGTAAGATCTCAAAGGTAGGGATAAAGAGTTATGATGCTACAAAATAGTGTATCGGGAGATCGTAAATTTGAAAGTTAATGTTGGCGATGCTATGATAGTAGTATCATAAGGGTTTGATGGATAACTACCAAAGTTATGAAATGGTCGACTAAACCATGATCGTAAGATTGTGAGGTGAAGAAAAGTAAGATAAGATGCTATGCTAATGAGTGTAAGCTACATCTCATAAGATCGTAAAGGATTTAAAGGTAAGATCCAATGTCATGGTAACTAGTGTGTTGTGAGATCATAAAGGCTTTTCTCAAGGTTTATGATATTGCAATAAAGGTTTTATTTCAAAAAATCATAAGATCATATAGCCTCTCCTTCCATCATAAGATAATACAAGAGATCTCTTTCTTCAATGTATCTCATATGATCATAGAGAAAATGTTCCCCGCCTAAGATTTTATGAAGGGTTTGAATTCTAAGTCGATCATAAGATCATAAACCCTAAGTTTGACATGAAAGTATGCTTTTCACTTTTTTGAGCTAGAAAAACAAAGTACTCTTGACCAATGAGATTTGAGTGATGTACAGAAAGTGTAATGCTAGATAGTAATGGCAACGCTCCCATGAGGTGACAGAGGAAACTAAGTTTAAGGCTTGAGCATGTTGAAAATCAATGCAAAAAAATGTTGATGATGTACATTGAACTATAAAGACATTTTGTTAATTAGTTATAGTTTATCATTCAAAAAGAGAAGAATATCAAAGCAATTGCAGTGTTTTCAGTACAAGTGGATTATTATTGAGAACTATTTGCAGAGATTTTTTTGTGTTTTCAAGATATTTTCACAATGTCTGACAAAGAAGTTGACGAAATACAAGCTTTAGACATGGAGGAGGTAGAAACATCAACTAAAAGGGAGAAAAAACTTGGTAGAGAAAATCTAATAGGTTTTTAGAAGAATGGATTAAGCTTTTCCCAGGATCCTCAAATGTTAATGCTATGGATGATCATGTTGTTGTGGACCCATATGCTTTATGTAGAGATGCTACATGTCCTGGAGTTACAGGTTATGAAATTTTTAGATATTTTTACCACAATAGAGAAGAAAATCCCTATGTGCAATCCATGGAAGAAGAACCTAGTGAAATTGATCTTCCCAGAGGTTTTCATTGATGTTGATTTGGTAAAGGCCCTAATCATGTTGCACAATCTGGCCACCAAATCATTCTATAGGAGAGATGGAACTATTATATGTACACTAGATTACACCTCATTTATTGAAGCATTTGGATTGGATGGTGTCATGAGTGAACCAATAGACTTGGTTGACCTGCAAGGAAAATTTGAGAGGAACACAAAGGCATACACAGGAAAATTAATGCTACAACATATTCCCATGGACCTAAAGTAGGTGGGAGACTATCAAAAGGAATTTTCAAGTATAATAAAAGCATGCTTTTTTAAACCTTTTTTCATCTCTTTGTCTCCATATTTTTGTGATTTTGGTTGTGAGTTGGTAAGGGTGGTGTGGCCCTTCGTCAAATGCTATTAGGGTAGGAGTTCTTGAGCATGTGGATAGATCACTGAACATGAGGTAGTTTGCACTAGGACCTTGGGTTTGATGAAGTTTTTCAAGAAGAATTTCTTGAGTGTGTAGATAGATCACCAATTGTGAGGTAGTTTGAATGAGGATTGTGAATTTAGCTAAGTGTGTAGACAAATTGCCAATTCTGAGGCATCTTGCATGAGGTGCTTGTATTGCATGATATTTGTCTTATGAAGACTTGATTATAGAGAAGAGAAAGAAGAAGATAACTTATATGATTGGATGGATTTTGAGGATTCATAGACTTGAGAAAATTAGAGCAAGAAATCAAGAGGCATTGCAAGTTTCATTCTTTGATTTGTAGAAGCAAGTGAAAAATTAGAAGAACAGTTGTGGAAGAGCAGAGTGCATCACTAGAAAAGAGATGTTGATGATTCTTTGAATGCAAAAAAACAAAGAAGATCCAGTGGAGTATCACACATGTAATACAAAAGAAGAGCAAGAGGATGAAGATTAAAATATTTGTGAACCTAAAGTTGAAGAAGATGAAGAGCATAAAGATGACCAGATTTGTGAGCTAGAAGTAGATGAAGATGATTTGAAGACTACATCAGTAGAGGAAGAGTATAATGCCTTGGTTGGAGGTCAAACAAGTGAAGCAGTTACATGCCTTGTTGAAGACATGGAAGAAACAAACAAAGATGATGAATATGTCAAAGAAATAAATTCTTACGAATCATGGGACATTGTCTTTGAGATGAGTTTGAAAGATAATGATGATGGTATGCATGAGGATCTTGCTAGTGATGTGTGGCATGAAAAGGAAGATTGGTTTGGCATTGTTGAGTTTTTTACAGGTGTATTTGATTCTAAAAGATTGGAGAAGGATGAGATTTATACTTGGAAAAAGTTCATTGTGGATGAGTATTTTTAGTGACACACTCTTGTTCCAGCTAGGTGTTGGAAAAGAAGAAAGAAGGACATATATCAGCAACAAATACTTGTTCCAGCTATGTGTTGAAAGAAAAGAAAAAAAACATCAATAGTAGCTACTTTATTTTGTGAATTCATATCCACAAAAAATTTCCTACCATGGGTGTTTTATTGAGGAGCATCTTGCATCATGAAAAAGGGGCATGTTTAAGATTATATTCAAACAAAAAAATTGGAGGAGAGAGAAAGTGACAAAAATTAGAGGAAAAATAATTTTAAAAATAAAAATAGAAAAAAAGGAATTTCTATTTTCAAAGTGCATAGGTGGTGTAAATTAAAAAATAAGGAAAATAATTGCCATTTTATTTATCGAGGTGTGTAGGTGGCATTTTAGAAATTTGTGGAAAGTTCCTTAAATCATGCATTTAATATTTGTTGTGATCTGCAAAGGAAATATAATTTTCTAATTGGCCCACATGGTGGTGCTTAGTTGTATTTTGGTGGGAATTTAATATTTTTTGGAAGGTAGTTGCATTTACCTTTTATCCCATATTGGTTGTGTTTGTAAAATCTTGGGTGGTAAGTGCCTATATAAGCAAGGCTTATGAGCATTTGTAATCAAGCTCTCAAGGTGTGATCTCTTCTTGTATAGAAGCTTTGGAGGTGAAGGATCTTAGTGTATAAGATCTTAGTTGGGAAATCCTCTTGGTGGAAACTCTTGGTGAAGCTCTTGGTGTGAAGACTTTTCTTGTGGAAGCTCTTGTTTGGGATTTCTCTTATGTTGAAGCATTTATAAACTTCTTTTGGAAGAAGTCATATCTATGATGTCATATTGTTGATGTTGTAAGAATTTTTAAGTATAATGAAAGAATGCTTTGTGAAGCATTTTGCCATCTCTTTGTCTCCACATTATTATGATTTGGTAAGGGTGGTGTAGCCCTTCATTAGAAGGTTGAAAAGAAGATGCCATTGGATAATTTAAAAAAATATTTTGTAAAGACTATGTATGGAGTCCACAAGGTAGTTGGTACAGATGGAACAAATATGGTGTATGGAGAAGAATTCATCATAGCCAAGGATGTGCAAGACCCCTACCATGGAGGTGAATATGATTATGTTGAATACATCCTAGAGAGGTTGAAGGATAACATTAGACTAGCACAGAGTGGAGAAATGGAGAAATTCAGTTTCCATCATTACAAACTACTGATGCACCTGATCCATACAAGAATGTGGGGTAAATAAGCCCAAATTTTATTGATAGCACCTTTGATGCTAATGGAGAATTTCCAATTCAACTTTGGACATGGGTATTGGATAGTTACTACCACAATTTTGATTCTATTCCATTCTTTAATAATTTTGGTACTGTTATATTGAAAATGTTAGACCTAGGTTACTTTAGGGCACCTAAGATTTTGAAACATCTTTTAAGGCCATCCATGCTCCTAGAGGATAAAAGATTAGATCATAACTAGGGGGATATTTTCTTGTTTCCAACTTTTTCTTTGATGAGAGTATATGGTTGCCCCCAGCCTCCCCACATATTGCTTAAGTTCATTCCCCCTAGATTGGCCATCACTGAATTCATGTGCCAATTATTTATGGTAAATAGTGAGTACTTAGGGCCTAAGGTTCATAGGGGAAAATTTTTGTGTAGATGTCTCAAGATAGGTGACTTTTCAATTGGAAAAGAACCCCTAGATCACATCCATTCATTCATCCACCACTAAAATTTATGCATTGCTCCCAACAAGATATATGATCTTGATAATTGGATGAGGAATACAATCAAAGAGATCAGAAACCATGTGATTCCTAGCACTAAGGAGTTATCTCATGAGGACCTTATTCCAAATATTGTTGCAGAGGGGGAAGCAGCTAATAAACTTGCCAAATTTGATGATGTATTGAGAGTGGAGAATGAATTGAACAAAATAGATCCAAAATTCAAAGGATTCTATATGGATTTTCCCTATCTACAAAGGATAAGAAAGATGGTTTTGAACCATGCAGAGATTATGGCACAAATACCAGAGGTGCCACTCAAAGAAGAAGAGAGGGTATGTCCATGTTGAAAATAATTGGTCAATTGTATATTGTCTTTGATGTTATAAAAAATGTCATACATTCATCAGTTAGCTTCTGTTAAGCTCACTCAAGCAATGAAGACAATTTTCTATGGTTGTCGAGAATTCCTGTGTTTTCCAAGTTCAGATAATAGTGTCTATTAAATTCACTCAAGAGACAAACAAAATTTGAAAGGTGACAAATTTTAACCGAGCTCACTTGGTTACCAAAGAAACTTTGCTGAAGATAGTGTCTATTGAGTTCACTCAAGAGACAAAGAGAGTTGGTGTGAGAACCAATGTTAATTGAGATCACTTGGTTAACAAAAGAAAAACACTTCTAAGCTAGTGTCTACCAAGCAAGGTCAACCACTAAAGGATTTTTTGGTTTTGGTCTTACTGAGTTAAATCAATTTGTTTGATAGTTTTAGCTGAATGAGAAGATAAATATTATTTATTGTAAGATGTATTCTAGCTTACTTGACAATGTATAAGATATATATGTAAGGTCAAGTTGTGAGATTCAAATGTGAGAGTGAGTGTGAAAAAGAATAATTCTTAGAGGAAGCAGATTTGAAGGATAAGAAAAATAACCTTGTGGTGCTACAAAGATACATTTGATCAAGAAGGATCAAGTATTGAAGCTAGAATTGAGATCTATAATCAGCAACTCAGTTGCATCAGAAATTAGGTTATTCTCAATTTTACTCTCTAACTATTGTAGTAGTGATCTAAATCTCCTAATAGATTTGGCCTAACAACTATTTGTAAATCCTCTAACAAGGTGGCATTTCTAGATTGAAGTGTCTAAAGTCCTCTAACAAGGCCACTCCTAATAGGGTGATCCTCTAACAAGGTCATACCTAACAATGTGTTTTGTAACTTTTAACAAGGTTAGCTCCTAGCACGACTCACTTTAGAAGAGTGAAAAATAATAACTAGTTGCAATTGGTGGTTTTTCTCAAATTGGATTTCCATGTAAAATATTGGTGTCACTTGTGTTCATGCTATTTACTTTCATGTGTATGAAACTAAGTTTAATTAAGGTTAATAAAAGTTAATTTCTTAAAGATCAGTTATTGCCAAGTAATATTTGATTTTCATGATAAGCATTTGTTGAGTTATTTCAGTGTTTACTAAGTTACAACTTGTGTTATTGTAAATTGAGTATTGGAGTAAATAATTAATTTATTAATTATTTATTCCATTTACTTAAGCTTACTTAGGTAAATGCATTTCATTTATTAGTTGTAGTCTAGGAGTTAGTTATAAGTTGTTATCAATATAGGAGTTTTTTCTCTCTAAGTCATACTTATCCTCTCACCTTGTTCGAGGACTTTCCACCTCATGTGGTTGTATGCTTAGTTATCACACTTATCTCCTAGCGTCTTCTAGCTTGTTCTAGGAGATTTCTTGATCTCTTTATATTCAAGCTCCCTCATTATATTTTCATAACATCAACACATTTTGCATATTGTAAATATATATTTTCTTGTGTTTGCAATATCTTTTTCTCTCTCATGTTCGTTTAGGATTTTTCCCTAGCTACTCACTTGTCCTTCCTTGGCTTCCCTTTTATAGGTTTTTGCATGTAGGTGATCTTGGGTGTCTTTGGAGTTGGATTTCATCAACTCCAACATGGTATCAGAGCCTTCCTTCTGCTACTTTATTGAAGGTTTTTTGAAGCCATGATTGGAAGACACAAACCCTAGTTTGTTTGTGCATTTTTCTTGAAATTGGGGAAACGAAAAAATTTTCAGAGCACATTGGGCCCAAACTGACGCTTCCATTAGATCCAAAAGGCCATTTGCAATCAAGATTCATATAAAATTTGTCCATTTTGGAGACAGGGCTCCGAGAGGCAAATTTTTTTTAGCTTGAGGGCTTCTGTAGGGACTGTATGGATGATTTGCGCAAGAAAATTTAAAAAAAAACATTTACGGGCACATCGCCATAGCACTACCCAATAGCCACTGCAGGACCACCCATGCACCACTCTTCCAACGGCATCTCAGTCCTCTCCGCTCAGTCCCGACAGCTCAGTCTTCCTCTTGTGACTCAGCCTCCCCCACGGCCCGTGAGCCGCTCTATTAGCCACCACTAGCGGCATTTTTGACCGCAGCCTCCACTGGCATTTTTCATAGGTGCACCACCTCTACCAATCTATCACCTGTGCATAGCTCAGTCCCCGTCAACCTACTTGGGTGGATAATTCGTGGTATAGTTAGCGTTACGTAGAGTCCACTTAGTGCCTGACACGCCTGGAGGTTTGCCACCACTTGGCACAATGTGGGGGTGACATGTGGCCTGGGTGCCATGTGGCACTTTTCCACATGTACCTACCACATCACCCCCTGCCACATCATCTTTTCCATGTGGCTTCTTTTTTGTTGCGACGACCTTCAAGCAGTCAATTTTTAGCATGTGAAATGTTGACATTAGCATGATTTCAACACTACATCATGTGCCTCTTGCACCTCTCCTAGGTATTTTTTGACCTACCTTTGATTTTTTGGACATAACTTGAGCATATGGAGGTATTTGTCTGATCTAAAAGAAGTACTAGAAAGTTGGTTCTAAGATGGAGACATTGGTGAAGGTATTTTTAGATTTTGATTTTTTTTGTTGCCCAATTTTCAATTTAAGTCCAGAGTTTTGTTTTTGACTTCGGCATGCATATCTTTTGTGTCCCATGTCAATTTTTTGAAAACATAATATTTTTGGAAAGCTGGTTCTGTCATCTTTTTAGAAATGTAGTCTTTTTCCTTAGATTTTGCCCCATGCTCTTTCTATCATTATTTTGGAATTTTCAGTCCATGGTGGATATCTTGGGTGTTTTAGGTCTGAGGATCATTTTCCTAGCATGGTTTCCTTTGTTTTGAGCTATACTTTGTTTTGTTGCAACTTGTTTTTGGTTTTGATCATTGTAACTATCATTTTGAAGCACTTTTATGTATCACACTAAGATAAAGTGCCACTCTTGCATTCTGAGGGTCATGAACGTTGTTTTGAAATAGTTGTACTTGCATTATTTTCATAAAGCACCATGGGGGGATAGTAGTTTCCATGTTTTTTCCATCTTTCTTTGTCAAGTGAGTGTCCCTTCCATGAGATTAGCCCATGCAGAGTCAGTTTGACTATGTCTTTATGGGTGTTTGTACCTCTTCATCTTTCTCCTCATTCTTTTTTCGTCTGCAGGAGACTTTGGCTAACCTTTTCAATTGTCTGTCATCTCACCCCATTTTCATTAAGGGGGGGTTGTTCTATTGTTCTAATGCTTCCATGGTTCGATGGTTCGATAGTGTGAACTATGTATTCAGTGGTTGATTCTATATACAAGGTGATTGTAGTGGTTGGTACCTATGCATTTTGATGAGATGGATCATCTACCATATAGACATGCTTGGTTCGTGCCTTCATCTTCCATGGAGGTTCTTCAGATCAACATTTTTCTTTTTGATGGCAGATTTTGCGGCTTCTTCATGCTTCAGTGATACTCTTCATGATCACTTTTTGTTCTTGTTTTAGAGGACATTCCCCTAGTTGGAGGCTTCTTTAGTTCTTCACTAGGTTCTTACCTCTTTTTGGGGGAGGGATTTTTCCATGTGGTTTTCTCTCTTTCCCTATTTATAGAGGTTGCATCTTCTTGAATTGTACATGGGTACCTAAAATGGCCTTGTTGTCGAGACCCATTCTACATTCATCTTAGTTTTGTGAGCTTAAGGCATTTCCTTGAGTTGCACTTAAGGGGGGGTGTTAGAGTAAATAATTAATTTATTAATTATTTATTCTATTTACTTAAGCTTTCTTAGGTAAATGTATTTCATTTATTAGTTGTAGTCTAGGAGTTAGTTTTAAGTTGTTGACAATACGCGAGTTTGTTCTCTCTAAGTCATACTTATCCTCTCACCTTGTTCGAGGACTTTCCACCTCATGTGGATGTATGCTTAATCTCCTAGCTTGTTATAGGAGATTCCTTGAGCTCTTTATATTCAAGCACCCTCATTGTATTTGCATAACATCAACACATTTTGCATATTGTAAATACATATTTTCTTGTGTTTGCAATATCTTTTTCTCTCTCATGTTCATATATGGTTTTTCCCTAGCTCCTCTCTCTTCCTTCATTGGCTTCCCTTTGACAAGTTTTTGCATGCAGGTGATCTTGGGCATCTTTGGAGTTGGATTTCATCAACTCCAACACTGAGTGCCTGTGTGTTTGCTGAGTAATATCAGAATATAGTTTACATAGAGTTTTGATTTGTATTGACATCTAAGGGATCTGGGATTTTTTTGTTTTTGTGGTAACCGATTCACCCTCCCCTCTTAGTTTCTCCTCTTATATTTCCAATAGTCTAGATAGCCCAAAGCCTAATGTGACCCTAGAAATATAATAGGATGAGCCTATTGAGGCATCATGGGTTAGTAAAGGGAACAAGAGGTAGAAGATTGTCCACATCCCTAAAAAGGTAAAATAGAGGACTCTACAACTCTTACCTGGAAAAGGTCAGTACTTTTTTGACTTAAGACAAAGTCATTGCGATAGAAAATACATTAACTGACTTGGAGTTAGCAACAACAAGGCTAGATGATAGAATCATCCAAGCCCAACAATTCATAGAGGGTGATGACTTCATTAAATCTACTAAATTCAAGAGCTTCTTGTATAAGGTGAAATAGAGTGAGCTGGTACTCAAGATGAAACTAGGGGAAACTGATGAACATAAGCTAGAAATAGTTGAGAAGTTACATGCATATGATCTAAAGATTGAAGTAATGACTCTTGAGGAGGCAAGAGATCTAGTGTAGAGGAGTGGGATGCTGTTAGTGTGTGGTTGGGATTTGGAGCAAGCATTTATGCTTGACCAAATTAGGAGACAAGAAAATGCCATTTCATATGAGGCATATGGTGTTGGTAGACTATAGAGAGGAACACGATTCAACATTGACACCAAGTCTTCAACAACATGGAGCATGGATCCTACAACAAACAAGCCCAAGTTAATGGATGTACAAAGCAAAAAATAAGGCAATATAATAGTATGGATATTATAGGGTACCTTTGGTATAGAAATCTCCAAGGTTGTGAAACACTTTTCATTTATGAATGAAGCCAAGGTAGAGGAGATAGAGACAAGGCTATCCAAATTCTTCCATGATTATATTGATGCTAGGAATTAGTATGAGGATGAGCTTAGGAAAAGCCATGTATATAAGGAGAGAATTGAGGAGCTTGAAGGTAAGGTCTAGGGTTTGGAAGTTGAAGTTGCATCTCTCAAAGAGAAACTAGAAAATGTAGAGTAGGTTACCATTGTAGAGTAGAGAAAAGAGTAGGATAGTCAAGAGAAACCATCCAAGGTCATAACAAAGACCACAACATAGATAGATGAGCTAGAGATAGAGGAAATGAATCCCAAGAGAATGAACATTGATGCTCCACCAATGCAACAAGGAAATGAGGTAAGGACACTAGTCCTTAGAAGTATGATCAGCCATAGGGTTGAAAGTCTAAAGAGTATATGACAACATGCCCATACTTTGTACATTACTTTACAAAATGCTGAGCAATTTTGCAATGAAGCACTTTCATGGTTGTCATCCGCACTCAATCTCTGGGTGCCATATACTAAATTTTTAGAGAGTCTTATTATGTTGATTGCTAAAAAGATAGATTTTCCTGATAAGATAATCATAGTGAAGGAGAACTTAGAGATAGTTAATGAATTGATTGGCTTCTTCACTAGGAAATTACAAATCACACAAGGGAAAATGAAAGTTCTATCTTAGGGAATTGAGCCTTGCATATCATCGATTTTGGATAATAACAAAAAGTTGAGAGAATGGAATGCATGGTATAATGCATTCAGTGTAGTATTGACTCAAGAGACCACAGTGGCAATTTTTGAAGATAAAAATGATGCTCCTTTCAATAAATTAATTGACTTCTTATTTAGAGAAGAAATGTATTTGAATAAATTCTCAGTGGAGTCTAAAGCCATAACTAATGCTAGGTGGACTAAAGCCACAAAGGAATCATAAGAGGTTAAATCAACTAAATCTCCCATTAAGTGAGAGATTTATGTTTAGGAAGTAGAGGGAGAAATAAAGGCTTTGCTAGTAGGGAGTAGCTGAGAAAATTTTTGACTTAAAGGAAACAAGAGATTTGGATAGGATCAGATATACTAAGTAGTGTATTAAGAAGTAAATCTCTCATAGATATTTTGAATCTTTTAATATTTTAAAGGAAGTTGAAGATAGTAGAAGAAAAAGGAGAGTAATGTCAAAGTGCCTAAAATAAATTTTCACCTACTGACTTTTTCAACTACTTCACTTTTTTTGGATCGAATGTTGAGGAATGTTTTGTATAACTGTCTAGGCATGTCTTGCCACCTTTTCTTCCAATAGGGTTTTATTATGTGTCCTCCTCCCATATGTAGCTTGTTTCAATCCTCTTATATAAGGATTTCCAAGATGATGAGTAGAGGTTAGAAGTCTATAGAAATTTATGTTTTAATGTCATTTATAGTCCGTCCAATTTTGTGAATTATATGAATGTATTTAGTTCTATAAACTTGAAGTATAGTGAATATGAATGATCAAGTTGTCAAGTTATGAGTTATATTTTGTGTCTCTATCAATATTGTATTCATTTTCAAAGGAAATAAGTACAAACAAAAGTTCTACATATTTGTGTATCTAAATTTTGTCTCTTTTCTTGTATGTCTGTGATCTTGGAATTGAAGTGAACAATGTTCTTACAATATAATGCAATTTGGATAAATTCTATGTCTCTTATCAACTGATTTTGATTCAAAGAATTAAGTAATTTATTTCAATAAGTGATAGGGTTTAGGGTATATGAGAGGGATATGGTAAGAATGAAATCTAGAGCTCACTATTGACAAATTTAATTACAAGTTGATTAAATAGGTCCAAGTTGCTGGTTTTGACTCTATATGACAATGGATAAGACACTGATCAATTAATTTTAGTTTCAAGTTGATAGTTCATATAGTTATATAACACTTATATCAATCAAAAACCAATTTTCATTTATATAATGAAGAACTAAAATTTGTTGGTTAGTACTTATTTGTGATAGTTTTCCTATTGATTATAACTACCTATTATAGTCAAGGAGCTTGTTGAAAATCTAAGAAGAAATTATGACCAATATCTACTATAAGGGATAAGGTTTGAAAGAAGAAGTAATAATGAGCTAGGTGTTTTAAAGAAGAAGATCATAAAACCATTCATATCCCCAAGGTTTACCTACCTTGGCCCTACAGAGCCTAAAATGAAGAGAGTCCTAGTGATTTCCCAAAGCTAAGATTTAACCCTAAATAATATACAATTTAACTGATCCTTAGGATGGTCTTTGTCTATTGCATCCTGTATTGGGTTTAAATCTACCTAGTATGTTCCTTACCAAAAAGAACTCCAACACCTTCCTTACAATATTCAACCACATAAATCTATGAACCACCACCCATAACTAAACTAGACAACCTACAAACCTTCTGTATACATACATTTTTCACTATTTGAGAAGGATCTAGACACTTAACCCTAAATTTTGAGGCCAACCAACCTAAAATCATATTATTTTATTATACTTTATTACATAGAATTAGTTAAAGAAAATTTACAAATTACATTTTTGGATGGGCCAACTTCTAGAAATCATAACTTACAAACTATTGACCCAATTGGCTATTGTAATCCCTTTTCAAAAATAATAGCTCATTTTTTCTAATGAATAATTGTACAAGTGTTCATTAGCCAAGGTTTCACCATGTTTTGGATTTATTCAATCTTTCAAAATAGAACCTAGTTTTTTTGTACCAAAAATATACAATAATTTCACTAATACTTATGATATGGAAATGAAACTTGTCTAGTAGGTTGATATATTTAAAATGAACCTCCATCTATGAAATTGGAATAATTCAAGCACACATGAACAACTTACTAAAAAAAGTAACTTCCAAAGATAACAACTCTATATTGAATTCTACACTGAAACAACTATTATTGAAAAGACAAAAATATAAATATTTTTGGGTGATGTGATATTTCCCTTACACCTAAGATGCTCTTGCATCAGGCGACTGAGGTAATTTGAGAAGTGGCCCTATCAAGTCTTAGATGTTTAGAGGAAAATCAAGACTATTAACCTCTTCCTTTATCACTCATGATGAATCTTCTATATGCATCCCTTTCCATTTGAATAGATATTATTCATATATTTTTTTCCTTGGACTTCAGCTAATACGACTGCCCAATATCTCTTCAATCTCCTTTGTAGCTCAAGTAATTTGTAGACTACTCCATTGTGCTTCTATAACCTAATCTTCATTACCTCCATGATACTTTGTAAAATTTGAAATGTTAAAGACTATTAAAATATTCAATTTAGAGGGAAAATTTGTTTCATAAGCAATTCTTGAATCAAGCTTGTTCAATATCCTACATGTTTCAAACTTCTTTAATTTTCAGCTTGTTATATGTAACTACTAGAAATATCTCCTTTATTAAATGAACCATGATTGCATCTCCAACCTTAAATTCCTTATGTCTTCATTTCTCATCTATCTTATCCTTGTATTGTGTATTCATCTTGGAAATATGCTTCCTCGCCTCTTCATGGATGTTCCTTAAATGTTCTACAAAATCCTCAACCTTAGCACTATGTCTCTCTACTTTAACCAACTTCCTCAATTTAGATGTAATTTTGGGACTACTTCCATATACAAATTGAAATGTTGATTTACTTGTGCTCCTATTGACAAAATTAATATATAAAAATTCTTTCAGTGGTGAAATAAAACCTCAACCTTTTAGCTTATCTACAATCAAGCATCTCACCAAAATTTCCAAACTCATATTCACAACCTTTATCTATCCATCAATTTTTGGATGATGCAATGAGATTAACTTCAATCTTGTTTTCAAATGATTCCATAATGTACAGTAGAAATAACCAACAAGCTTAGTATCTTGATCTAAAATACAAATATTACTAAAATTATTCATAAAATTTATGTAAAAACAAACTTGTCCATGAAAATATTATTTCAGTAGCACCCTTGGAGTAGGTCATTCAAGGATAGCCTTCACTTTTTCAAAGTCCATTTTTAGACCTTCTGCTGAAACTATTAAGTAGCAATTTTTTTGCCTCAAATTTTCAAACACCCTATGTATATGCATAATATGCTCCTCCAATGTATTACTAAATATAAAAAATATCATCTAGATAAACAATGAAAAGTTTACATAGAAATTCCTTCAATACCTCATTCATGAGTCATGTGAGAGTGATTAGTGCATTGGTTAGCCCAAAAGGCATGACTAACCACTTATACATTCTTTCATTTGTCTTGAAGGAAGTCTTCCATTCATCTTCTTCTCTAATCTAAATATGATGATATCTACTCTTTAGATCTATCTTTGTGAAATACACAACTCCACTTAAAACAATCCATAATATCATCCATCCTCAACAATAGAAACCTATAATTAATTGTGGTCATGTTGATAGCAAGAGAATTTATACACATCCTACATTCTTCATTCTACTTTGGTAGTAATATTGTTGGTACAACACATGGACTTAGACTCTCTCGAATCAAACCCTTTTACAAAATCTCATATACTTGTTTGTTAAACTCTTCACTTTCTGCTGGTGTCATTTTGTATGTTGCCTTGTTTGGAAAATTGACTCCTAAAATAAAGTCCATTTGATTACTAATCTTCCTCACTAATGGTAATCCATCAAGCACATTATCAGATACAATATCTTGAAACTCAACCACCAAATCTATAACTTTTGCAGGTGCATCTTCTACTTCTTCTTTACCAACTTTAGGGATTATATAAAAACACATATGATCGTGTCTCGCACCTTCTATGAAATTTCTTTCATAAAAAAAGTTTATAATGAAAATACTATGTACATTTTCTTCTATGTTCTTTTAATGATTTTATCTTATGTCACACTACGTCCTTTGTCAAGGAATAGGTATTTGCATGATCATCATGTAAACCATACATGTCAAATTTCTATGGCATACCCAAAAAAATATGGCACACAACTATGGATATGATATAAAATAGTACCTCACTATAGAAACTTCTAATCTTGACCTTCACTAGGCATTGTTCATTGACCATGAACTTGTGGTCATCTTCCACCTAGGCAATATAGTACAAGTGTGGGTGTTTCTACCTCTTGATATTTACTTAGTGGCCACCTCCTTGAATACCAAATTTCTAGGGCTTCCACCATCAATAATTACATCACAACACTTATCCTCACACTTGCACCTAGTGTGAAACAAGGTCCTCCTTTGATAAGGTTCATTCTCTCAATTAAAAAAGACTTTTCTGTTAACTATGGCTTCTCTTCTTTCAACAGCTTTAGAATGTAATAATTTGGTATCTTCACCACATGTGCAACTCTTGCCTAGCCTTCATTTCTCATATCTATCCTTCATTGGCATTGAGGACATTAAAATCCTCTATAATCTTCTTCTCTATAGTAAAAACATGTTCCACAAAAGCCTCCTCTTCCAAGTCTTTTTCCTCTTACCCCTCTTTGATCCCTATTATTCTAATCATGAGAATGATTTAAATTAGTCCTCATTTGACTATGACTACTACTATTGGCCTCATCCTTCTTCTAATCTTCATTTTGGCCTCCATAAGGCTGCCTGGTAGATCTTCCAACACACCATGTACTATTTTTTTCTCTCAAACTTCTTGTTCAAATTTTACTCTACTCTTAGGAAAAATTGATATGCCTCTTCAAAATTGTTAATTCTAACCAAAATCAACTCCTCCTAAATACTAGGCCTCAATCTGTTAAGGTAACAAGTGACTTTCTCCTTATAAGCTTCTACATGGCACATTCTAATGAGGACTAGGTAGAACTCTTATGTATACTCCTAGATAAATACTCTCACTTGCTTCAAACCTTGCATTTTCTTCCACTGATCAAGCTCATAATCAACAAGAATGAATTTCTGCTTCAATTTGTCCACCATGTTATCTCATCTTGTTATTTTATCCTTTCCTCTCCTATTTTTCTCCAACTCAATCTCTTTCCACCAAATATTTGCATGACACTTTAGTTTGGCCTTCACAAACTTGACCCTATCAAGATCCTCAATATCTGTATACTCAAACTATTCTTCTAATTCATTGATCCATTCATTCAATTCCTCTAGGTTAAGATATCATGAAAAATGTGGGAACCTCAAACTTGGGTCTTTTCCCAATATTTGAAATGAACATGTTAATTCTTTCTTTCTCTTGTTTAAGAGCTTCTCCTTCTTCTTCTTCCTCAACATTTCATTCTCCTTCTCTTTCATCCTCATTCTTATCTCTTATGAAAAGATTCATCCCTCAAGAAATCTCTTCTTGTAATGCATAATTGTACTTGTCTCTAGAGGGCTCTAAAACCCTCATCTGTCACTCATCCATCTCTTCTATCATGTTCCATTCATGGAGGCATTTGTTGCACATATCATTGAAAACCTAAACCATGATCCTAGTGTGAACTACCTCATAGTTAGTAATCTATCTATACACTTAGGAACTCCTACTCTGATACCACTTGATTAAGGGTGCTCCCTTTAATACAATAAACACACAACAAGAAATAGAGAAACAACAATAATTTTGTAAGAACTGGAAGTAGGATCTTTATTATCTCCAAAAGGATAGAATTATAGAATTTAGAAATATAATGTGCAAACCCACTTGGATGCCTTCTGTACAGTATTTGGCAAGACAAAGATGTGAACCACCACCTTAAACTAAACTAGACAACCTATGAGCCTTCCATATATAGAAATTTTCACTTCTCAGAAAGACTCTAAACACTTAGCCCTAACTCTTGAGGCTGATCAACCGTAATTTATATTATTTTTAAAACTCTATTACATATAATTATCTCAAGACAATTTACAAATTATATTTTTAGATGGACCAACTCTAGAGATCATAACTTATAAACCATTAACCCAATTGGCTATTATAACCCCTTTCCCATAATGAAAACTTCTATTTTATAGTGATTGATTGTTCAAGTGTTCATCAATCAAGGTTTGACCTTGTTTTAGAACCATTTAGGCCTTCAAAACTGAGCCTCTGGTGTTTATACCAAAACTTCATATTGAAAATCTACAAGATCTTCACTAATACATATAATATGGCAATGAAACTCATCTATTAGGCTAGTATATCTAAGATGAACCTTCACCCATGAAATTAGAATAATTTCAGCTCACATGAACAAGTTACAAAAAGTAGTAGGCTTCCACAAATATCAAATTTGCATTGAATTCTATACTAAAACAACCTTTATTAAAAATATGGCAATAGAAATATTTTTGGACAAAGTAAGATTTCCCTTACTCCCACGATGCTCCTACTATATGCACCCTAAAATGGTCGCCTAGACTATGGGCCCCTATTATTCAATTTATCAATTTATCAAATTTCCTAAATCAATGGTGTGTAATATTTTATTAAATCAATTTAAATCAATTTCCTTGATCAAATTCAATTATTCTATTTTTCGAAGGTTGATCATTTTATCCTAAGTCTTATTTAATTAAAAGAAAATCTTTCCTTTTAATTAAATAAAATAAGTCCCCATTTAATTAAAAGAAAACCTCTCTTTTAATTAAATTCAACCACATTTAATTAATTAAGAGAAAAACCCCTCTTTTAATTTAATTAAATATCTCCTATTTAATTAAAAGAACTTGCTCCCTTTTAATTAAATGAAAATCCCACTTAAATATCTCTTTTTGATGAAAAAGGATATAAAATAAATTCTTTTATTTAATTTCTCTACACTTAAATGCACATATTTCTAAGTGGGACTTATCTTTCCACTTTCTTCTCAACCACTCCTTTTTTCTCATTGGTGGATCCTTATTTCGCATGGATCATTATTTCTCCACCCTTGATTAAATCTTTTTCCTCTCAATCTAGATCGTCCAATATTCTTTATAAGGGAGAGCCCTCTACTCATTTTGGATACCCATGATTATGCTATTGTTATGCTACAAGATTGGAGAGCAAATTTTGAAGAAGGAGTTTTGAATGCTAAAGCTTTTGTGGAGAACTTCTATCTTCTTGTCTCATTCTCTCTTGCACCCATGGTTTTCATCATGGGCTTTTATCATTGCATTTTCATATTAGTTTAGAGTCATATTTGCTTTCATAGATTAGATCTTGCTTTGTTTTGCATTGTTATCATTTAGATTAGCCTGCATCTTCATTTTCATAAATATTTGATGATCATGGAGACTAGCACTCTTGCTTTTCCTCTTTGAATCTCTCATTTCATGGTGCACTTGCATGGGCATGAACTAGGTCAAACTAAGGGCTTCCATTGCAAACCCTTGCACTCAATGAATACAGATCTATGAGTAGCCATTTGAGACCTCACTTTTGAGAAATCTCAGATATAATGACCCACAGTAGTGTGCCCACATTTTAGGTATACACCTACATCATATTTGGTGAAGAATTATAATAGGAAATTGTATAAGAATTAATGAAAGATACAAGTGATCATATATTATATTGCAACTATGTTTGTGATTGGAAGGCTTTGGAATTATTTTGGAAAGATTGATGTTGTGTAACTTGCAATATATTTTACTAGTAGCTAATAATGTTGAGAAATTTTAAATATGATTGTAAAATATAATATTTGTTTTGTAACATGTGGGAACTATATTGTAAAATTTAAATGATGTTTTTGAAGGTGTGTATGGCTTAGCATGGACCTATGTAACTAATTGAATATTTGGGAAGCCTTAACAAACTGAACTAATTAATTATTTGTGAGGGTATAAAGGAAGAATGTTTTCCTTATTTTGAATTTATCATGTATATAATGTATGCGATTATTTGATGCAAGATTTCATACTAGATGATTAGAGTAGAGAATTTATTGAGATGGTTGATTATGGTGAGCTTCAAAGGAACTAGTTTCACAAATTACAAATCAATCAATTCATTGATTTGGATATTTTATTGTGAAGATTTTTTCTTCACTCTTATTGAAGCATTTAGTTGGTGGGCTTATTTATTTCCTTATCAAAATTTATTAGGGTTAAAATATTCTAACATGGTTTCAAGGTATTCTAACAGAGATATGTCCTTAAGCAGGGACTGTTGTATTGAATGAATTATAATTGGCTCCTAACAGGGTCACATCCTTTCACAAGGAACTTATATATTAGTACACTATCTTGTGGGTAGTATCCCCACCATGATTTTACCTTTGATCAAGGATTTCCCTTGTCAACAAAATCATTTTATTACAGTGTGTGATTTTCTATTGTTGTTGATGGAGCTTTGAAACCCTTTTAAGAAAAGCCTCAAAGATGATGCAACAAACAAGTAGATTTTCAAAAATTTTAAATTTTTTCATTTTGGATCATTTTCAAAATAAATCCTACAAAATTATATTTTTGCCTAAAGTTACTCTAGTCTAAGATAGAAAGCATTTCCAACTAACCTTCAAAATTGGAAACATATTTTGAAGTTATTACAAACATAAGTTTCTAAAAATGTAGTTGAAAAACTAATAGCTAACTTTGGAGGCCTAAATAAGCTTTCAAGCTCCTAAAAAAATTTTGAAACAACAAAAAAAAATGTTAGATGTGATGTAAATCCACATAACTCCTTATAATGAAGCCACTTGTAAAATTTTAGAAAAAAACTTAGACTCAAGTCAAAATTTATGACTCTTGGAAGTTCCTACATCATTCTCCCCTTGTTGAGAAAAATGCAACTCTTGTAGGTTGTTTTCTATGAATTGTTGTAGCTTTGTGGGGTCCAACTTTATCACCTCTCACTTAGATATCTAGGTGTTATCTATTCTTAGTATCCATCCCACTAAATCAAATACCTATTATATTGACCATATCTTATCAAAATCTTTGTGGAATTCATGGAAATCTAAAACATTAAACACAAAAGAAATATCCACATTATCTAGTAAAAAAAACCTCAGAAACATTATCATTGATCTTCTTGACAATTTTGCAAGGACCCATCTTTTTGTACTTCATCTTAGGATATGTTCCAATAGGAAATCTCTCAAATCTCAAGTATAACATCAAAAAATCATCTTAATAAAATATATGTTGTCTTCTACTAACATCTACAATATCCTTGCATTGCTCATTATTGTCCTACAATTTTTTTCTTACATTTTGTTAGAGTTGTCAAAGATGTTCAACAAATTCTTTCCCATCATCACTAATTCTATTTTGCATAGTAAGTTGTACAAGGTCTAAAAAACCTTGAGGATACTTACCATATACAATCTAAAAAGGGTTTTCCCCTATTGATCAATTAACAAAACTATTAGAAGAAAACTATGCCTAGGGTAATGCCAAGTCCCACTTTTTTGGCTTTTCTCCAACAATGCACCTTAACAGATTTCCCAAATACTACTTGAATAACTTATTTTTCCAATTACTTGATGATGATATGCACTGCTAAATTGTATCTTGGTTCTCATCTTCTTCCATAAGGTCCTTTAGAAATGACAAAATATTAGTATCCCTATCATATGTGATAGTCTTTGGAATTCCATATAGTCAAAAATATAAGTTCTCTCTCCTACTTGGATCATTAGCTTTTATAAAAGCAATAAAATGAGCCATCTTTGAGAATATATTAACAACTATAAAAATAAAATCAATAGCTCTTTGGGTATGGGGAATCCCCAACACAAAATCCAAACTTAAATCTGTCTATGGTTCGAAGGGTACCAATAAAGACATATATAAGCTTTTATTTTGGGAGTGTTCTTAAGCCACTTGATGGGTTCTGCATCATATGACACATACTTAGTAATGTCCCTTCTCATATCTAGCCAACAATACTTATTTTCTACTAAGGCTATTCTCTTGTCATCTCCAAAATTACCAATCAACCCACTACTATGAAATTATTTGAATTACTAGATGGTGGTTCGATAAGTTAATCTAAAATCTCCCAAATATCTTCATCAGTCTAATACAAAATTTAATGGCATCAAAATCAATGACTTCAATCTCCATTATAGTTAATAGTCCAACATGCTTACTCAAGGCATTAGCTATTAAGAATATAGCTTCATTAGATTAAGCATTCATAATGATGGACGGTAAAAAAATACACACACACACACAGATATGTATGTATATATATCTATATATATAGATAGATAGATAGATATACATACATATATATGTGTGTGGGTGTGAGGTTGTCACATACAACCTCACATTTATATATATGTATTCATCCGTCATTATGAATGCTTCAATCTAATGAAGCTATATTCTTAACATTAGCAACTTGATTTGGTTTCTTAAACTTATTCTTCGAGACTAAGGTATACCCTTGGAAGAAAGAGAACCACTTGGCATGCCTACTATTCAATTTATTTTGCATGTTCAGGCATTTCAAGGCAATGTGATCTAGAAATAAGACAAAATCTTGTGGAACCAAACAATGCCTCTAATACCTTAAGCTCTAAATAATTGCATAAAAATACACATCACAAGTGAAATATTTCTTCCTCGCTTTATTTAGATTTTCACTAAAGAAAGCTATTAGTTTACGTGCTTGGCTAAGAACAACAACAATTTCAATATGGGAAGCATCACATTCTACTTCAAATGAATTATCAAAATTTGGAAGTGTCAGTATAGGAACTTCAACTACCCTTTTCTTCAAAAAATTGAAACTCTCCTTAAGCATTTGTTGTCCATGTGAATTCCCTTCCCATGGTGCAATCTTCTATGGGTTTTATAATATTGCAATATTTTCAAATAAGATTTTGATAGAAATTTTTGCACCCATAAAATTCTTACCCTTGTTATGCTAGTGGAACTAGGTCATTTTAAGATTGAACAGATCTTTTCTGGATCTATTTGAACACCATCTCCAGAAATGACAAAGCCAAAAAAGGTTAGACTACTTTGCATGAATCTGCACTTCTTCAAATTTTCATAGAGCTTCTCTTTCATTAGTACACCCAATATTATCCAAAGTGTTGTAAGTGTTCGTATTTTCTTTCTCTAAAAACCAATATATCATCAAAATAAACTACCACAAACTTACTAATTTAAAGTTGCAATACAATATTCATCACCCACATGAATGTACTAGGTGCATTAAAAAGCCCAAACAACATAACCATCCATTCATAAAAACCATCCCTAGTCTTAAAATTTATTTCCCACTCATCCCCTTCACGAATGTGGATGTGGTGATATCCACTTTGTAGATCAATCTTGTTGAAGTACTTGGATCCTACAAGGTCATCCAACTGTTAGAAATAATAGTCTACCAAGATAACTAAGAGGGGAGGGGGGCTGAATTAGTTATCCAATAATTAAAACATTTATCAACCTCAAACAATCTTATCTATTCAACCAAAGTAAATAGTAACCATAACAAGATGCACATAGATAATTATACTAGATATGTTAAATAGGGAAACCCTTGATCAGAGGGAAAACTTTGGTGGGAATGATGCCCACAAGATGATGTACTAATATAAATATTCCTTGTTAGATGATAGACCCTATTAGGAGTCTATTACAACATTTAGTACATATGAGTCCCTATTAGGAGACTTTGAATCCTTGTTAGAAGATCTAAACCTTGTTAAGAGTTGTGCCAACCTTGTCAAGAGTTGTGCCAACCTTGTTAGGAGTTGTAGAAGACAGAAAGACCCACTGTCCAAATAGTTTCTAGGCCAAGACCACTGAACTCATTGTCCAACTAATCTCTCAATTATTCCTTCCAGAATAATTGTGTGTACTATACTTTAACTTCTTTCTTGTATCCTATCAACTAGACCAATCATTGTTAGACCTTGTAGACTAGGTCACAAACCTCAGATCCAAGTATCAAACTTTGTATCACACAATAAAACCTCAGTAATGAAGTTTCTTTCACTTCCACTCAACTTTTCTCATCTTTGAATTTCGCTCTTTGTGTTGCTTAGAATCATTCACATTCATCCATACACACTTCATACATGATAAAGGAAAATGTACTTCCTTTATACCAAATCCATAAAACAATTTCTTGAATTAGCTATTACACCTTCTCAATTAATCATTATAGGACCACATTGGGAACATGTTACACTTGGTAATAACATTAATCTTTCACTTTGCAACTTGAATAACTTTTTGTGCACCTATCATTATGATGAACAAGCTTGTCCATGTCATCACCAAAATGTCTTCTTCATATCTTTAACTTCAACTTCTCAAAATAACAACACTAATAAGAAATATAACAAGTTTACCAAAACATGCCTTTGTAAACTCTATCTCAGAATAGTCTTCATTGAAACTTGCATAACTTCTTCCAAACAAAATATCTTATGCTTCTATGGTTAGATGCACATATACTAGACACTTAGTAATATCTCCCTTTAACCTCTCTTAGTGAGAATGCTCATCTATCTATCCATACCAACTTGATCTTTCCACTGTTCTTCTGTCAGATACCACAAAAAAATGTTATGTTAACATCAATGAAAAAGTCATGAATGTAACATACCATACTCCCCCATAGGAATATCATCAAGATTCATGATTCCAACAATCTCCCCTTTTGGCATTGATGGCAACATAGATGAAAAACATCTAGTTCCAAGAATACCAACTAAAAAAGACTGTTAATCTTTCTTTTCAAATCCTCTTCATCAATCATTCTCCCCCATTGATATACCTCAATGTGCTTTACATAAAACTATATTTCCATGCAATACTTTCTTTTCCTATTGTACTTCTTCTGAACATGTTGTACTTGTTCTTACTTCTTTTTCATGTTGTACTTCTCCCCCATTGACATCAATGTCAAAGGTTTAAGCAACCATCAAACTCTACAAAATTTATTCTTACTTAGCTCAAGTGTCCAATGACACTATTCAAAAACAACATCCAACAAGAGTCCTAGATGACTCTATCCATCACAACTAATCCCCCATATAAGAAGCATCACCATTTAGTCCAAACAAGTAATAATGCTTTGTTACACTAGATTGATGCATTCTTGCATCTTTTACTCTAATGTAGGAAGGGGAATATCCCTTAGCATACCTCACAAATACTCAAAGGTCTCTTTGGGAAGAGGCTTAGTGAAAATATCTGTGATCTACTCTTTAGTGCTTAGAAACTCCAATCTAATTTCTTTTCTACAACTTTCTCTCTCAACATGTGATACTTGATAGAAATATGCTTGGTCTTAGAATGCAACATTGGATTCTTAGACATATTTAATATTCTTGTGTTGTCACAATGTATGACAACAGGTTCACTAAATTCTATCCTCGTATCCTTTAGCATCTGCTTCATCCAAACAACTTGATTACAATTACTTGTTGCTACAAAATATTTTACTTTTGCTATAATTTGTGAGGTACAATCCTACTTCTTACTTAGCCAAGAAACTAATCTTCCTCCAAGAAAGAAGGCTCCACCACTGGTACTCTTTCTATCATCCATACTACCTACCCAATCAACATTAGTATAAGCATATAGAGTGAAATCATTAGGTTTATCATACCACAATCTAAAATTAGGTTTTCCTTTCAAGTATCTAAATATCCTTTTGACTACTACATAATGTGCTTCTCTAGGATCAACTTGGAATCTTACAACAAATCCAACTGCATTTTCTATATCTAACCTTGTGTGAGTTAGATATTTTAAACTTCTGATTATAGATCTGTACTTTTTCTGGTCAACAGTAGTGCCTCATCCTTTGTAGATAACTTGTGTCCAATTACCATAGGTGTTCCAACTTTACATGTTTCCAAACCAAACATTTTTCAGTAAATCTTTCAAATACTTAGTTTGAGAAATAAAGATTCCTTCTTTATCTTGTACAATCTCTAATCCTATAAAATATTTAATTTATCCTATCATACTAATTTCATATTCCTTCTTCATTTCTTCTGAAAACTTGTCACTTTCATTATCATTTCCTCCAAATATGATATCATCAAAAAATATTACCAAAATCATTAATCTATCATTAATTTCTTTCCAATAGAGACTACTATCTACCATACATTTGCTATATCCAAGCTTTGTCAAATGCTTGTCTAACCTTGCATACCAAGTTCGTGGTGCTTGCTTCAAGCCATACAATGCTTTCTTCAATCTACATATTATGTTTTTGTCATATATTAAAGGACAACCTTTAGGTTGTTCAATTCATACCTCTTCTTAAAGTTCTCCATTTGGAAATGCTGACTTCCAATCCATCAGATATACTTTAAATTTCTTATATGCTACATATGCTAAGAATAACCTTATTGCTTCTATTCTTCCCATAGGAGCATAGGTGTCATCATAGTCTATTCCTTCTTGTTGTGAGCAACCTTTACATACCAATCTTGCCTTGTTCCTTAAAACTTTTCCTTGTTCATTCATCTTGGTCCTGAATACCAATTTAGTTCCTATCACATTCATATCTATTGGTTTGGGGACCAATTCCCATGTCTCATTCTTTACTATCTAATCCAATTCCTCTTTCATAGCTTACTTCCAATAGTCATCTTTACATGCTTCATCTACATTCTTAGATTCAACTTGAGATATCAAACATAGTTTTTCATTGATTTTTCTTCTTTCCATCACACCTTTATCTCTGCTTCCAATGATTTTCTCATGTGGAAATACCCTACTCCAAAAAGAGATAGCTAAAAACCTAGTGAAGGATTGTAGAATTCTCCAACTAGAGGAATGTTCTAGAAAATAGGAACAAAGAGCAATCATGAAGAAACATCAGTGAAGCATGAAGAATTCACAAACTTTTTCAAAAAAAAACTGTTGATTTACAGAACTTCCTCTGAAATAGAACTTGACCAGGTAGAGAAGACTATAATCTGCATTGAATTAGGAGGGAGATAAAGGAAAACAATTGAACTTGAATATACATATGGCATAAAACACGAAAGCCTAAAAATTTGATCAATCAATCTAAAAAAGCATGAGAAACAACATAAGAACCTTCCCTAATGCATACAAAAGTGAGGTGATAGGAAACTAAGATAGTGGGCCAATATCTCCTACAAAATAGAAAGAACCAAGAGCATCAAGAGTGAGGAAGAGGTACAAACACCTACAAAGGCACATGTCATTGACACATCATGGGGCTAATGTCATAGAAGTGACACTCACTTGATAAAGGAAGAGGGCACTAGAAAGCAAACAACTATCCCCCCATGACACTTTATAATGTAGTGCAAGTACAATAATGATGAGAAAGATCTTTAAAATGCAAGGAGTGACACTTTATCTTAGTTCATTTGCATAATTATGCTTACAAATGATATCAAAAATGATAAAAAAAGGGAAAAAGAACTATTACAACAAATAGTATAGTCCAAAAGAAGAAATCTTATGCCACAAAAATAATCCTCAGACTTGAAACACCCAAGATATCCACCATAGTGAAATAAAGAAAAAACCATAATAGAAAGAGCTAGGAGAAAAATCTAAAAGAAAAACCAACATTTTTGGAAAGAGAACTAAATCAGCTTTCCAAAAATATAACATTTTTAAAAAATGGAGATGGGATGCTCAAGATATGCCCTTCGGAGTGAAACGTAGAACATCTAGCTTTGATTGCCCAAACAAGAAATCAAACTACATCAAAACCCAAAAATTTCCATGCCATTGTCTCCATCTTAGAACCAAATTTCTAACACTTCTTTCAAATTAAAAAAAAATGTTTGTGTGCTCAAGATATCATGAAAAAAAAATAGTAGGTCAAAAAAGAACCTAAAGGCATGTAGGAGGGATAATGTAGTGCTGACACTATGTTGACATAAGTATTTCACTACTTTAAATTTGATGGCTTGGAGGCCATCATAAAAAAAAAGAACTACCACATGGCATGCACCTTGTAGTGGGCCCAAAAAAAAGGTGACGTGACACCTAACACATGGCAGGTGGTGATGTGGCACCTGACATGTGGCAGGTGCAGGTAACACCCTATGGATGGAGGAGGCAAATGGGCCAGAGGGTGGCAAAGCTGTTGCTAGTGGTGGAGCAATGAAGTGATACTCAAAAAATAGAAAATGTGGCAATGTGATGGAGGTCTTGGTGGTGGTGTAGTGGTCACAGGTGCGATGGTGGTAGTGGGTTGTTGCATGCCAGAAAATGCAGATGGCATGCCAAAAAAAAATGCCATAGGCCAAAAAACCTCTACCAGAGACTGGGAAAACTGTTAGTGCTGGGAAATAGTGCCCACATTGAAAAACAACACCCTATAGAAGAAAAACATTTGACAGTGTTGGAAAAGTGGGCTATGGGCCAAAAAATGGCATGTGGCTCATTTTTTCACTTTAAAAAAATCACCTTAGACTATGTGCAGGAGACCGTATGACCTTTTGGGTAATTTTTTTTTGCTTCCTAGATCAACGTTGTCTAGAATGGAAAAACTTTATATGGAAAAACAGTTTTGATTCCTTCTAGATCTATCTGCAAAGTCCATTTGGCCTCAAATTGCTTCAAAATTAAGAACCCCCTATTTTCTCAAGAAATACCCAAAAAACTCTAGATTTGATTGGTCAAACCCTCACTCTCCTTTTTCTCCAAGTATTGAACAAGCTAAAACAAATTTGGCTTTGATACCATGAGGGATTTGAGAAAATATGCAAAATAAATCCATGAAGCCCTCGAATACCTACATGTAGAAAACCTATCATAGAGAAGAAAAAGACAAGAGGAGGCAAGGGTTTGCTCTAAAAATATGCAAATTGTATTCTTAGATAAAGAAAAGATGTATATAATTACAAAAGATTAATCCTTATAAAAGGAGATCGAAACTCGAAAGTGTAACCTAAAAAGTTACAAAGGGTAACCTAAAAGGTAAAAGATATTTAATAAGTAATATTTAATTATTAAATAGAGAATGCAAAAAGTGCATAAAATAAAATCTTAAGAAGGGAGAAAAGGTAATTTAAATAATGAAATTAAATTAACCTTTTTCTCTAACATAAAAATGACCAAATTCTTTACATGTCCAATAAAAATAAAAAAATTCATACCTTCTGGCTCTCTTCTTGTAAGTAGGTCAATACCTTCCTTTATCTTTATGTCTTCTTCAGATCTGGACTTGTCTTTTCTTGTACTTCTATTCTTTTGTATACAATAGAAGGATTCTAGATTTGAAAACTCAATGCTTTGTTCTTTACACAAATCTAATAACTCACCAAGAATTTTCACCATCTGGTTGTCAAAATTTTCTCTACCAGACTTAGGACTATTTTTCCCAAACATGTTTGCCATGGATCTCCATAAGTTGTTAAACTTTACCTTCAAGGACCTGATGCTCTGGTACCAATTGTTAGAAACAATAGTCCACCAAGATAACTGGAGGGGGGGAGGGGGGGGGGGTGAATTAGTTATTCAATAATTAAAACATTTATCAACCTTAAACAATCTTATCCATTCAACCAAAGTAAATAGTAACCATAACAAGATGCACATAGACAATTACACTAGATATGTTAACTAGGGAAACCTTTGATTAGAGGGAAAACCCTAGTGGGAATGATGCCCACAAGATGATATACTAATATAAATATTCCTTATTAGAGGATGGACCCTATTAGGAGTCTATTGCAACATTCAGTACACATGTTTCCTTGTTAGGAGACTTTGAATCCTTATTATAGGATTCTAAACCTATTAAGAGTTGTACCAACCCTATTAGAAGTTGTAGATGATAGAAGAACCTGTTGTCCAAATAGCTTCTAGGGAAAGACCAATGAACTCACTATCCAACTGATCTCTCAACTATTCCTTCATGAATAATTGTGTGTATTTTACTTTAACTTCTTTCCTCTATCCTATCAACTGAAACAATCACTGTTAGACCTTGTAGACCAGGTCACAAACCTCAGATCCAAGTATCAAACTTTAGATCACACAATAAAACCTTGGCAATGAAGTTTCTTTCACTTCCACTTAGATCTTCTTATCTTCACTTTTTGGTCTTTGTGCTTCTTACAATCATTCACATTCATCCATACATACTTCATACATGATAAAGGGAAATGTCCTTCCTTTATACTGAATCCATAAAATAATTTCCTTAGTTGGCTATACACCTTCTCAATTATTTATTATAGGAACACATTAGGAACATGTTACACTTAGTGATAACATTAATCATTTTCTTTGCAACTTGAATAATTTTCCATACACATATCATTATGATGAGCAAGCTTGTCCATGCCATCACCAACATGTCTTCTTCACATCTTTAACTTTGGCTTCTCAGAATAACAACTCTACTAAGAGATATAACAAGTTTACCAGGACATGCCTCTATAAACTCTATCTTAGAATAGTCTTCACCAAAACTTGCATAACTTCTTACAAAGTTAATATCTTATGCTTCTGAGGTTAGCTGCATATACTAGACATTTAGTAGTATCTCCCTTTAACCTTTCTTAGTGAGAATGCTCAATTGTCTATATGTACCAACTTGATCTTTCTGTTGCTCTTCTGTTAGATACCACATAAAATTGCTATGTTGACATTAATGACAAACAAAATCATGAATGTAACATATCATCATGATAATGATCTAATCATGTTTCTACCATACTATCCCATAGGAATATCATCAACATTCATGCTTTTAACACCAATATGTCCTATATACAAGGAATAGGAAATTAGTACTTAATGGAAATCTTAATAATTTCTCTATTACCAATGTGGATTCTCAATGTGACATCCTTCTTTGGGGTCAACAATGGAGGTACTACACATGGGCTCATCTTTCTTTAACCAAACCCTTTTTTATGAGTTATGTTACATGTTTGTTTAACTTTGCATGTTACTTTCGATTCATCCCATAATTTTCTTGATTGGGTAGAGTTTTTGTAGGAATTATCTCAATATATAGTGTTGGCTATCTATTTTTGGAGGTAAACCATCAAGTAACTCGTGAGGAATGACATCATCAAAATGCTCTAGTACTTTTATTGCATTGGCTAGTATTAAGCTTTCTTGTTCTTCTCCTATTTTTAATACCAATGCATGACAACATGTTACCTTCATTTGTTTTACAATTCCCTTTGCAAACAACATGGTTGCACTCTTTTTTTCATCCTTAAGAGGCAAACAAGTTAGTTTAGAACCATCCTTCCAAAATGTACATTTATTTTTCTCTCAATCATGTATGATCTTCCTATCATACTCATGGCATTTGCAAAAATACATGAAAAATATCCATAGGAATAACATTATACCATATATCATACTTGTAGGATTTTCCTAAGGTAAACTTGACTAAACATCTTTTATCAACATGGACTTCATTTCCTTTCTTAAATCATGCAATATGATAAGATGGGGGTGCTTCTCAAATTGTAAATTTAATTTCTCTAGACACCATATTCTCACAACTACCCCTATCAATCATGACATGACTTGAAGTGCATCTAGTTCTGAAGATATCAATTTGAAGCCATTAATCATCATATTTATTTATGCAAACTTTGTCCTTCTCTATGATAATCATCAATTGCCTCATCATGATGATTTTTCCCACCTTTGGTGAAACTTCTTGCTCTGCCTCTTCTATTGTGAATTCTACCCAAACCTAAAACAAGTGAGAGGCCTTCTTTGGTTTTCTCAGCCTTTTCTTCTACCATAATCTCATCCTCTCTAAAACCCCCTTCCTCTTTCTTGATTTTGGGGATCTTGTCTAGTGTCTAATGTTTTTCAAATCCTTGGGATGACTCTTCCGAACCATAATTTGAACCTCCACAAAATGGGGTTGAGGTACCCCTTCTACCTCCTCTATTCCTTTGAACATATTTCCTATTCTATTTTTCTTCATCCTTAAGAGCCAAATGCCTCCTCCATATTGTTGACATGATGCATGCTCAACTCATCCTGACAATAAATGGGTGACAATTTTTCCCTTAGCTTTTTCTCTATCTTATTCCATGCATTGATCTTTTTTGTCATTTTCTCATTCATTCCTTTTTGAGATGATCCCACCATATCATTGTGTGTCCTTTTAATTTTGTGCATGCAAACTTCATCTTCTTTTCCTTTTTAATAGGCTTCCATTTAAAAACAATTCTTATGCCATTTAGCCAGTATATTGATTCCTTAGGCTTAAGACTACATGTATAGTTTAAAACATCAATGTTGACCCCTTCATTTTTACCTTGTAAGGTCATTAGTATGTCCTATTCAAAGCTCATACCATCTAATTTCTCTTCTTCATTTTCTTCATTTTTATCAACACCTCTTTGGCTTGCCCTTCATTAGATTCATTCCCTCCTTGTATTCCTTGATTGTCTAATCATCCTATATGTACTGCAACTTGCACTTGTAGATTCTTTATCACTCTTTTCATTTAGCTAACACCTCATATTCCTCTCCCAACCATCTTCTCCTTTTGATGCCAAATGATGTAGCACACAAGTAAATATTCACACTAATTCATTAATTAAGAATGGAATGAAAAAATACACAGATTTTTAAAACTCAATAAATTTATCATTCATCAAAAAATGCCTCTACAATCTTAAAAAACCCCTTAAATAACTAAGAAAAATATTTAAAAAAAACTAAATATTTTTTGGAAAGAATCCCTTTTTGGTTAGATTTTCACAATTTTTGAATTTTTCCATTTTGGGTAACTTTCAAAATAAACTCTAGAAAGCTAGGTTTTTGCCTATAGCTACTCTACACAAAGATAAGAATAGTAGTCAACTAACCTTTGAAATTATAAACATAATTTCAAAGTTGTTACACAAGTTTCTAAAAATGTAGATAAAAACTAAAACCTAATTTTGAAGGTCTAAATGAGTTTTTTGGGGTCTTGAAAAATGCTGAAACAACCACCAACAAAGTTGGCTTAGTTGGAAACTTGCATGACTCTTGACAAAGCCACTTGAAAATTTTCAAGAAAAACCTAGATCCGAGACTTGTAACCCTTGAAAGTCCTTACATTGAGAATGCCTAATAAATTATATACAAGACATTGAAGCTAATGACATTTGTTAAATATGCCCATAACCTTTCCCTTCCATCGACTATAGAGAAATAGATCTACAACCAAAATCCCCCAGGGTTAGAAACATTAAAGTATGAGGAGTCCTTGTAGGACACATATTTTTTCTATGGATGAGATTGGACCTAATCATTATCTTCCCCTTCTCACTATTTGAGTGTTGTAATAGGGCACACTCATCCTAGAAATTTAGGGAAGTCATTGTTCAGAACTTGCATCCTACATAGGAGACAAGCATGTCATGTGCATATATATTTAATCTAAATAAGCAATGGTAGGGAGATGTACATCATGTTGATCCTGACTAGTAGATGACCATGACTCCCTCCCTTAACCACATCAATCACATCTAAAAGAAAGTAAAACAAACATGCACACCATACACAAACAAGTATGGGGTAAGTATCATAATAAATCATAAGGTAATACATCGAAGGCTCAAATATAATAATGCATCATTATGAATATAAAATAGTCATCATTAAAAGAATCATTTGACATTGTTATGAAAGAAATCACATTTATTAACTACAAATAATTCGAAACATCATTCGTGCACAAAAAATCATAAACATTTATAACACGTGAAATTAAGTCAACTAAGTAACCATCAATGATATATTTCTAATAGAAGTCATAGAATAACATCATATAACTTTGAACTAGATATCTCTAAAACTAAAAAATGCAAGAAATAGGCTTGAAAGATTTTGGCAATCATAACATAAAAGAAACATACGGGTGGGCATTACATCCACCCCCCCGCCCCCCCCAAAAAAAAATTAGGCTTACTTTTGGAAGCCTACTACAAAGACACATGACTCAAACTCAAAAATCAATGTGCAAGTCCTCTTGGAACCTTCCCCACTATAGTAGGATGAGACCCCACTACAAACACTCTTTAAGATCTATCTGCATACCCAATTGTAGGCTCTAAAACTGTAGGCCTCTAACTTGAGAATCAAGGTGCACACTTAGGATAGTTGGTGGCTTTATGACCATATTTTTTGCAAGAGTAGCAATCTCCACTAAATCCTCCCTGCACTCCAAGTTCTCAAGACTGACGAAAACTACCCACACTAGCATCCTGATAGTGACCCTGAGAAGCTCAATCGAACCTATTGTGCATACTACACTACCAATTAAGATAGTTCACTGACTTTGAACCACTACTATTACCATAGAAGAACTTTCTTCCCTATTGCTCCTAATTACTCTTAGAGAAGTTAGGAGGATTCTTAGAGCCTCCAACTCCCTAAGACTAGTTGGCCTTAGGTGGTCCTATATAAGAAGATCCTCTAGCCTAAACACCTAGTAGACCACCCTTACTTGAAGTCACACTCACCTCTATAGACACCTAAATCCTTTAGAAAATAAAGTATTCTTATTTTTTGAAAAAGTCCTTGATGACATCATCATTTATTAATTAATTATTTATTTAATCAATTTATTTATTTTTATGCCATTAAATCCCTTTATCTTAATTAAAAATATTTAATTAAGGAATCCCTCCCAAAAATGTTTAAATCTTATTTAAACATTATTTCCTTATTTATTAATTATTTAATTAATAAATTGACCAAAAATCCCAAAATAAATAATTTATTTATTTTTGCCCAAAACTTGGCCAATTTCCTTAAGACCACTAACCTCTTCCAAAATCTTCTAATCCTTCTTTAATTTTGATTAAAGGCTAATCCCATCATTTCCTAGCCGTAATCCCAACTCAAAATATTTAATTAACATCAAATATTAATCCTCATGTTTATTAAAAATATTTCAATAAATGTCTCCTCAACCCAAACCCTTGAAATAAATAAAACTTTATTTATTTCCTAAAAACCTTATTTATCCTCATCCTAGGAAGTTCTAGACTCTTCTAGAAAGTCTTCATCCTCATCCAAAGCCTAGACTCTTCTAGAAGATGTCAATCCTTATCTTTGACCCTAATCCTAATCCCCCCCTAACCTTGTCACATTCCCTAAACATGGGTTAAGACTCGCTAACCCAAGCCAAAGTCAAAAAAATCTCCTCCTTCATCCACCCTCATTAAATGCCATCCACTTGCCCATCTCTAACAAGCCTAATCTAATCTTAACCCAATCCTAATCCAAGCCTTAATCATTTGCACATTCCTAAGTCAAGCTTAAGACTTTCTTAATCCAACCCATGTCAAAATATCTCAACTCTCTCACAAATATCCCAACCATAAAACTTTATGAAGCCCACAAAGCCATAAATGACTCTTACAAGCCCATTCATTGCTCTTACAAGCCATTATGAGGGTCTTTATGAACTTTGAGCCTCCTTTGTTGACCCCTAAACCCCTCTTGCTCTAACCAATGAACCTGTGACATGTGTGACTCCCTGATTGGCTATAAGGAAGCACAATCCATGTGCTCTCCTCTCATTCAATCTAAACCTTCCATAAGCTTTCTCCCATCCTAACCCTTGATCCCTCAAGCCCTTTGCTTATTTAAGGAATCCTCTCCCAAGCCATTTTAACACAATCACCCATAGTAACAAAGTAATGCCATTTTGATCATGAAGTAAAGCCATAATGCCATTTTTGAGAAACCATTTTACATCAAATCCATTCACCCAAGCCAAAATCCATCAAGAAAACCATTGAAGCCTTTGGAAAATCAAGCATACATCCTATCTAATTAGACAAAGCTACTCAACAAGAGAGCTTCTCATTGAGAGAGCCCATTAATGGCTCATATTCTCAATTGAGAGCTCATCTTAGTCTATTTTGAAGTTATGTTTATTTAGTCTTGTGAATATTTTTTGGTTTGATATTTAGTGTTCTTTGCATTACTAATCCTCGTAAACCACCTCAACCAAAGTACCTTATAGAATTGCATCCTTAAAGGTTTTGGGTTGGAAAACCACAACACCCCCAATGATGCTATCATTAAGTCCTCTAATAAAATGTTGGACCATCAATGGGGAATTATCACTATTCCTACATAAGACATAAGCTTGAAGAACTTTTTCTCATACTCCACTATGGTTATGGTACCCTATCTCAAGTCATAAAACTCATCTTCCCTCTACTACTGCCACTACTTTGATAAAAATTGCTTGCAAAATTATTCAAGGAACAAATCCAACATAATAATCCGCATATTTATTCCAATTTTCTTCTCCTCTATCTTCTATCAAACCACTACAAAGACCTCTAAGTGAGTGATGACATATCTTTCTTTGACATTGGAGTCAAAGTATTGCATCGTAAAACACCTATCTAATGTGATCAACCAGTTCTCAACATCATATCTAGTACCTTCTATTGAAAGGTTTGACTTTGACCCACATTAGGTCCTTCATCTAGCTAGACTGGATGGGCTCCCTTCTACTCTCTAGGTTCCCTCTTCTAGGAATCCTGCACCTATCTCTCTTCCCATGTTTCGAATGATGAAATCTATCTTGTAAAGGTAGGCAATCTATGATCTCTTTGATCAAGTCTCTAGTGATAGGTCCTTCTAACTTAGAATGATACTCAATACTATCATCCCCTTTAGCCTCTTCTTGAATAGGGTTTTTTGAATGAACTAAGGGAGAGTTGTGGTGATTACCTCTCTAATGAACTCTACCACATTTTGAGCTACGACCCCTAGAAATGGATCTAGATCTAAAATCCATCTCTCCTATAGCACCCAAACACAAGAATGATATCTCAAAATCCATTAGAAAACATAATGGCATAACTCACCAACATAAAGCAAGAATCTAGAAAGGTATTATAAGTTTTCTAGTTCCATGTTTAGAAATTCTATCATTTTCAAAGTTTGTTGTTCAAATGTTTGTTTTTTAATTGTATGTCAATATATGTTGTTGTTTAATCCTATTGAAAGTTTACTAATCGCTCAAGTAATGACACACAATATGCCCAAAGTTCCCAGTGTTGAAACTCGAGCTTTGATACTATATATAAAGCCTGACTTGGAAACCCAAGAGAAATAAACCTATTATGTTACAATATTTACTGAACTATTTTTTTTGAGTTTAAACAACATCAAGGTATCGATAATGTGGAAGCAATGTAAACATATACGTCAAGCACACATAACCAATTGCAATATAGTTTCAATTCCTCAAGGGTTTTCCATGTTGAGTCACATTTAGAAGTTTATATTAATTAGTTAAGTCTCAAGTACAATGTCTCATGATCATAAATAAATAACAAATGCATAATCTCATAATAAAATGCATAGATTGTTGAGATAATGGGTGTTGCACACATTGCATAATATTATTATATTATATTATTTTATTTATTATGTAATGTTGCACCTAGATGGACGTGCAACATGTAAAGATTCTCATAGGATATAATTGATGAGTTGTATTGTAACATTGTGATAATATTTCATGTAATTATTTAATATTAGGGAAAAGAAATAAATTTTCAATATTAAATGTGGGGTCAATGGGTTAGGTAGCACATGATTTTAGCACATGGTTTATGTAATACCACTTAGTGGTTTAGTGGGACTTGCTACTATATAAGTAGCTAAAAGGGTAGTTGTTGTTGTAAGTGAGAAGAAGAAGACAAAAAAGGGAAAGAGTCGAGTGGGACAAGGCTTGATAGGTTAGCCAAGAGAGAATTTGTGACGGTTAGAAGCATGGCATGGGATGTGTGGATTCATGCTTGTTCGCATAGATTTCTTAGTTGTGGCTATGGCTTTGAAGGCTTCCATGGTTGTATTGCAATGATGTTTTTGTTGAATAATATGTGATGATGGATGCTTTTGGAGGCTAGGTTTTTCCCTCAATGAGGGTTTTCTAAGGTATATCTTGTGACACATTTTTGTTGGTATGTTATCTATTCTGTTGCATATGGATTTCAATTGTATATTTGTTTTAGACCTATTATGGGTTATGTAGAAATGGTTATATTCTTTGTTGAAAGTTTCTTTACAAGTGGTATCAAAGCTATGGTTTTATTATTATAACCCTAGATTGAATCCATGGGAATGCATGAGAGGATAAAAGAAAAGGCAAGATATATGAGTTTCATATGTTGTTTATTGCAGATCTGAAGATTTTGGGTTTGCTGTTATGATGAGATATTGATAGATTTTGGGCATGTGAAATTGTGGATCAAAAGTTTTTTTTTTTTGGATGTTCGATTTTTCTTACATTAGATTTGAGATTGGTTAGAGATTTTGATCACTGGTTTGTATTCATGTATGTCATGTGAGAGATGACATAGTTATTCCTTTATCTCTTTCCTCTGTTAGTTATGGAGAGCTTAAGAGACTATTGGAGACTTGTTATGAGAGTTGTTCTTGTAGGTTAATGGTTTATGTATTGTGGATTTCCTTGAGACTACATGGATTGACTTCTTTGAGATTTTGTGAGTGGATTGGTTATATATTTGATATTATCTTTTTGCAGTGGGAGCTTCTTGGTATATATGTGGCAAGTATTGCCCTTGCAGCTTGTGATTGCAAGCTATAGATTGGAAATGTCAATGATGTGAGATTTACTTGGTACACCTTTGGAGGTATGGATATTTGGATGGGTTTGACACTTGTTGTGGGTGTTATTTCAGTGATAGATATTTTGACAACTATAGATACATTTGATTACCTTTGGATCAGGTTTTTTTTGCTTGATATTTTAGTTGGCACGGGATTTTATGATCTTCTAATGCAACGGATTGGGTGGCTTTCTATTTGGATGGCTTCTATGTATGTCTATTGGCAATGGCATAATAGGAGGTGAGATCATCATGTTTGAGAAGCTAGATACTTTTCTTTTGTTGCAGGTACCAAGATGGAACACTTCGTGTACTTTGATCCATGATGGTGGATGTGCTAGGAGGGATTGTTCCCTTGTTCATTTATGTGGCTATAGATTGACCCAATGCAATGCATATAACAAGTGGTAGATTGTTGAGATGATGGGTGTTGCACACATTGCATAATATTATTATATTGTATTATTTTATTTTATTATGTAATGTTGCACCTAGATGGAAATGCAACATGTAAAGATTCTCATAGGATATAATTGATGAGTTGTATTGTAACATTGTGATAATATTTCATGTAATTATTTAATATTAGGAAAAAGAATTAAATTTCCAATATTAAATGTGGGGTTAATGGATTAGGTAGCACATGGTTTATGTAATACCACTTGGTGGTTTAGTGGGACTTGCTACTATATAAGTAGCTAGAAGGGTAGTTGTTGTTGTAAGTAAGAAGAAGAAGACAAAAAAGAGAAAGAGTCTAGTGGGACAAGGCTTGACAGGTTATCCAAGGGAGAATTTGTGAAGGTTGGAAGCATGGCATGGGATGTTTGGATTCATGCTTGTTCACATAGATTGCTTGGTTGTGGCTATGGCTTTGAAGGCTTCCATGGTTGTATTGCAATGGTGTTTTTGTTAAATAATACTGATGATGGATGCTTTTGGAGGATGATTTTTTCCCTCGATGAGGGTTTTCTGGGGTATATCTTGTGTCACATTTTTGTGGTATGTTGTCTCTTCTTTTGTATGTGGATTTCAATTGCATATTTGTTTCAAATCTATTATGGGTTATGTGGAAATAGTTATATTCTTTGTTGCAAGTTTCCTTAAATAGATACATCCAATACAATGAAAATACATCCAATGAATAACATCAACTTTACATGTCACAAGGTATGTGAAAATCAATACAATACACCATAATACATGATAACATATATACTTCAATTGAATAGAAGTCTCCAAGATCGAAATAAGAATGTTAAAGGTACAACTACATCTCAAACATCCAATAGTTGGCAATATGAGGGGGACCCAAATGATAAGAAGACACTACCTCTTGATACTATGGCTACTTAGTTAGGCTTCCACTCCTATCATGTAGGGAAGATAATGAACAATCCACAAATAGCTAATCAATTACAAATCATTCATAGGAAAGGAAACCCAATAGCTAAGACTATCTCAAGGGTAACACATGCTACTCAAGAAGATAAGATAATCCAAATAGAAAGAAAAATCAAACCAATACCAACACCACATAACAAAGCATCATACATAAACCAAGAATAGATCAAATCACCAAAATCATGAGATAAAGTCAACAAAGGATATCCACCTCAAGACAAAAGCCACATGTCAAAAGTACATCAACCATGAATCATCAATCACCATCAATGAAAGTAAATAACAACATTAAGTACATCAAATCAATAAATACATCCAACAAGTAAATCCAACAATAAGTACACCACCAATAAGTACACCACTAGAGGTACAAACAAAATCTACAGAGGAGACTTAGGATACATTCTAGAAAGTTTCATCACATATTCAATCTACCTGAGTTACCCTTGACTGAGCTCTCAATAGACCTTGGACCCTCAAGCATTGAGTTACCTTGGACTAGTAACTCTAAACCTCGAACCTTCAATGTGACACATGCAAAACCAGAAAAACCTCTCAAGAAGCTAAGGAAAACTAATCATGCCTCTCACTAGGTACCATCTTATTAGTTTGTACAAGAACTTAAGGCATGGGCAGGGCAAGTATCTCTAACTTATCTTTTTAGTGTTTTTTTTCCAAAATATTAGTTACTAGATTAGCACTTATTACATAACTTACAATAGGCTACCCTAGGACTGATCACTTTGGGTCCTAGACCCCTACTACAAGCCACTCCCAAAGCCATGCATCTAGAAAACCTTTCCTAAGAACATAAAACATAGTTGTGTCCCATACCATAACACCCATGACGATCAAACTTGGCTCCTTTAAAAACAAATTGAAAACAAGTCAGTTCTCCTAACCCAAGTAAACATAAAAGCACCACATAACAAAACTCACAATTTTAATTATCAAATTTAAAACACAAGCTCATCATAGTATCCAAAATAGAGAAACATCATAAATAAATCATGAAAGACAACCTCTAGTGTACATCCTTGTTGTCCAACTAAACAACTCATGGGAAAAGAACCATCATAGGAGATCAACATGAGACTACAAGTAAATACCATGAGAACATACAAAAAGTCAAGTCGGATAGTTAAAATTATTTGTTTTGTGAAGTCTAGTTTGGCCAAAAGAATGTCATTTTTATCACCAGGTTAAATATGGTTTCAAGATGAAATATTGTTCCTATGACCTCAATATATAAAAAATACAATCATAGTTGCACTCACATACAAAAGTAAATGCTATAACTCAGATGAATCATCATGTTTAAACTGAAATTAAATACCAAACTTCATTAAAATAAGGATGATGATTAATTATCAAAATCCTCGGTATAGGGTGCTCATTTTAAAAATTTAATTTAATTCAACTAATTCAATATTTAACAAATCTTAATTTAAAATAAATATAATGCATACACCTTCTAATTACAAAACAATACCATTTATATATATTATTAATTTTTAAAAATAATTATCTATATCTCAATTTATTAAAATATTAACATATTTTAATTAATTTTTATATTAAAAAAATTAATAATAACATGAAATTTAATTTAGGCAAGAGCCTACAACACAACGGTAAATTGTGAGCCTCTTATTTGGGAGGTCTTGGGTTTGAATCTACTCGAGCGTAATAATAATACCAATAAATAACAACACAATAATAATTAATCTTGGCTTTGACCTCTTGCCAATCCAAAAAAAAAAAGATGAAATTTAATTTAATTTTTCTTTAAAAAATAATAAATTTTTTTCAAAATATAACCTAACCTTTAATTAAGGGATACGGCCCTAGTGGCAGCACTACCAAAGGTAGTCATACATTGCCTGGTAGGGTACTTGTCCTTTGGGACTATCCTTGCCTTGGCAATTGTGGGGGTGGAGCATGGGGTCCCCTCCACCCAATTTTTTGTAAAATTTTTTAATTTATTTTTATAAAATAATTATTTTAATATTTTTACTTTTGAATACTTATAGGTGTAGGCTTGGAGTACAATTTGTTTTCTAGAAACTAAAAAAACAAGAAACAAATAAAAGGGTATCTAATTCAATTTTGTAGATTCAATCCAAAATAAGCTCCAAATAAAACCCTAGTTCACAAGTTCATTTTTTCTACCTAATTTTTTTTCTGTGAAAATAAATAGGAAACTAATTTCATTTAATCATATCTGAAAAATAGTAAAAATGGCATACAAGATTCAAACATCCAATCAAGGACGGAGCAAACAGATCTTTTTCTGAATTGAAAATGTATTCATAGGATTTCAAACCCTACCTCATGTTGATGCTAAAATCTAACATCTAATAGCTGGTGAAATTTCTATTGCAACCAAAAATCCTTCAAATTACACAAAAATCTCTTTCTTTTCCAAACCCCAAGGTTGCTCTCCAAAACCTATGTGTGCAATAATGACCCAAAAAGACTCTAATATAGAACTCTAATTATATTTTAGGGTTTCTATCTCCACAAGCCTTAAAATTGTAATTATCTTATTTAATTATTCTTTTCATGCACAATTAATCCACTTTTCAATTAAAATATTCTTCTATTATTCTTTTATTTATTTCTCCAAATTACATTTAAAGTTATTTCATACAAATATATTTTCTTATTTTTAACTAATAAAGATAACTTAAGCGCATAATTTAAATGCCACTGATTTTTAAATCTTTATTACTTAAATAATAACACCGCACAATATTTAAGTTTTAATAGTTAATATTTAATATTATTATTATTTAAAACCTTTTAATGTAATTTTCTAAATTAGGACTTTAAATTAAATATTTTAATTTAATTGAAAATCCATATAATTCCTATAGTTCTAATAATGAAAAATTATCTTATTTTTCCACTTTTCCATTTTTCCATTTTTAAAAATTAAATAACATTCAATAATTCAATATCAATGATCAATCTAAGAATCATTAATAAGTAGTCTATGAAGCAAATCACCAAGGCAAACCTCAAGAAATGCATAAGAAAAATCAACCAAGCAAAAATCAACTAAAGAAAAAAGTTAACCACATACGCACAAAAGACTCACCAGTTTTAAAAAGGATAGATAGTCAATTACTAGTCCTCCTTGTCAAACAAGTATTTAGGCTATGGCTAGGATTGGATTTGATCATTATCTTTCCCTTCTCACCATTTGAGCATTGTAATAGGGCATGCTCATCTTGAAAAATTCAAGGAAGTCAATGTTTGGTATATGTATATATATATATATTTATATTTATAAAGAGGAAATGACAACGAGTGGTACATCATGTAGACTAGCAGGTGACTATGACTCGCTCCCTTAACCACATTAGACACATCAAACATAGAGTAAAATAGACACACGCACCAAACACATATAACTATGGGGTAAGTATCATAATAAATTACAAGACAATACATCAAAGTCTCATATATAACAATGAATCATTATGAATATAAAATAATCATCATTAAAAACATCATCTAACATCATTATGAAAGTAATCACATTTATTAGCTACAAGTCATTTGAAACATCATTAATGCACAAGTAATCATAAACATTAATAACACATGAAATTAAGTCAACTAAGTAATCATCAATGATATATCTGTAATTCAAGTTGTGAAACAATATCATATAAATGCAAATCAAATATCTTTAAAACTAACAAATGCATGAAATAGGCCTAAAAGAGTTTGACAAATCATAACAAAAAAGAAACATTAAGGTGAGAATTACAACTATCTTTTCTTCCTCAAGGTCATTTTGGACTGAAATCCATCTTCTACTTTCCTAATACTATATTTCATACAATACAAGATCAATTTTTCTAACTCGAACTTAAAATTCACAAGTTGCTCTCAAATGTTTTTGGGTATGTATTTTTCATTGTATGTTATTTCATGAAGCTTCTCTTGCATGTAAATGTTCTTCATCACTAAATTTTAGGATTTAGAAATGCAATTTTTCAATTGGATATTGGCCTCCTCTTTTCTTGTGAATTTTTATTGTACACATTTGAGGGCTCAATAAATTAACTTGGTGGTACCTAATACCTCCCCATCCTAGTTTGATTTTGTACTCTTTGTTTATTGATGATAAAATTCATCTCTTCCAAGTTGTCAAACTTGTCTTTGAGCTACAAATCACATGCTCAAGATTTTGTGATAAGAAGTAGTGAAAATTCATTGTGAAGTAGATTATGTTGGTCATACTGGATAAACTTCTTTCAAGGCATATTGCATATGTAGAGATTTGGGGCTTCCTCTAATACATCAGAGGGATGGAATTAATTTATATTGGTTTGTAGGACTAAATTATTTTTCTTTTTCTACTAGACTTTCCACAGATTGTGCTTTTTCTATGTGGGTTGGGGAATCTATCTACAATATATCAGCTGCCATCATAAGAAATTACACCACTTACTAGTTTAGGCTTTGATGGATTGGTTTTTTGGCTCTCTTTTACTATTGATAATGACCACAATAGTGATTTTTAGAAAATTTGTATTGTCCTCTATTTTGAATTTATTCATTTACCAAAAAAGCCTGTCAACGATGCTAAACAAATATGATATCATAGATCCATATGACATTGTAATAAAATGAGCACTGCACAATAAATAGACACAAGTCTGTGATACTAAGGAGGCTCTTACTATTAATATCCATTCAGGTCATCCAAAAGTTGTTATTCTTACTTGTCTATTATCAATCATAGTCATCCATATAAAAACATAATTAACATAATAGTTGAATATTTGTAGATATGCTCATGACTAGAAAAGCATAAAAAACCCCCATAAAAATGATGGGAGGAACCGTTGTAATGCTAAAAACCTAGCGTGCTAAGAACATCAAAGATTAATTCAACATTCACACCTAGATATTAAGCCAAACTTTAAGATAAGACAAAGGGAACACCATGGAGGAGAGTAGACTAGCAATGGTAAGCTCCTTGAGTGTAACCTTGATGACTTCAATGTGTCTGGATGTAGATGGATGTATGCTCAAATGTACTTCAAGCTTCAAGTGGTGAGTTTTGGGTTCAAGCATGGAGGTGGATGAAGGATTCAATAATGGAGTTGTGCATGGGTTTTGATGTGGTGATGGTATGAAATGGTTGTGCTATAGTGTTTAGTGGAGCATTATAATTTTGCATTAGTAGATGATTATATTGTGAGAGGGAAAGGACTCAATTTATAGGCTAAAGGGTAGTGAAATGGAGGGCAAGGATGTGAGGATGGAGAAAAGGTGAGGAACGACTAGGATGCAATGAGAGGAGAGCACATGGATTGTGCTTCTTCAAAGCTCTAGCCTTGTGCCAAGTGTCACAAAGATATTGGGTGGTCAAAATGGAGGGTCAAGGGAGTAATCAGGGAGAAGGAGTGTGGAAGAGGGATGTAAGAGGCATTTAAGGGCATTTATGGAATGTAAGAGCCATTAATGCTCTTGGATAGGAATGGAAGAGGATAGGGGAGCCTTTTGACTTTGGTTTGGGTTAGGAAGTCTTAACCCAAGTTTAGAGTTGTGCATGCATTTAGGAAAGTGGTTAGGCTTAGTTTAGGAGGGGGTTATGAGGCAAGTGGCTTAGCTTTGATGGGATGGGTTAGTTAGTTAGCTAAGCAGGGTTAGTGTGGGTGAATGGGTTGGCTTAGGGTAATGATAGGATTTTAGGGTTGGTTTAGGGGTTTGGGATGATTTATTAAATGATTTATTTAATAAAAGGGGGATGTGGGATTAAATTAAATAATTTTTTATATTTATTTAATTTAATAGAGGAATGGGGATTTAATTGATAAATTGATTTTGGGTTATCATTTGATTTTATTAATTGGACTATAGTTAATTAAATTAATTAATTAACTAGAGGATGATGATTAATTAATTAAATATAAAATATTTAATCAATAATGTCCTAGAGGATTACAAAATCAATCAGTAATGTAATCAGATTTAGGTGTCTACATTTTGCCCCTCTTTGACAAGTGTTGGAACAACACCATTTCAAAAAGGTTTGAACATAAACAACATGAAGAAAGATTTTTAAGGAAACAAAGTTTCCCTAGTCTCAAATACAAAGAGGAGAGACTAGACTATGTGATGTCCCCTCAAGAAGGTGGTGGGGAGAGAAGGTGAGGCTTGACAACTTCTCGAAAAGTACAAGAATCTAGAGTGAGCAAGAGGACTTAGAGTGGCAAAGAGAAGGGGTTTAAGGAAGCTCATACTCTCACTATGGGAGAATGATACAAAGGAAAACCTTGTATGCAAGGATAACCAAGGGTTAAGAACACTGGTTATAGAGGGGGGATGATTGATTATTTAAATGGAACCTAGGGAAGTGATTTGGAAGATGGTAGTATCAGGGAGATTGTGATTCTAGGATTATGATTGGTGATGACTAAGATTATGAATGATGCAGGAGCTATGATTATGATTGATGTAGGAGCTATGACTATGATTAATGTAGGATTGGATACTATGGGATTTTGTGTGAGGGAATTGTCATGCCCAAAATACAAGGCAAAAACACATGGAATTATTATTTTTTAGTTAATTAATCTACTAAGTTTGATATATGGTTGACTATGACTTACACGACACAAAGGGTTTTGATATAATTTGATATGTTTGTTTCACCATTTAAACTATAGGTGTGTTGAAGGAGAGATATAGGTTCCCCTAAGAATACCTTAACACTTTATTTCAGTGGTTTTAACAAATCATGTAGAGTTTAATCATTCGTTGCTTAATTGATTTCAACAAGTATTTATATTACATTAATCCCTATACTAAATCTACCACTATTATTTTCTTAATTAATACTTAAATATTCAAAAAAATGAAACACCAATTACCACTTAATTAAATGGATATAAATAACTAGAATATGAGATAATAACCCTTCAAACCAAATTCCTAATCTAAAAACAAACACATCTAAACATTTCATATAGTTTAATTTAAAAACAATACTAACCTTACATGCTCCAAACATTAAATTTAATTAAACCTATAATCCATTAACTTTAACTAATTTAACTACTAACTAGTAAAATCTTATTCAAAAGGATTACTAACTAAATAAAAATATTAACACCCTTAACTAATATAATATTAATATTAAAAAAAAAAAACAACTTACTAATTCTAACAACATCTCACATTCAAATCCTAACCATTAACTATTAACATTATCTCACCTAACCTATACTAACTTCATAGTTTAAACTTTACCTAATTCTTAATGTCTAAACATATTCTAACATTAACAAATAAACAACTAATTATATTTTAAAATTTCTAATATTGAAACATACTAACACACCTTAATTCATTTTTACTTTCATTAACTTTAAAACTTAACTAATAACTAAAATATATTTCTAAAACACTAACTATCTAATTTAACATCTAATAAAACAGCTAATCTTTATTAACATTACTTGCTACAAACTAACTTTAACTTTTAATAACAATCTTAACTTTAAACTAACACTAACCTTAACTAACTTTAGTACTAACTGACTACACATCTAATTGCTATCCTAACCCTTACTAAATTTAACCACCCTTAAACTTTACCTATCTAACCTAATGCCACCCTTCTCCTTACCCCTTAACTTACCATACTTTAAGCATGATGCCTAACTCCTTTCCACCCCTCCCAAGCAACCACGTGGACCAAGTGGGCTTGGATGCTTCCACATGCTGCAGAACTTGTCCCCCAATGAGGATGTATGCCAAGCATGGAAGAAGGCACTAGTGGGAAGGAAGTCAAACCAAGCCTCCCACAACCAATCAAATGTGTCGCCCACTCTTTTCAAACACATTTCATTGAAACGCTCAGCCAGATCAACATGGGGCATGTGCAGACCAGTGGCTGATAGGAGAAGGGTGGGTGAGGTCAAGCCTTTAAATGTGTTGCATTGGTCAAAAAGGACTACACCAAGGTTTAAAAGGGTAGGAGAAGTTATGTTAAAAGTTTACTATGGTAGGCTTAGAAAAAGTAATGTAATTTTTTTTTTTTATAATTTCAAATTTTAATGTTATCACATTTATAATTTATATAAATTTTCTTTTAAAATGGTATCAAGATATTTAAAATAGGATCTAAGGAGAATATTCTTTTTTCAAAAGGGATTAATCAATCTTTCCCATACAAAAGGCAGAGAGCTTATTTTCTCTAAGGAGATACATTTTTTTTCAAGTCTTTTTTTTTTCCAAGTGATGGATTTTTAAAAAATTTGATTGGTTAACTGAAGGAGACATATTTTTTTTCTAAGTTGAATTATAGCATAAAGTTCGATATTGTATTGATGCAATAAAAAATGACTATTTTTCCTTTCCAACAATTACGATAGTATAAGATAATCTATCATTCATATAATCAATTTTTTTAAACATAGTTTGAAATCAAATTGCATAACTTAATATATATCATGATTTCGTGTAATTACCATTAATCATATAAATACAAGTTTGAACTTGTAAAAATTTTATAGGAAAGGTAAAGAATCATTGCATTCATTTACTAAAAAATATATGCATATAAATTTAATGACACAGAATATCATGTGATTGGAACATACTCCATTTTTATTCAATCATCTGATTCAAGGAATCCCTCAGGAAAGAACCAGAGAAGAAAACTTGAGATCATAATCGTTTCAAAAATAAGTTTACAATAACATTTTACAATAGGATCATTATCCCAAGGAGAAATCTCCCAACACATTTGAAATGAAAACAACTCTGAGATCCTACTTGGCTCTATAACGAGGTAGCCACTATGAAATCTGCAATTTCATCAAGGTAACCCTGGAGGAAACATAACTTACTGGAGGAAAAATAGGTTAACATGAAGACACATTCAACCCATTTACTCCCATCTTAGGTTTGCACAATAGGACTAGGGAGAAGGTTGATTTTTCCAAGCAGGAGAAGTTAGTCACAACACCATAACAGATGCCCTTTCGAGGAAAATATCACAAGAACCTCTATTCTTTCACAGATGCCCTTTCAAGGCTAATATCAAAAGAACTTTCATTGTTTCACTTCTCAATTTCTCAAAACACAAACATGTTTTGTATTGATGAGTAGGGGCCCATAACACCCTACTCTCTCCCTCTCCTTGACTCTGCACTATCGAAGTCGAACTAAAGCCCTCCTCCCATACATGGCCACTTCTGCCCAATCTGAGAGTGAGTAATGCCAACACATCCCTTACAATTTCTCTGAAGAATAAAATGTAAAATACAAAGAAAAATATTTAAAGAAAACTCATTACAATCCCATCCCAAATAGGTCCATCATATACATGAACATACATATGCAAAAACCTACTTAAGAAATGAAACACAACATGAGGACACAAACTTGAAGGATCCCTACCTTCACAAATGGTTATAGAAACTAAAATTTGAGAAGAGTTATCCTTCCTTCTTTCAATCCTAACTTTACTCTCTAAATCTAGAGGTTGGGTGAACAATATTCCACCCTCAAATATGCCACTAAATAGGCTCCTAACTCAACCACTTACAAAATGCAATAACTCCCCACTTGACCAAGGGCTTCTAGAGTCTTCTAACTCAATCATGTCATTAAGACAAACTTCATGGTGGAGTTTAACTTATCAAACTCATGGTGAAACTTTAATTTTCTCAATAAAGCAAAAATGATATATTTGGGTGGTCACCAAAGTCAACAAAAGGGGCTAGAGAAGTGGAAAATGCCCCCAATCCATACATATACCCCTTAGACACTTAGTTTTTATATTTTTTGACTTCTAGGACTATTTAGGGATCCATTAAAATGGTTGAAATATTTGGACTTTCTAAAAAACCATAAGAATGTAAATTTATCACTAAACTTTAATTAGGGTAATTAACCTTGATTACCCACTAATTAGCATTAGGTCACTAAAATAGTCCAACTTAGAGTTTTAGGTTACTCGGTTAACCCTAATTATCATGTTGAAATGCATATATGAATCACTAGTGTCAAGTGACACTATAAGATCACTATTACAAAACATTAACATTTAGCGATTACAGAATGATACACACATTCAATTTACGATACAAAAGAAATATGAAACAATGGGGTCTACATATTTCATTAGAATTAAACTTAGTTTTCGCAAATGGTACATAGAGTCTAGTGTCAATTCTTCGTTAGATTTCTCGACTAATGATCCTACACACTTCATTTCACACATCAGTAGTTCGAGAAAAATCACATATATATATTTAAACACATTTGGAAAATCACATTAATCAAAATATCAAATTTTATTTAGATAACCCTTTCTAATTTCTACACACATTTAATCATCAGTAGTTAGAAAATCAATATAACATAACTTATTCATTAATTCAAATTAAAATACTAGAATAATCATTATTAGGCATGCATATACCTAAACATCATAAACATCATCAATAGGGCATACTAAACTATCTTAAAGCATATAACCTAATTGTATGCACCCTAAAATGGTCGCTTAGACTATGGGCCCCCATTATTCAATTTATCAAATTTCTTAAATTAATGGTGTGTAATATTTTATTAAATCAATTCAAATCAATTTCCTTGATCAAATTCAATTTGTTTTATTTCTAAGGTTGATCATTTTATCCTAAGTCTTATTTAATTAAAAGAACTTGCTCTCTTTTAATTAAATTAAATAAGTCCCCGTTTAATTAAAAGAAAACCTCTCTTCTAATTAAATAGTTTATTCACATTTAATTAATTGAGAGAAAAATCTCTCTTTTAATTTAATTAAATATTTCCTATTTAATTAAAAGAACTTGCTCTCTTTTAATTAAATAAAATAAGTCTCCGTTTAATTAAAAGAAAACCTCTCTTTTAATTAAATAGTTCATCCACATTTAATTAATTAAGAGAAAAACCTCTCTTTTAATTTAATTAAATATTTCCTATTTAATTAAAAGAACTTTCTCTCTTTTAATTAAATAAAATAAGTCCCTGTTTAATTAAAAGAAAACCTCTCTTTTAATTAAATAGTTCATCCACATTAAATTAATTAAGAGAAAAATCTCTCTTTTAATTTAATTAAATATTTCCTATTTAATTAAAAGAACTTGCTCTCTTTTAATTAAATAAAATAAGTCTCCATTTAATTAAAAGAAAACCTCTCTTTTAATTAAATAATTCATCTACATTTAATTAATTAAGAGAAAAACTCCTCTTTTAATTTGATTAAATATTTTCTATTTAATTAAAAGAACTTGCTCCCTTTTAATTAAATAAAATATCCCACAAAAATCTCTTTTTGATGAAAAAAGAGTTAAAACAAATAAAAAATTAAATAAATCTTTTATCTACACTTAATATGGGACTTATCTTCATCCTTTCTCCACTTTCTTCTCAACCACTCCACTTTTCTCATTGGTGGATCTTTAGTTCACATGGATCATTATTTCTCCAACCTTGATAAAATCTTTTTTCTCTCAATCTAGATCGTCCAATTTTCTTTATAAGGGAGAGTCCTCTATTCATTTTGGAGACACCCATTATTATGCTATTGTTATGTTGCAGGTTTGGAGAGTGATTTTTGAAAGAGTTTTGAATATTAAAGCTTTTGTGGAGAACTTCTATCTTCTTGTTTCATTCTCTCTTGCATGCATGGCTTCCATCATCATGATCTATACTTTGATTTTCATGTTAGCTTAGATCTTGCATTGATAGATTAGATCTTGCTTTCATAGATTAGATCTGCATTTTTATTTCTTTTCATAGATTAGATTTCATTTCTTGCATTGTTTTGCATTGTTATCATTTAGATTGATTTTTTCATTTTTATTTGCATGCATAGTAGATTATTAAATCTCTTGTTTTGTGGTATACTTGCATGGGCACAAACTAGGTCAGACTGAGGGCCTCCATTTCAAACCCCTGCACCCCATGAATAGGGAGCTATGAGTCGCCATTCGAGACCTCTTTTTGAGAAATCTTGAATATAATGACTCATAGAAGTGTGCCCACATTTTAGGCATACATTTTTGGCGCCCACTGTGGGGCAACCCACCTTTACTTGCTAGATTTTATGCAGATCTATTTGTAGACTCAAGAAAAAAAAATTTCTAGATTTAAAATATTTGATCATATCTTTCAAACGGCTAGGTATTTTAATATAAATTTTTTTTTATAAGGTTCTAATGTATCAAGGAAGCTTTGATCCAATTTTTATATTTTTGTGAAATATTTATGATTTTTTATGATTTTTCTTTGATTTTTCATAAAAAATCATTTTCGAGAGTAAATTAGCATATTTTTCAGAAAAAATTACAATTTGTAAGAAAACTTGGCAATAAAGAATATAACCGTTTCCACATAACCCATAATAGATTTGAAATAAACACGGAATTAAAATCCACATGCAAGAGAAATAGACAACATACCCATAAAATGTGACACAAGATATACCCTGGGAAACCCTCATTGAGGGAAAAACCCAGCCTCCAAAAGCATTTTTCATAAAAAATCATTTTTGAGAGTAAATTAGCATATTTTTAAGAAAAAATTATAACTTGTAAGGAAACTTGGCAATAAAGAATATAACCGTTTCCACATAACCCATAATAGATTTGAAATAAACACGGAATTAAAATCCACATGCAAGAGAAATAGACAACATATCCATAAAATGTGACACAAGATATACCCTTGGAAACCCTCATTGAGGGAAAAACCCAGCCTCCAAAAGCATCCATCATCATGTATTATTCAGCAAAAAATACCATTTCCATACAACCATGGAAGCCTTCATGGCCATAGCCACAACCGAGCAAACTATGTGAACAAGCATGAATCCAGACATCCCATGCCATGCTTTCAACCTTCACAAATGCTCCCTTGGCTAACCTATCAAGCCTTGTCCCGCTCGACTCCTGCCTTTTGTCTTCTCCTTGTCACTCTTCTATCCCTATACAACAACTACCCTTGTGGTTGCTTATATAGTAGCAAGTCTCACAAAACCACCAAGTTGTATTACATAAACCATGAGCTAAAACCATGTGCCACCTAACCCACTGACCCCACATTTAATATTGGGCATTTAATTCTTTTCCCCCAATATTAAATAATTACATAAAATATTTTCACAATGTTACAATACAACTCATCAAGAATATTCTATGAGAATCTTTACATGTTGCACGTCCATCTCGGCACAACATTACATAATAAAATAAAATAATAAAATAACAATATTATGCAATGTGTGCAACACCCATTATCTCAACAATCTCCCATTTGTTGTATAAATTGCATAGGGTCAATCCGTAGCCACATAAATGAACAAGGGAACAATCCCTTCTAGCACATCCACCATCATGGATCAAAATACACAAAGTGCTCCATCCTGGTACCCGTGACAAAATCAAAGTATCCAGCATCTCAAACATGAATGATCTCACCTCCTATTATGCCACAGCCACTGGACATACATAGAAGCCATCCAAAGAGAAAGCCACCCAACCTGTCACATTAGAAGATCATAAAATCCTGTACCAATTGAAATTCTAAGCACAAATAACCTAATCCAAAGGTAATCACATGTATCCGTAGTTGTTAAAATATCCATAGCTGAAATAACACCCACAACAAAGTGCCAAACTCATCCAACTATCCATACCTCAAAGGTATAACAAGTGAATCTTATATCACCAACATATCCAATCTATAACCTACAATCACAAGCCTCAAGAGTAATACCTGCCACATATATACCAAGAAGCTCCCACTGTAAAAGATAATGTCAAATCTATAACCAATCCACTCAACACACCTCAAAGAAGTGAATCCATGTAGTATCAAGGACATCCACAATACATAAACCAATATCCTACAAGAACAATTCTCATAACAAGTCTCCAATGCTCTCCCAAGTTCTTCACAACCAACAGAGGAAAAAGAAAGAAATAACCATGTCATCTCTCACATGACATGCATGAGCACAAACCAGTGATCACAATCTCTAACCAATCTAAAATCCAAGGTAGGCAAAAATTGAACATCCAGGAAGATAACCAAGACTAGAGAAACCATGCAAATCATAACCTGTATCATGTCCTTCTACACACACCTCTAGATGTAAACTGTGCAAGTATGATCTCATCCATTAAAAAACCCCAACAAGAAGCCTTAACAACACCCAAACCATATCATATAACTCATCATGGATGTAAGCCTCTCACAAGAAGATCAAACTCATAAACCATTCCTAAACCAAAGAATAACCATTCCTAATCCAAGGAATATGCCCAATATAAAACCATCTCCCAAACTCAACCAACATAACAACATATGCACATGGAGATAACCAATGCTAAACCATCTCTCAAATGAACCCTCCAGAACTAACTCATGTACCATAGTTCAAGATCCATATCCATGAAAGACAAGCATAAATATAATGCAACTGAGAGAAATAATGGGCTATACCTCTCAAGTAGCAAACTGCCGAGTAGACCAAGAGTTGGGAATGAGAATGCTCATCAAGATACCCAAGTCTCCAACCAAGACTCATCTACGACCAATCTCCTCTCAAGTCCATATCAGGTGACTGCCCCTCGGACTTCCTGCTGAAACCATCAATCATCCCAACAAATACTTCTCTAATCCAAGAGAAATCAACGTCACCACCATCTCTAAGTATCCATGAGCACCTGTAACCAATCAATCCATGCCAACTCCAAATGTAACATAGCAATATCATGAAGTATCCAGCTTATGATCAGTGTACTCAATACCAAGAAACTAAACCAAGATCAATGTCAAAGTTCCAACCATGTCCTCAAGAACATAAACATGACAACATGATCTAACCATCTCAACTAAAGAGATAACATGCTCCATATGAACATACTATAACATGTCACAACTCTAAATGCGTATCAAGAGTATACCATGACATAATAATGAAACCATCCTCATACCAAGGATAACATGCCAAATAAAAATATAAACCACACCTTTGCCAAGAACCTTGTGAGTCCTCAAGATGCAACCATCTCCACACACCATGAAGAAAACCATCTCCACATACCAGGAAGAACCATCTCCATACACCATGAAGATAACCAAAAACTCCATGAGTCCTCAAGATCTAACCATCTTCAAACACCATGAAGATAACAAGTGCACCATGCAAATGTCAAAGACGCTTCTGCAGCAACAGGATCTAAGACAAACCTCCAACATCTACAAACACTCAATAAATAAATCAATGCCAAAAAACTCCCACTCAACCATGGTACCAAGTCACCTATGGCATCATAAAATCCATCCTCTCCAAACCAAGAAGATATAAACCAAACCAGGAACTAATCCTGTACTGTCACCCCATCACTGTCACAAGCTCCCACTAAACTGTGTATCCAAGCTATCCATGACATATGATGAAAACCCATCCTCTAACCATGAGAATCAACCAAGGCATCAAACCATCAAAGAACTCAAAGTGCACATCATGAGCTCCTCAAAAGAAACCAAATAACCATGATCCTCAACCAAGAAGATATACCACCATAACCAAATCAAAAAATCCAAGCTAATGAACATCAAGGATGTACCTGTATAACCAATCATGTCATGCCAAAAAATCCATGGCACCATGATCACATCCATGAATCGAGCATCTGGCTCTCAATATGTCCAACCTGTCAGCATAGTCAACCATAATCCTCTACCATAACTGTACCTGGTAACAACATCTCATCCCTTCTACATGAAGAAAATAGTAAATCATGTGACTTAGGGCATAGAAAACCCAAATCCAAGCCACCAATCTGAATATGCATCAATAATGAAAGATCAATGGGTAAAGACAACCCATAACCAAGCTATAAATGCAACCTGTAAGTATAGACCGCTTACAAGACTGCACAACTTGTAGACCCAATAAGTCATCATGCATATCCAAACCAAACACTGATAACCATATCATCATGAGACCAATCTGAAATATGAACTGAGTATACAATGACATCAAATCTTAAATCTCCAATGCCATAAACTCACAATGTTACCATAGTTAAAATATATCTATAAACTATTCAGATGAATATATCAACAAATAAATCATGCCAAACCTGCACCAAATCTGAACCAATGTGTAAAGCTCTCCAAGAGCTTTTCGTTGACTACTCGAAGTCAAAAATCTGACTCTGTATGCCCAAGTTATGCCCCAATTCGTGCTCAAAATAAACATCTGACTTTAGGGCTCTTAAAACCTGAAAAAATTTTAAAATCATAAAACCAAACCTACACCGTCTTGTAGTACTCTGAATTAGCTTTCCAACGCTTGTAAGAACTATGAAATCCAATATTCTGAGAGAAAGTTATGGCCATTTTACTAAGACAATCTTTTTACCATTTTCAGTATGATTTTTCATTTTTTAATTTTTTTTCAGTGACGAAAATTCTGACGAGATTAAATTTGACGGCCATCATGGGCTGAAACCAAAAAACTCTTTCATTTCCTCTGAACATGGCCAAACTAGGGCATATTATATATCAAATTTTATGGAAATGTTGACCCGGATCCAATGGTGAGGTCTTTTTTTACCCAGGAGGTCATTTCTGCATGCTACCCCCCAAAACCCTCATTTTAAATGAAACATCCCAAAAAATATTTTTGTCCAACCATTTCCCATGCCCAAAATATTTTAACATCCCATCATAACAACAAATCCAAAATCCTCAGATCTGCAATAAATTATTCATATAACTTGCCCTTTTCTTTTATCCTCTCATGCATTCCCATGGACTCAATCTAGGGTTACAATAATAAAAACTAGGCTCTGATACCACTTGTAAGGCCCATTTGCCATTGCACCAAAAGCCATGACTTATAGTGAACATGGAACACCACATAATTAACCACCTGTGGGCAGGGGAGTGCGTCGCATCACCCAACACAATTTTGGAAAGCTCTCTAAATTTTAAACAAAGTTAGTTCTTTGTGTTTCAATTTTAGAGGTCATATCAGGGATTAATAATTCGAGACTCAAAGAAATCCTAGATTTGAAATATTTGATGATATCTTTCAACCGGCTATGTATTTTGATCTAAATTTTTTTTGTAAGGTTTCGATGTATCAGAGAAGCTTTGGTCCAATTTTTAGATTTTTTTGAAATAATTTTGATTTTTTTATGATTTTTCCTTGATTTTTCATAAAAAATCATTTTCAGGAGTAAATTAGCATATTTTTTAGAAAAATTTATAGTTTTGAAAATATCTCAAAATTTTAAGCGAAGTTTGTTCTTTGTGTTTTGATTTTAGAGGTCATATTAGGGGTCAATAATTCAATTTGCAAAAACTGGTCTATTTTAACAAAATGACTCCCTATGGCACAAATTAAAAGATCTTTTCAAAATTCTAACATTTTTGGAAAGCTCTTTGATTTTTGATAGAGGTCACTTTTTTGTATTTTGATTTTTAAATCCGAGTTCATATCATATAGATCCGATCTTTATGACTAGGTCAAAAATCAATTGAAAAAAATGGCATTTAATGAATAGCTTGCATTTAATTTTTACAATGAATCAATGCATGATGTGAGCTTTCATTTGGGTTACTTTCTAATTATTATCACTCTTAAAAATTATATTTTTAGATCTAACTCTAGTTTTGCTTTTTTTTTTTGTTGCTTTGTTCGTTGCAAGCGAGTGTTCAAGCGTAAACAAAAGGTACAACAAAGAAAAGACACGTTGCAAAAATTGCCAGGTATTTTGTTTGTTCTCTAAAACCTTTGGATTTGGGATTAAAATTAAACCTCTCATGTGTTTGGCTTGAGTGTTTTACATGCTTTCATAAAACATATTTCAATTGATGCTCTTAATGGGAAATGAATGAACATAGATTTGCTTTCATACAAGTTTGTGTAAGTGAATGCTTGTGTTTAAACCTTAAGTAATTCTTGGTTCCAATATCAAATATCTCATTGAGTGATTGAGGGCATGGATTCATTCCTTGTTTACATAGGGGGTTGAATGCACCACTTTGTGGACTCACTCTATGTTTACTTGGAAAGTTAAATATTCCATTGTTCAACCCTTTTTCATTTGTGAGTAGTATTGACTAGCAGTCTTAGATTACTTGTGATTGATCTAGATTGCTATCTTGGGTTATTGGACTCACTAATCTGTCGACCCCTCATTTCCACCCCGTGGTTGCAAGATTAGCACCACATTAAGGGGGAAGGGTCTATAGGAAAGAAGTGTTAATTGCTCCACTAGGTAACCCTTTTGTGCTTTTTGGAACTCACTTGTTTTCTAAGGTGTGGACTCACTTTGAGTTGGTGTGAAGAGTTAAATGTTCCACTTTTGGACTCACTTTGAGTTTGTGTGAAGCATTAAATGTTCCACTTTTGGAATCGCTTCACATTCTCTTGAAGGGTTAAATGTTTCACTTTTGGACTCACTTCACATTATCTTAAAGGGTTAAATGTTCCACTTTTGGACTCACTTTGCATTTACTTGAAGAGTTAAATGTTTCACCTTTAGTGCTCTAAATACTTTTGATAGTGAATTACTTAGTTTTTATTTTTAGGAGGCCTGCTTGAGGATTTCATCACCCCTTGGGATGACCTCAACTCTTGTGTTATGGCAGAGTATAAATATCGAGAGGTGAATCCAAAGACACCTCTCTTGGGAATTGAGTTTGATATCACTCTTGGCTAAGCCTCAAAGAACTTTATACCTTTGAGAAGTGAAGGAGGAGATTTGGGTTATCGTCTCCCCCCGGCTGTGTGATTTTGGATTCTTCTCATTTATGGATTTGGGCTTCACGTACCTTGCATATATCAAGGAATCCTTTTAGAAAGTCATGTATATCCTTGTAGACAACTTGATAAGGTGTTGTTGTGTTCTAAGTGCCTATTAAAACATTGTCAAGAACATACACAAGTAGAACCTTTAAGGAGTAGAAATGCTAAGTCACTATACTTGTTCAGGCGCAAGGTTGCTTTGCCCCTTGCTCATTGTTTGAAGACTATTTTCTTAAAATCCCTATTTGCTATCTTGTGTGCTTGGTTCATGATAAAGAATCTATTGATAAATCTAGTTGGATATTTAAAATGAACAAAATCTAAGTTCTTGAGTTGAGACTTTACGATCGAATAACTTTGTTATCTCATTATTTCTAGTCTCCCTAGGTTGGTCCTATTTGTATTAGGCTACTTACCCCATTGTTAGAAGCCTTTTTGCACCTTAGGTTATTGTGCTTCCATGACCTCTTGAATTAGTAATCATTGATTTCACAAGAGATCTTGTTTGGAGTTGGTGAGTTAGAGACTGTCCTTGTTGAGAAAGATATACCTTTGGATCCTTTGATATTACGCTTGGAGAGTCTTAGTAATCTCTTGTCCATCTACTTTCATAAAAATTCAATTTTAATTATTTATAATTTGGGTAAATCATCCTCCTGGTCCATATGTGCTAGGGTATTCACCCAAAGTTGTGAGCACTTTTGTGGCAGTGTTGGTTTATGCCTATTGCAAAATTCTATCTTATCACATCTCTTTTGGACAAGTTAGTTCTTTCTCTATCCTAGTTTGGTACCAATGTTTCTTAGGGTTATCCTATCAACTAGTACCTTTTCTTTTATAATGGTTACAAGTTCTATTACATGTTGCTCAACATTCAAATGAACTCAAATGGTATCAAATTTCTCAAAATGAATCTTGGTCTTCTTTCTTCTTCATCTTCCATGTCTTTTTAATCTATCATTTTCATTCTTCCTCTTCTTCAAGTCTTCTTGATTCTTTTCCTCCTATTATCATATATTCTACCTTCTTCTATTCATCAATACTCTTCTTTCACACTTTATTCTTCTTCTTCTTCTAGAACCATGGATCTTGAATATCTTGTTATGGACCCTCACTTGAGAGAAGATGATCTTGACCTTCTTGCTGAATTTGAAAATTTTTGTCGCTCCAATAGAGACATGGATGCTAACATTGCGACAAAAATGCTTTAAAAAATGGATAAATTAGACACCTTTTCTAGGATCATGTGCAAGGTTAAATCACAATATCCTTCTTCCAAATATTCCTTATCTTCCAAGTCTTATCATGATTCTTCTAAATATCATTCAAATTCTTCATCTTCTAAGTCTTATCGTGATTCTTCTAAATATCTTTCACATTCTTCATCTTCTAAGGCTTAGCAGGATTCTTCTAAATATAATTCACATTCTTCATTTTCTAAGTCTTATCATGATTCTTTTAAATATCATTCACATTCTTCATCTTCTAAATCTTATGACGATTCTTCTAAATATCATTCACATTCTTCATATTCCAAGTCTTACCATGATTCTTCTAAATATCATTCATGTAGGTCTTCACCTACCTCTTCCTCATGATATCATTCTTCTTCTACTTCTACCAAGAGTCTTATTCCTTTTATTAAGACATATGATAATGAACAACATGAAAAGTCTTGTGATATGCCTATCTATAATGCCTATAGTGACAATTATTATGATGATGATGATTATTACATTCCTATAGTTCCTAAAAGTCCTCCTAGTCCTATGCTTGTGCTTAAAGGGGATGAGTCACAGATAAATATTAATGGGAATCCACATGAATCAAATCTTGAAAACAACATTGATAAATTTTGTGAACAATACCTAAATGATAAATCTGTTAGGATAAACCACAAACAGAAATAAAAACTACATGCAAATATAACCAATAACAAAAAATAATAGAACACACAGAAATGAACACAAGGCACCAAGATTTAACGTGCTTCACCCAATCCCTGGGCTACATCCACCAAACAGCAAGTCCGATCTTATTACAATCCAGTGATTACAACCTGATTACAATCCGTAATCCCTTACAGCTCAATACCGCCACAAGAACCAATTTTGTATCACAATATTATGAAAAATACCCAACCCTAAGCCCTTTTATACAAGTATTAAACCGCTTTAGGGTTATAACATGTTGGCCATATGTTGGCCATAATATGTCGGCTACCATGTCAGCTACTCCCCAAAAAAAAAATTTCCCCACTATTTATGATGTACAGTACTTTCCTGATTAGTCACCACAATCTAACAATCTCCCACTTGGGGACTGATCAAGCTCCACACTAAACAACAATCTCCCACTTGGAGACTGATCCTGTAGCAATACCACTACCACATGGGGCTCCTACTGGATCAAACCATCCTGGACTCTACTGTTCTTTTATTCATGTTCAGTCTAAAAGACCAATCGAAGCTGAAGAGGAGTTCAGCTTCTCCCTTGCTACAACCTTTGTCAACATATCTGCTGGATTGTCATCGATATGTATCTTCTCCAGCTTTAACTGTCCATCCTCCAAAACTGACCGAATGAAATGATACCACAACTGTATGTGTTTGGTCTTAGAATGCAAAGCTGAATTCTTAGCAAGATGAATGGCACTCTGACTATCTGTGAACAAATAATTATCCTTTTGAGGATGTCCCAATTCTTCCAAGAAGAACTGAAGCCATATCATCTCTTTGGTTGCCTCTGTAGCAGCAACATACTCTGCCTCTGTAGTGGAGAGAGCATTAATCTTTTGTAACCTAGAAACCCAGCTCACGGCTGCCCCACCAACCATAAAGACATAACCCATAGTACTCCACCTGGTATCAATATCCCCAGCCAAATCTGAGTCAACATAGCCCCGTAAATCAGTAGTAGAGCCCCCAAAGTGTAAACACTTATTGGATGTTCCTCTCAAATATCTGAGAATCCACTTGACAGCATTTCAATGCTCAAATCCTAGATGACTCATATACCTGCTAACGACTCCCACTACATGTGCAATATCTGGCCTAGTGCATACCATAGCATACATCAAACTTCCTACAGCTGAAGCATAGGGTACCTTGGACATCTTATCCTCCTCTTCCTGTGTCTTGGGACACATCTCCTTAGTCAATTTCAAATGACCAGGTAAAGGTGTGCTGACAGCTTTAGCATTCTCCATAGAGAAACATTGCAACACCTTCTCAACATAATCAGCTTGAGATAGCGTCAATGTTCTGTTCTTCCTATCTTTGCAAATCTTCATACCAAGGATTTGTTTTGCTGCCCCCAAATCCTTCATAGCAAATGCATGTGCTAATTGGCGTTTCAGCCCCTTAATATGATCCATGTTAGACCCAGCTACAAGAATATCATCAACATATAAACATAAAATAATGTAGCTATCATCATCCAACCTCTTAAAATAAACATAGTAATCTGAATGACACCTATTATATCCATGCTCATGCATAAAACTGTCAAATTTTAGATACCGTTGCCGAGGTGCTTGCTTCAAGCCATATAAACTTTTCTTCAATTTGCACACTAAGTTCTCCTTAGCTTTGACCTCAAAACCCTGTGGCTAAGCCATATATATTTCTTCATCCAAATCACCATGAAGAATGGTTGTTTTAACATCCACCTGCTCTAAATGCAAATCTTCAGTAGCCACAAGACTTAAAACAGTACGAATAGAAGTCATTTTAACAACAAGAGAAAATATCTCATCAAAATCAATTCCCTTTTTCTGTGCAAATCCTTTCACAACTAACCTGGCCTTAAATCTTTTCTTACCTCCTTCCTCTTCTTTCAACTTGTAAACCCATTTATTCTGTAAAGCCTTTTTACCTGTAGGAAACTTGCACAAATCCCATGTCTTATTTTTCAGCAAAGAGTCCATTTTATCTTTCAATGTAGACTCCCACTAAATCTTAGTATCCACCTGTACAGCTTTATCATAACTTTCAGGTTCACCAGCATCAGTAAGTAAAATAGAATACAAAGAGGGAGAAAACCTTTGTGGAGGTCTAATTTGCCTTGTTGACCGTCTAACATTCATTGGTGTGTGTGGTATTTGTTGTTACAGTTGTTGTACATCATGAGAAATGGCTGGAACATCAGCTTTTGGAGTATCATCCAGCACTACATAATCGTCTTCTTTCTTCTCATGTTGCTGCAAAAGATCTTTGTACAACACTTTCTCATTGAATATGACATCTCGACTTCTAATAATTTTAAGATTTTCAAAATCCCAAAGCCTATAACCAAATTCATTAATGCCATATCCAACAAAGACACATTTCTTTGATTTAGCTTCTAGCTTGGTTCTATTTTCAGAGTCTATATGAGCAAAAGCTTCACAACCGAAGGTATTGAGAAAAGAATAACTCACCTTCTTACCAGTCCATGCTTTCTCTAGAATACCACAGCCCAAAGGAGTAGAGGGACCTCTATTAATCAAATATACTGTAGTATTGATAGCCTCTGCCCACATGTGTAAGGGCAACCCAGCATGCAACCTCATGCTCCTTGCACGCTCCATTATAGTCCTGTTCATGCGTTTAGCCACTCCATTTTCCTGTGGAGTCCTTGGAATAGTTTTTTGTCTATGAATACCATTAGTGGAGCAATAATCTTCAAATTCATGACTACAATACTCACCACCATTATCAGATCTGAGACATTTTAATTTCTTACCAGTCTCATTTTCAACCAAGCATTTCCATTTCTTAAAAGTTTGAAATACATCAGATTTATGTCTAAGGAAATAAACCCATACTTTTCTAGTTGCGTCATTAATAAATGTAACATAATAATGAGAGCCACCAAGGGAAGATACCTGGGCTGGTCCCCATACATCTGTATGTACAAGCTCTAATTTCTCCTTTTTGTTTTCCTTCCCTGTCTTTACAAAACTCACTCTCTTTTTTCTTTCATACACACAACTTTCATAGAAATCCATATTCACACATTTTAGACCTGGTAAAACTTTTCTTGAATGAATTACTTTCATACCTTTTTCACTCATGTGCCCAAGTCTATTGTGCCACAGTGTTGTATCAGAATCCATAGCAGCTATTTGTTCTCCCTACTCAACTGCAGTAATTGTTCCTGAATATTCATTTTTCTCTGAAACAATCAAAGTAGAAGGAACAATATGACTTGTACAAAGATAGAAGGTGCCTACTTTCACACCTTTTGCTACTACAAGGGAACCTTTTGAAACCTTCCAATTTTTATCATTAAAAGTAACTACACAACCCTCATCACTGAGTTGCCCTACTAAAATTAAATTTCTACTTAGTTTTGGAACATGTCTTACCTCATGTAGTAGCCAATGATTCCCATTCTGCAACTTAATCTTAATTTTTCCCTTTCCAACAATCTGACAGGGTTCATTATCCCCCAAATAAACAAGGCCAAAATCCCCTTGGACATAATCAATAAAATAACCTCTATGAGGTGTAGCATGAAATGAAGCACCAGAATCTAAAACCCATGAATCATCAACACTCTCTAAAGACAGAAGCAAAGCATCCTCTTCGGATTTGTTACTTACCACATTTGCCTCCTTGTCTCCATCTAATTTATCTCCTTCATTTTTCTTTCGATTCCAACAATCTTTCTTTTTGTGCCCTGGTTTCCCACAATACCAACAATCATTTGATCCTCTCGATTGAGACCTCCTCCCCTTTGACTTTCCTCTTGATTTCCCACGATTTCCAAAGTTACTTCCTCTTTCAGTCATTCTACCCCTGCTTTGTGCATTTAAAGCACTTCCTGATGTAGATCCACCTGAGGATTTTCTATGAGTTTCCTCACTTAAAATAACACCGATCGCATCATCATATTTTAGGGTACTAGATCCAGGAACAGAATTACTCACCGCCATTACCAAGCCATTCCAACTTTCAGGCAAAGAACACAAAATCAAGAGAGCCCTAATTTCTTCATCAAAATTGATACCCACAGAAGATAATTGATTAGTAATAGTATTAAACTCATTTAAATGATCTACAACAGATCCACCTTCTGCCATTTTCATATTAAATAAATGCTTCATGAGAAATACCTTATTTGAAGCAGAGGGCTTTTCATATAGTGTCGCTAGGGTTTTCATCAAATCTTTTGTCATCTTTTCTTTTGTAATATTAAATGCCACCAATGGTGCCAAGCATAACCGAATGCTTCCGAGTGCCTTTCTGTCCAAAAGATCCCATTCAGCCTCTGACATAGTTCCCTGATTCTTGGCTTTTCCTTCCAACGGCTTCCATAAATCCTTCTGATATAAATAGTCTTCCATTTGTAACTTCCATAACTGGAATTTTTGCCCATTAAACCTATCAACCCTCAACTTACCCTCATCTACCATTGCTCCCACTCAACTGTGAGACTCCCACTTAATCGTGAGACTTTCCTGCAGAGGATAACTAAAAGACAACCTTGCTCTGATACAACTTGTTAGGATAAACCACAGACAGAAATAAAAACTACATGTAAATATAACCAATAACAAAAAATAATAGAACACACATAAATGAACACAAGGCACCAAGATTTAACGTGGTTCACCCAATCCCTGGGCTACATCTACCAAACAGCAAGTCCGATCTTATTACAATCCAGTGATTACAACCTGATTACAATCTGTAATCCCTTACAGCTCAATACCACCACAAGAACCAATTTTGTATCACAACATTATGAAAAATACCCAACCCTAAGCCCTTTTATACAAGTATTAAACTGCTTTAGGGTTATAACATGTCAGCCATATGTTGGCCATAATATGTCGGCTACCATGTCGGCTACTGCCCAAAAAAAATAATTTCGGGGCAATGCCCCGAACCCCACTATTTATGAAGTATGTATAGTACTTTCTTGATCAGTCACCACAATCTAACAAAATCTACTTTTTTCGATGAAGAGAAAGCATTTTTTTTGTGTTGAAACACAACATCAATGGGATAAGAGTTCCTCTTCTAAGAAACCTCATGCTAAAAATAAAGATTACACTCGTGAGCAAGATCATGTTAATGTTGATCCTTTGTCTTTTGATGCTCCCCTTCCATCTTCTACTTTCTCCACTATCCATACATCTCTTAAATATTCTGAGTCTCTCAAATCTTCTATCAATCCTTCATCCAACAAAGATCCTTATGATTTTCATTCAGTTCCTTATAGTTATCCTCAAGGGCTACCTCTTAAAGAAACTCAAGCTAACCTTTACTTGGCTGCAAATACTTTTGATAATGCTAAACCTAAAGAGCCTAAGCCTTCATGCACTATAATTCCTACTTCAGCTAGCCCTTCATCACCTCCTCCAAAGTCTTCCATACAATTCCAACATGCTTCCTTCTACTTAGGAGTGGCTCCATGTCAAGAGGACTCTTAAAATGATAAAGAAAAGAATATAAAAAAAGATCAAGATCAAAAACCTCCTATGTCATCCAATTATTTTCACATCTCTGGTCCATTCATGGTTCTTTTGATCCCTTACACCCTTCCTCATTCATTCCACCATGTCTTAAGCCTTCTCCTAAGCAAGATCAAGCTGCTACTTACACTGTTGAGCTTATTGACAATCCAAATGACCTTAATATAGTTGCATTTTCCAAAGATGATACTTCCATTAAGGTTATTAAAAATAGTGTTGTTACTTCCAATAATGAGCCTATTGAAAATCAAGAGGAAAACTCTACACTTATGTTATCCAAAGATCTTTGTCAAGATCAAAGTGTTCCATTTCCTTGTTCTACCACTCCATGTTCCCTTCCACTTTCTACTCTTCCTAAGTCTTCTCAAGCTTTAAGTTCTCCTATCAAAGAAGTTGCTCCTATTAAAGATGTTCATGTTCCTATTGAAAATCCTGATGCTCACTCTAAAGATGTTGATGTCCTTGACTGTCATATAGATGTTGATGAACTTATTGATTACCCTTTTGCATCTTCCACATCCATCCTTGGACCTCCCCCATCAATACTAAATGTTTCATTTCTTCCTTCCATCTTGGGTCTTTATGTCCCTTCACTTTCCCCTCCCAATTCTCCTAATTCTTCATCAATTTTGGGTCCTTACATCCCTCCCTCTCCTATCTTTCCTCAAGATCAACATAGATGCATATCCTTAAATCCTTTCATCCACCCACTTATCTAAACTAGTCATATCATCCTTCTTCTTCCACAAGTCCCAAGTATTTTGGAAGTAACTTGAATGTTCAATACAAGAAAAAGAAGCAATTCAAGAATCCATATAAAAAACACCACCATGTCTCCTCTAATTGACATGGGAGCATAAAGTCAAAAGAGATATCTAAGAAAAAAATTATAAGACAAGTATGGGTTCCAAAATCCATCATTGAAGATATTATCTCTACATCATCAAAAAGAAATGAAAAAAGGCCTATGGCTATATGGATTCCAAAGTCTCTCTTGAGAGAGTCTAATGTTGAAAAACAATTGAAGTTGACATTCAAGCTTCAAAAGACTTCCACTTCATCTTATTCCAAAAGCATTCTTCCATTCCATGTGCCTAAACCAAAACGTCTTCTTTCTACTCATGTATTCCTTCATTCACATTTTCTACATCCTCTCACCACCCTTCAAGGCATGCGTTGATGTTGATTTTCCCTTCATTTTCATTTTTCAATCTCACTCACTTCGCATAAAGCCATATCCTCCATTTTTGTCTCTCATCTTCCTTTCCCTATTAGCATCTTTGAGCATATCATTTGAATTCCTTTGTATATCATGGTTTAAACATTCAAGGATCATTATCTCAAAAGCTTGACTTCTTCCAAAATATTTTAAAAAAACAAAAAACAAAAAACAAAAAAAATCAAAAAATAAAATAAAATTGAAAATGTGCCTTGGTGAAAACCTGATAATCAGGCACCTTGGTAGCAAAATTAAAGAGAAATAAATTCATCCTATGGTGAAAACCACTCACTTGTGGTACCTTGGATAAGTACCATGATGAAAACCTGATAATCAAGCATCATGTGTAGTTCTTCTACATCTTTCATTCATTTTGTCTTCTCTCTTTGATCTTGACAATGTTGACCTATACACAAATGTTTGGCTATCTTGTGAGCTATCATATGATGATCTTGTTTTCATTATTTTCATGTTTAGCCTTCATATCTATTTTCCTCCATCCATTCTAGTCTTTCTCTATCCTTTTCCCATTTACCCTTTTGGTTTTGATCTAATGAAAAGAAAAAGTAAAATATGATGCTATGAAGCCTCTTGACATGTCTACTCTTTTGGATTGCATCTTTCCCACTTACATTATGCTTTCATGAATTATCCTATGTTGGCCTTTCATTTCTTGTCCAAATGTGCTTTACATGACAATTTTTTCTCTAGCTTGGGTACTCTTGAGGAGTCAGCCTTTGAAGATCATTTTCACTTGCTTCATACACTCCTTGCTTATCCATCATATCCATTAGCTTATTGCTCCATCATGTCCTTCACCTTGTTAGACATTGGGACTACATGATGTGATCTTGCTTGAGAGTTTGATGTCCATTCTGTCTGGGGGCATCTTTGTATATATTTATTGATCTTTAAAAAAATCAAAAAATTTGATATATTTCAAAAATTCAAAAAAAATAGTATATTGTAAAAAGTCTAAAAATTAAAAAAAGTCCTGAAAAAATGATCTTCTTAGTGACAACCTAGCAATAGGCACTTTGATGTATCTCCAAAAAAATTATATATTCCAAAAATTCAAAAAAAAATTCAAAAATTTTTTTTAAAAAAGAAAAAGAAAAAGAAAAAGTGCCTTGGTGAAAACCTAGAAATAGGCGCCTTGGTAGCAAAAAATACAAAAAAATTATAAAAAGTCCTAAAAAAAAATAAAAAATAGAAAAATCCAAGTGGTGAAAACTCAGAAATGGGCGCTACTTGAGGCCTTTGGACCCCTATTTCTTAGCGTGTGTCCTTAACACTTAGCCTTTCTCCACCATGCCTTGTCCTTGTTGCCTTGGTTTGGAATTGGTCTTTGACTAGGGGGCATAACTATGTTAGTTTTGGTCTCTTGGATGTGTTAGTCTTTTGGACATCTCGCAAATGGTGTTTTTCAACACCCATTAACTTCAAGTGTTTTTCAACACTTATTGGTTTGGTCTTACCCAATTTTGTCATGTGATCTTACCTACTTGCAAGAATTTGATCTTTATCCTTAGAACTCATTATCAATTAACACACTTAATTTTAAATGCAACATTTACTACTTGACTTATGTCATGATCTTTTCTTTGTGTGTTGACTATTATTGATTTTTGTTGAGTGTCTTTGTCTAATAAGTCTCTCCATGATGCATCGCTAGAGGACTTGGGGCATGGGACATGTTTTTATTTGTTTTTTTGCTTGCGGGTGTGGTCTTGAAACTCTAGAGTGTCTCTTGTTGTCCCCTTGAAATGCTTAGGAGATTTGAGGCATCATCCTTGATTGTTTTTGCACAACCGTTCTTGTGGTCATCTTGGCATCTATGCCTTGATGCGAGCAAGGTTTTGCTACATTAAATTGGGTAAGCTAAAATCAAAGTCATTTTGACCTTTATGTCTTTGATGTTTATGTTAAAATCTTTCCACATTCCAATCTGATATAAATTACATTCATATCTTCATAGTTACACTTGTGACTAGTGATGATTGTGTGATTTTTGATGTCTGTTAATAATGGCCCAATGATGAAAATGAGTTCTTTTACATTCTTTAATGAATGATGAACAAAAAAAACCTATGTTATAGTTGCTCTTTTGCAAGTACACCTTTGCATTTTCATGTAGCTTGCATTATTAGACTTCATGTTAGTTTGCATTTTTAGGCTGCATTATGAGTTTGAGAGGGTTCTCCCTTCATATTTATTGTGGAATTTTAATCAACTATAGTCATGTTTTGATCTTCATTTCCTTATCTTCTTTCATGATCTCAATCAAAATTTCTATCTTAAATAGTTGATTGATTTTGGGACATTTTCTTTTCTTCTTTGTGTTTCTTTCCATATCTTCCAAACTTCTATCTTCCATTTTCTTTTTCCCCACTTCTTTTCTTCTAAATTACCTTTGGGGCATAATATTTCATGCTTGATGATCTACCTTGGTTCTATGATTCTTATATCTTTCATCTTACATCAAGAACCTTATTTTTTGTTTGATTTGATCAAATTTAGCAATTTGTTGTTTCTCCTCTATCTAATTTTGATTTCGATCACGAGGGGGCAGTAATTATCAAATTCAATCTTTGAATCATCAAATTCAATCTTTGATTCAATTTTATCAATTTTATCCTTGAGTTTTTCAAGTCAAAATTTATTTGTATTCTTTGTCTTGTTGTGTTCCCGATTCGACCACACATCTGGGTTGTTTTGTGATCCCAAATCGACCTCACACTTCAATTTCTTTCTTTGACTACATGTGTTCCCAAATCGATCACAAATTAGTCAAAGAGGGGCAAATTTATGCACCCTAAAATGGTCGCCTAGACTATGGGCCCCTATTATTTAATTTATCAAATTTCTTAAATCAATGGTGTGTAATATTTTATTAAATCAATTCAAATCAATTTCCTTGATCAAATTCAATTTGTTTTATTTCTATGGTTGATCATTTTATCCTAAGTCTTATTTAATTAAAAGAACTTGCTCTCTTTAATTAAATTAAATAAGTCCCTATTTAATTAAAAGAAAACCTCTCTTTTAATTAAATAGTTCATTCACATTTAATTAATTAAGAGAAAATTCTCTCTTTTAATTTAATTAAATATTTCCTATTTAATTAAAAGAAATTGCTCTCTTTTAATTAAATAAAACAAGTCCCCGTTTAATTAAAAGAAAACCTCTCTTTTAATTAAATAGTTCATCCACATTTAATTAATTAAGAGAAAAACCTCTCTTTTAATTTAATTAAATATTTCTTATTTAATTAAAAGAACTTGCTCTCTTTTAATTAAATAAAATAAGTCCCCATTTAATTAAAAGAAAACCTCTCTTTTAATTAAATAGTTCATCCACATTAAATTAATTAAGAGAAAAATCTCTCTTTTAATTTAATTAAATATTTCCTATTTAATTAAAAGAACTTGCTCTCTTTTAATTAAATAAAATAAGTCTCGGTTTAATTAAAAGAAAACTTCTCTTTTAATTAAATAATTCATCTACATTTAATTAATTAAGAGAAAAATCCCTCTTTTAATTTGATTAAATATTTTCTATTTAATTAAAAGAACTTGCTCCCTTTTAATTAAATAAAATATCCCACTTAAATCTCTTTTTGATGAAAAAGGAGTTAAAACAAATAAAAAATTAAATAAATCTTTTATCTACACTTAATATGGGACTTATCTTCATCCTTTCTCCACTTTCTTCTCAACCACTCCACTTTTCTCATTGGTGGATCTTTAGTTCACATGGATCATTATTTCTCCACCCTTGATAAAATCTTTTTTCTCTCAATCTAGATCGTCCAATTTTCTTTATAAGGGAGAGCCCTCTCCTCATTTTGGAGACACCCATTATTATGCTATTGTTATGTTGTAGGTTTGGAGAGTGATTTTTGAAGAAGGAGTTTTGAATATTAAAGCTTTTGTGGAGAACTTCTATCTTCTTGTCTCATTCTCTCTTGCATGCATGGCTTCCATCATCATGATCCATACTTTGATTTTCATGTTAGCTTAGATCTTGCATTGATAGATTAGATCTTGCTTTCATAGATTAGATCTGCATTGTTATTTCTTTTCATAGATTAGATTTCATTTCTTGCATTATTTTGCATTGTTATCATTTAGATTAGTTTTTCATTTCTATTTGCATGCATATTAGATCATTGAATCTCTTGTTTCATGGCATACTTGCATGGGCACAAACTAGGTCAGACTGAGGGCCTCCATTACAAACCCCTGCACCCCATGAATGGGGAGCTATGAGTTTTCATTCGAGACCTCTTTTTTGAGAAATCTTGAATATAATGACTCATAGAAGTGTGCCCACATTTTAGGCATACACTAATCATTAAGGTACCATAATCAACATCATCATCATTAGGTGAAAACACCTCATATCATTGTTAGAGAAAATTAATGTTTACACAATCGAGATAACATTGTAGTTCTCGAATCACTAATTATTTAAAACATGAATATATCGGCTGATCTCATTTTTCATTAGGACATCTATAACATACAACATTACTTCATATCCATTCTAATCTCCTATAAAAAATTTAACAGAGAAATTCATGTTGATAAGTACATAAGAGGAGGGACCTTTTAGGAATAAAGGGGAAATATAGTCCATTGAAGCTTGAGCATGGAGATGTTCCAAAGGGGAGCACCACCATGTAGTTGAGCACTTATTTTGATATAGGAATATTGGGTATATGCCAAGGTTACCAATAATATCAAGGCCTTTTTACCAATATTACATAGGACTGACACGAAACAAATAGACAAGGATTGCCCCAGCATCATACATGAATCCTGAAAGAAGTAGAGTAGAAACGATACTGGGTAACCCATCAGCAAATGATATTTCCCAAGTGAACCATTTAACCACAAGTGATCACATGTTTGTAATATGCAAGGGTCATATCTGATTGACTCACAACAAACAAAGAAGACAAAAAAGATCTAATCAAGACCCTGCTCTTGAATTTCCCCACTTGTAGCACACCATGATATAAAAGATTGTGGCAACCTTGTGGAGGAAACAACCAAAAATTCTTGGAAAAGATAATAAAGAACCAAAATTGAAATCCAATATTGAAAGAAAGAAGAAATCCATAGAAAATAACCTTTTTCCAAATAGATTGGTAGGATGGGAGACACGTGGACTAGGATTGGACAAGATGAAAGTTGTATCCTACAAGGATCTATCTATGGTATCTACAGGGATGACATGATTGAGGAAAAATGAAATTTCTAGGATAATGCTTAGATGACGAAGGATTTTGCATGAGGACTTTTTGAAATGCATAACGAGGAAAATTGTAGATTCTAATTAGATATGAGCTGAAAAAAAATGATGAGATATATATAATGGTATTAAGCTAAGGCCTAATGTGGAAGGGAAATACAGCTGATAGAACAAGGTATTTACAAGGGAGTACCGTAAAAAATCTCAAGATGATAGGATAGGAGAATGAATATGAAGAGGTCAAGATGAGATGAGAGCAAATAAATTCAAGATGAGTAGATAGAGGGAATGAAAATCTCAGGATGAGGAGATAGTGGATGTGATAGGATATAGCATATTGTTACTATAGGGGATGTGATGTGCAGGCAGGATGGAGGGGGTTGTTGACTTGACTATTATGATGGCTAGTATTGGATCTTGTTGCCAAAGATATTGATAGTGTGTAATGGAAGCTAGGGATAATATTGTTGGTTCTATGAAAGGTGAGAAAACCTTATGAACACCCAGTGCATTTGAGTGCTTTTCAAATCATAAGAAAAGTGTAAGTAAAGAATTGAATTATGGGAAAAATATCAATGGTCGAGTCACAAGAGAAGACCCAGTAAAATCTAGAGGTAGTAGTAGGAGGAAAATGAAAGCCAAGTAGAAAGAAAGTGGCCAAGGAGATAGAAATGAGGTAGAAAGAAGAGCCAACAAGAAGGGAGGGAAATGCCACCTTGTTGAAGCATGTGACAATGTAATCAGGAAGTGACAAATGATAGCTAAATCAATCTAGTTCAAGATTAGGTAGAAGAGTGAGGAGAAGATCCTACCTTGCTATAGCTATTAGTAGAAGGTGTGATGCAACGAACAAAACTGAGGGAAAAATAAAAAGAAATGTCTTCTCCAGGTGTGAGAGTGTTGCCAAAGAGAGTGGATGTAGGAGATCAACCACCTATAGGAGGGACATTACTAGAAGTGAAACATAGATCCATGGTGAGGCTAGTAGCAGCCCTATGGAGGAAGGAAAAGAACATTTAGGGGGACATGACAAAAATTCTTGAAGAACAAATGGATGACCTAGTGTTGTCTGCATTTTGGCCATTTCAAGCAGTGTAACCTGATGCTACAGTACACGCAATGCAGGATGCAGTGAAGGTGATGGAAGAAGAGCCAAAGAAAGAACTGGTAGTTGAAAAAGAGTGGGCCAATGAGGCAAAGAAATACATTGAGTTCTTTCAAGGTTTGATCAAAAGGGATCGAGAAGACAGAGCATGGATGGAAGCTAAACACCTAGAAATAGTGTTATTTGTTGAGTGAGCATGAGCAAAAACTATGGAGGTAGTTGTGGTTACAGTGAGAGTTGTTGTGGAGAGAATCCAGAATGAACCGACTCTACTATAGTCCCAAGTCGAAGCATTCAAAGAGTCAATGATGTAGATCAATAGTTTAGCATATAGGGCACAAGAACAACTGAATACAAGTACTACACACATTACTTGGTACCAGAATTAGATGAATACAATGAAACATGAGAGGGAGTCGATGAAAATGCTAGCAAATAGATATGAAAGTGAGCATAATATTGTGTAGAGGACAACAACTATTCCAGGGGCAAAAAGACTGTGGGCAAATTAAGATGAAGGATGTGATGGAACAATTTGTCAAAGTTGCACAAGAGGTGCCATATTATATGGGGTTATATCATTAGGCAGTACCTTTGGAGAAAAGGGGAGGAGTTGTGTATTTGGAGAATTGGTTCATAAAGTAGATAAACACTCTCCTGAGGTGTAGTAACATCCTAATTTTGATGGATATAGTCTAGGCAGGTGTGAGGATGACTCTGGGGGCATCATCATCTAGGACTGTGCATGATGGAATGCCCTCTATAGGAAACCCAAATGTCCCACCTCCATGAGGGGGTGCTTAATAAGCATGTGTTTGTGTGTTTCTAAAGTGTATTTTTATTTGTTTACGATGTTGCGTGAAGTTGTTTCTAAACAAGTGTTCATGTGTTGTTGTTTGGATGGTTTGTAAGTATTGTGCTTTTAATAAATAAAATTTGTAGTAGACTTGAGTGGCTTAATCATTGTCTCAAATGGCTATCTTGCATTAAAAATTATGTATTATTGTTTCAAAAAGGACTTTGGAGAACATTAACTTGGGACCTCATCAATGTTTTCATATAAACCTGGTCGAGGTATGCAAAACCTATCCCGAAGGAGCAACAATTATATGCATACACTAGATAAATATGAAAGAATTAGATCATTGGGAAGATAAATATTTGTAAATACTTTAGATGAGAGAAAGTGAAGATAACATGAAATGCTTGCCTTTGTTGGAAGGAACTATGTTTTTGGGGTTTTGAATTGTGTATAAATGTTTTTGGATAGTTTTTGCATTTTTTTTCTAATGTTTTTAGCATTTTTGGATTTTGGATTTTTGGATATGTTTGGGAATTAAGGTAAGAGCATGAGAGGATGAACAGCTCAATATAAGGAGATAGGTGAGTGAGGGTGGATAGGGTGGTGTGGAGAAGGAAAAGATATACTTTAAGACAAGTAGTGAGAAGGATGTATCCAATGATGATGATTGAATTGTGACCAAGGCTTGTAATAGGGTTGGGAAAAAGATTTAAGAAAGTGATTAGATGAGTTAAAAGATGTTGAATGGGATGGTGCAGTTGATGGCAGATTTCTAGGAACATTAGGATATGAATGGATGACATTGGGGTATATGAGGATAGCCTAGAGCTAGATACCAATGAAAATGGATATACCAAGCGATGGAAAGAAGGAGAGATGGTGGGAAGTGTAAGGATACAAGAAAAAGGTATGATGAGTAGAAGGTTTGGGTAGAGGAATGTGAAAATCTAGGGAATAGGAGATGAATGGATTCGGGTATGACTAGATGAAAATAGGACTAGAATGGGGGTGATGGAAAGATGGGATAAACATAGTCTCCAAGGAGTATAGTGCTCCTAGTTATCATATGTTATTCAAGAGGAGGCTTATGAGGGGTGTGATAGGATGAAAGATTTGTCAACAAGAGGATGAGGGAGATAGATGGAAGCTAGGATGTGAAAGGTGAATGAGGTAGAGGGTAAGTATGATGGGTGGAGGAGGCTGATGGAGGGGATTATATGGAAGAAAGAGTGGGTGGATACAAACTTTGATGGGAAATGGATGTCAAAAAGGATGACCAAAAGCATGTATTGAGTGGTGGACTTTACTTTTATCAAGATCCAAAGGAGAATGGTGGGTCAAATGGATAAGATATTGTTGGTATGGTGGGATGAGATGGGTATGGTGAGTGTTGGAACTTTCTCTCAAGTATATAGAGCATGTGGATAAAGGGATTATGCATTATGCTTATTTTGCAAGTTTTTATCATGGTAATTGTTCAAGACACTTGAATTGCCAAGTTTTCACCAATGGACACTTTGCTTTTGTTTTTTTGGACTTTTTTGATGCATTTTTACTCATAAATGTTGATAGGATGGGTGGAAAAAGATTGGATTAAATGAGTGGAATGGTGGGCGGGGAGTTGGCAAATAATGGATGAGATTGGCAGATAATGGATGGTAAGACATAAGACTTGTGGGTAAATGGATGAGGAATTTGGAAAGATCATCATTACCACATACCTTGAAAGGTGATTAAGTAGCGGGAAAGATGGTTTTGAATGAGGTTAAGCAGAAAATTGAGGAAGAGAAATTTAATGACTAAAAGTAAAGTTGGAAGATGGAGGATTGGAAATCTATAATAAGAAGCATAATAACTAAAAGTGGTTTGGGGGAATAAAGGATGTATATATGGATATTTGGATGAAGTATGAACGGATGAGGCTTTTTGAATAGCAAGAATGGATGCCAATTTAAATTTTTCTTTGAGACACATTTCTTTTATGAGCATCTTGGGTATCCACATGATTTTTGACTTTTTTAGCTTGGGCCTTTGTGGCCTCTTGACTTTTTCTTTGATTTGGATCAAAGGTTTCTCTTCTAGAACATGTATTTTAGAAGGGACATGTTGATACTTAGATTTTTGTGGATTTTTGGATTTATACTTTTTTATTTTGGCATCCAATTTTCTTCTATTAGCAATGGTATGGGAACAAGAGCATGGGGGATATGGAGGGATTATGGATGGAGTGATAAAGTTTGAAGGTTGGAATGGATTCAAGGATGAGTTTATTTGATGATCTAGCTTGTAGATTTGAGGGGATTGAGTGATGAATTGGAATACAAGATATGGATGCATATAAGTGCCCAAAATGGATCGAGGAAATAAAGGATAAGGACCTAAAATAGATGGAAGTGAGGAAGGAGTAGGTCCCAAAATAGATGGAGGAGATAAAGGATTTATATTAGGTATATAAGGACCCAAAATGGATGGAAAGGGTGGGAGATTTAGATAAGAGATATAGTGACCCAAAATGGAGGTTTGGGAAAAATTAGTAGGATAAGGACCCAAAATAGGTGTGGAATAAGATGGATGGGAACTTTAGGGTGAAGATGGAAGGACTTGGTACCATGAAGGGATAGAAGGGATACCAACATGTTGAGATACGCTTTTATTTCTTTTTGCAATATGATGTTCATTATTTGGAACACAAGATGTGAGTCCATCAGTAGGTGAATGAGTTGAATCTTTGGATATGATAGCTAGTTCTTCTTCTATAGATCTATCACTAGGTATTATAGGAGACATATAATTATGAAGAAGAGGGGATGGAAGGATAAGATCTTGATTTGGATGGTTTGATGGAAATGGATCTTGAGATGGAGTGGGTATAATGGTAGAAGTTGGATATGGAGGGGATGGTGACTGCTCTTAGGATGGAGTGAATGGTAAGAGTGGATCATGTAGGGGAATAAATGGGATGGTGGATCTTGAGATGGAATAAGTATAATGGTAGGATCATGATGTAGGCTACCGGGTATTTCAACATGCTTTTGGACAAGATCTTGACAGAATTTGAAGTATGTGGTGTTATAAGAGATGTATGGATGGTTTCTTTAAGGGTGGTACATGGATGGGTGGGAGGTTCTGCAAAGGAGATGAGTTGATTGGGGAGGGACTCATTGGGTTTATTACATGGGATTTGTGTAATTCTAGGAAGAGGAGAGGTGGATGGGATTCAGAGGAATTTGATGGATGGGAGCTAGGAGATGGAAGGGGATCGATAAGTGGGGTGGATGAAATAGGGATGGCAGTGATAGGATGATGAAAGAGGAATGATGTGTGTGGGAGATGGATTTTCTTTGGGTTTCCTTGTAAAACTCCTCGAAGATGTGTGTGTTGGACTAGGAAGAGTAAGGGGATTAGAGTGATGCATTATATAAATAGGATTGGTTGGAAAAATTGGAAAGGGGTTTGGAAGATATTGAGATGGTGGGTTTGGACTAGGGATGTAGCTACTAGCATTGTTCTGGAAGGGTGGAGATTGGGATATGAAGGTGGAGGAAGATGGAGACACGGCTGATGTACAAGGGGAATATGTGGCTGCAATATAGGAAGGAGGTGTTGATGACGACAATAATGGATTTCCCTTGTCAAAGGTATGATAAGGAGTACTAACAGGTATGCATGGAGGCATGATGAAGTAGTTTGGAGGAATGTGTGGACTTTGGAGGATGTTGGAGGAATGTTTTGCTTTTGGAGGATGTTAGGAGCAATATCTCTAAGGATTTCAATATGTCCATCATAGTCTACAAGACCTTCATCATTATTGGAATGGGATGGAGTGGGAGAAAAGGTGGGATGACTAGACTCATCATAATAGGATCGTGACATCATATTTTGATGGTAATTTGGGTAGGAATGAAGGATGAATATGGATGAATACTAAGGCTCGGCTTTGGCTTTGGATTAAGCTCAGAATGGGAGGAAGGATTGACTCCAAAGGATATGTACATGGGGTGGGGAATCACTAAGAAGACTTAGCTAGCCTAGGATAAGGAAGACTTGACGAAAGACCAAAATGATGTAAGAAAGGATGTGATTAGGATGACAATGTTGTGCAAGTTTGGATGAATCTCTGATGAGGCAATGACTACGTTAAGTATGCCCTAGTTTGAATTTGGGATAATTTCTTTGGATCAAGTGGACAAGAAATCCTTTAAAGAACAAAATAATTTTGAGGTAGACAAGTAATGGATCTCTTTTTGGTAAAATTACATTGATAACCAACTTTGAAATAAATGTATGTTCAAAAAATGTTTTTCGCATGGCTAGCAACAATAAAGACACTTCAAGCACATCAAACACACCAACAATATTATAAGGTTTTGACTAGGATGTAAAAAGTCAGCTAGGGGTGTCCTCGATATACATAAGGTACGTGAGGCCCAATTCTATAGGTGAAAGAAAATAATGCCACACATCTAGGAGGAGACGGTAACCCAAATCTCCACCTGCACTTTCCAAAGGTATAAAGCTATTTGGGACTTAGCCAAGAGTGACAAGATTTTTCTTCCAAGAGAGGTGTCTTTTGATTCACCTCCTGATATTTACACTCTGCTAGAATGCTAGAGTTGAGGTCATCCCAAGGGGTGATGAAATCCCCAAGAAAGCCTCCTAAAAAGTAAAACAAGACCACACTTATTCTTTTCCAATTGAAGCTTTAGATTTTATATATACTCTTGAAGACACTTGTGTTTAAGCATGCAAATTTATTTCCAACTTGACAACATGGTCAACATAATAAGATGAGGGTTCATCAACAAAAATAAATTGATCGATGTCAACATAAGAAAATCATGTATGAAAGCTTTGAAAAGGAGGAAATAAGAACATTGCACTTTTTCTTTTTGAGCCCCAAAGTTGAAGTGTGCGTCCATAATGTTCATTGATTTTTAGGCATTTGAGATTGATTAAAAGTATTTTATGGCCAAATTGAAGTGTTAATCATAGCCCTAGTTTGTTGATTTTAGCCATTCAAGAGTGTGGTTGATCTACCAACTTAAGTGCAACATGCATTCAAAGAAAAGTGTTTAAGCATTCAAGTTCATTCAAGGAAAACCTACAAGACATGGTTATTTGTTTCTATAATGTTCCAATTTGCGATGCTGCAAACAAACAACCTAATTAGCACCACCAAAATTTTAAAAAATGAATGTTTGACTATGGAAAGTTTTATTTTAACTTTTTAAGTTATTTTTTCTATATGGAAATCAACTCAGAATAGCCTATATCTTACGGAACCACTAAAAGTCAAATTTTTTTTTATCCTACTTTTTTAAAATATAATTTTATTAATTTATTGATTTATTATAAATTTTCTAATTTTTGTGGAAAGCTAAGTAAAATTGAAAACACACAATTAAAGATAAGAATATAAAACACTCTTGCAAGCTATCATCCTTGTGAAAAAGATCAGAAAGCTAAACTAGATAATAAAACCAGCAAACCCTTGAGGGTCAAACTATGATCCCACAACATGGGAATGTAGTCAAACAACACAAGATTGTGGTATAGAGACTATTGAAAATAGAGAAAAAGTGAGTCATAAGAAAATACTCACAATGCAATCCTATACGTTTGTGAAAGGCATTTCCACTGACAAGTGTATCTGCGAGTTTGAGGGTGAAAATTAAAAATTGGATTTCTAGGCTAGGCTATTTTGGTCAAGCATTCTCGCAGGTTTTTAAAGTGATCCCACTAGAAAAAATACACGTCCTGTAGGAGGATTGATTAGTGAAAATGATGATGAGGGTTTTCATTGCCATGTGGTTACGAAAATTCCATTCTAAATGCATTCCCGCCTTCCTAGGTTCATAGTCCTGCAAGTTTGGAGCCCGCAAACTCATGATTGCAAGTTCGCTAAAATTGACTATTTTGAGATGTGCTTAGTGGGAAATTTATCAAATGCATAGGAGAGCATTGTTTAGACTAATAATGATATACTTGGAAAAAAAATTTAGAACCCTGAAATGCACCACAAAAAGCACACCATGTTAGTGGGTTTAATTTATACATACTAGCATAAAAATGATAAGATTGACCCAAATGTAGGGTCCTACTGGGTATGCCAAAATGTAATTCTAAAAACCTAGTATGCTAAGAACATCAAAGATAAATTCAACATTCACACCTAGATATTAAGAAAAACTTTAAGATAAGACTAAGGGAACACCATCGAGGAGAGCATACCAAGAATGGCAAGCTCCTCGAGTGTAACCTTGATGAATTTGATGTGTCCGAATGTAGATGGATGTGTGCTCTATTGACAATTGGCTATATGTAGTGATTTAATTGTTTTCATTAATGGAAACACATGATGTACATACTTGTAGTAAACCTCCAAAATAAGATACTTAGCTTTTGGTACTCAAAAAATTGTCTAAGTATGAAATTGGTTTACAATAGTACATTGTTTTATATGTAAAATATTTTTGACATCATATTATGACTAGAAAAGTTAGATAGAGATAGTACACATGTTGATGATGATGTTTATAATCTTAGACATTAGTATGGATAGTACAAAAAAGAGATATTCACGATTTACCAGTGAAATAGAACAACATAATTGAGAATAATTACTTGACCAATTAGGGTCGATATCGTAGATGTTTGCTCTAAGTTGGAAAAGTATATTATGGTCTTAGCTAACCTAGAAATAATTTATTGAAAGGCATGGTATTTATGCAAAGGACACATCTTGCGAGATTAAGTGTGTTTTTTGATGTATGCTTTTGTGATATGAAAAGTGATATGCGAACTTTTTGTGAAGTGATATATGAAAAGTTTTGGAGAATCTAATTTTTTGATCCAAGATTGAGATGAGGTCAAAGATCAGCCTAGAAGAATTTATAGCATCTATACATTTTTATTTGAGGAACTTAAAGTCTAGTTACTTGTTTGGACAATGAGATCTTCTTGTAATTGGGAATGCATGTTTGGGCAATGAGCTCATCTTGCATCTATTGTACTACAACTTCTAACAGGGTTGGAATCTCCTAACAGGGATTCAAAGTCTCCTAATAGGGATTCTTTATACTAATTTTACTAATTGCCTCCTAACAGGGTCCATCCTCTAACAAGGAACATATATATCAATATATCATTTAGTGGGTATCATCCCCATCGGGGTTTTCCCTTGGCCAAGGTTTCCCTAGTTAACAAAATATGGTGTTATGAGTTCTCTTTATGCATGGTTATTATTTCTATTTATCATTACTTGTTTACTTTCTTTTGCATGGTTCAAAGTAATTAATAATATCTAGTTGGTGACAAAAGTTTGTAGAATACTAATTCCGACCCCCCCCCCCCCCCCCCCCACCTGTCAATATTCCCTATTTTTGACATGCTCAAGTGTGCTTCAAGCTTCAAGTGGTGAGTTTGGGGTTCAAGCATGGAGGTGGATGAAGTATTCAATAATGGAGTTGTGTATGGATTTTGACATGGTGATGGTATAAAATGGTTGTGCTATAGTGGTTAGTGTAGCATTATAAATTTGCATTGGTAGATGATTATATTGTGAGAGGGGAAGGGCTCAATATTCCTCCCCCCCCTCCCCCCCTCTCAGTATTCCCTATTTTTAACATGCTCAAGCATGTTTCAAGCTTCAAGTGGTGAGTTTGGGGTTCAAGCATGGAGGTGGATGAAGTATTCAATAATGGAGTTGTATATGGATTTTGACATGGTGATTCTATAAAATGGTTGTACTATAGTGCTCAGTGGAGCATTATAAGTTTGCATTGGTAGATGATTATATTGTGAGGGGAAGGGCTCAATTTATAGGCTAAGGGGTAGTGAGATGGAGGGCTAGGATGTGAGGATAGTGAAAATGTGAGGAAGGGCTAGGATGTAATGAGAGGAGAGCACATGGATTGTGCTTCACTAGTACATTAGTCCCCCATTTTCCACCAAAATTTTTGACCAAAGGTCTATTTGGGTTGTTAAATTCATTTTTTTTTAAATGGGCCCAATATTGTCAAAATTTTGACCATGGTTAAATTGCTAGTCAAAATTTTGACCTTTCGAACATATGATGTGATAATAAAAAAGGGCAAGGTAGTGTTCATTCTTTTTTTGTGCGCGACTGCAATAGGCAGGAGTTTGGCGTAGGGTCAAAAAGAGAGGAGAATGGAGGTAAGAATCAACCACCTGTAGTTTATGGCAACCAAGATCATCTATTCAGAATGCATTCGTTTCACTTTTGGGGCTTTGAAACCACTGTCAAAGATGTTTCCATATAGCTTGTAATTGCTAGGTAAATTGGTTCACCTTCCACAACATTAGGTAAAACAAATGGTACAAGATGACCACACTGGATGAACCAAAGGACAGACTGAAAGTGACCACATGAATGAGCTATTGACTCTTATGCAGATATAAACTTAGTTCTTGCATTTTTTTTAGACTCACTTGCAATGTCCTCACTTTGTTCAAATTCAAACTCAAGACCTTTCAAAAAGGATGTGAAGCCTTGGATATCTAGTTGTAGGCATACATGTTTACCCCTCTTCAAATGCAATGATAATGTGGTGTTTGCCATCAAATTTATCTATTTAAAAAGTAATTTGAACTCACCCTATGTATGTTTAATGTACAGATTTTCTAATTCAATCACCTCATCATTCCATAAGATTTTGAGAATTCTTTCTCATATTGCCACAATCACTTTGCTTGTAGAATCCAACTTCCCATCCACCTTGATATCATGGATCTCAGTGAAAGATGGATTGCAACTGACCACAATGATGAGCTCTATATTAATTCTTATGTCAGCACACAAGTGTATATGAATGCCACTTATTATTAGCTAAGAAATTTAATTTAAGATAGCCAATATAATAAGGGCTCTGACTATCTGTGTCCTTTTATAAAACTATTGGGAGGGAGTATTACCTTGTTCTTGTATCATAAATGTGGGGAATTTAGAAGGAACTGTAGATTCTCACATGGCTAGTTGGAATTTTAATTTAATCCCCTATATGGAGGATAGGAGTTCTAAATTGCTGGAGAGATCAGTAAATTTAGACATACAATATTTTGATAGCAAGTGTTTGTATTCCAACACTAGCATGTAAAACTTAATATAAAAAATAGGAAGACAGATCAAGTTGTTGTCTCATAATTGCTTCTGCTAAAACAAACTCTTAGATGCCTGCCAATGATGGAAAGGTGACTATTGAGTGTTACAGATTTTCAGTCCCTATCATAATGATTTCTATGCCTCTAGATTTTATGTCTTCCATATTGAGGTGCCATTATTTTGAAGAAGGAAATCAGATACACCAGGACTCTCTTCTATATTATTGATCCTTATCAGGAGGATTTGAAAAAGACTATCAGTTCTAATAAGGGTAAGAATAAGATTACTTCTTATGCCAACTTTACTTTTACTCCTTTAACCAATAGGCTAAGTTCCTTGATTGTGTGGCCTCTGAGGGTTTCAAGCCCTACTAATTTAATAAGTGAAACAAAATTGTACCCCCCTAGTCTTGTCACTCTTGCCTCCCATTTTACCGCTTATAGAATTATCATCCCTCCTTGGATGGACCTTGTCCACACACTTTTCCTTTATGTTTCATGAAGATAGGCTCAAATGTGAGCCTTGTGAACTACCCTCACACACTGAGTGTTCTTTTCCTACTTATATCAAGGACATCAACCAAAATCCCTGATATCCAGCCTACTAATGCATCTTTCCTATCTAAGGAAACTATTCAGATGGTCCTTTCTAATAGCAATGGCTTAATTAGTATCATGGATGCCTAATACAAGTACTAGCCCCTTAGTTAGGACAATCAAAAGTTTTTAATTCAAAACTTACAAGAATTAAAAACAATCAAAAGGCATAATTAGATACTTGCATAAACAAGAATATTTATCCATTTTGAGTCATGATTGTGAGATTGCTCAAAACAGAGCTGATGTTGTAGAATGCGTTCTCAGTGTTGATAGATCCAATAGAGAAAACAAAGGTGTCCAACAACAGAAGAAAAAATAGCTTCAAATCAGCATCCTTCAATGAATATCTTACTGTCATCATCCAATGGCACATGCTTCATGGCAACCGTGGATAATCCAACCTGAATTTCTATGGAATCAAGAGACCCTTGCTAGTTAAGCTATAGGGAAAGACATTGTAGCAACTCAAAATATCTTCTGACTTTCGAAGACGTTAAGTCTTTTTTCTTAATAAACAAATATGACTGTGATATAATCTCTTCTTTATAAATCATGTGCAGTACTACCTTTTTCATTTTTGGCAGGGATATTCTACAGCATAGTGTCTAGTAGTTTGACTATTTGACATAAATTTGGCCTCCAAGGCTTGTAATCAGCCCTCTCTCATCTCTAAGGGTTTTCTCCACTTGACCTTTCAACGATTTTTTAAATTAATACAATTATTTTCTATATATTAAAAAAATGTTAAAAAGGAATTTGTCCTCTGGACTCTTTGTAGGGATTAAATGGAAGAATATGTGAAAACTCTCTAGCATCCAAAAGTCCTAAGATTATTTTGAAAGCATGTAGTTGGAATCTCCCTTTCCACTATAAGTTCCCAATATTCACTATTTAGGTTCAATGTCATGGACCTCTTTTCTAATAGATTAGAATAAACTAAACACTGACTGTATTGTAGAAAGGAACTTAGGGCCCATTGGAGTAGTAGCAATCATTCATAGGGAGTTAAGAGGTCACGTAGAAATTGCTTTATTATCATTAATATGTTGACAACCAAATTGAGATGACTCTGAACCATGAAACAACTAAAAAGAAAAAAATAAAGGCTATTCAAATTCAAACAAGATTGGACAAACAAAGTTATTACACAATTAAGGCTTAGAGTCTACAATTTCAAGACTATTCTATATCTTATAGCTAAATCTACTCTTCACAAAATAGCGGTGGTCTATGATTAACAAGATACCTACTTTTTTTATAGAGAAATTATATGATTGTCAAAAAAAATATTTCCTTAGATTTGTTCTTATATATATCCATCGAGAAATTACCAAATGATGTAGTTCTTCTACCAAATTTGAACATATCGTACTATCTATTAATATTTGAAAAGAAATATCTCTGTACATGTTCTAACTATGTAAATATTATTAGGTCTAGCACTAGCCAAACTATATAACCATGGAATGATATCAAGGTGTATAGTTGACACGTGTAACAGATCAGTAAAATGATAGTAAATCTAGAAATTGTTTATCATTATTTGTTCTAGAATGTTTTGATATAGTGCACCACCATTCTTCATTTTAGATGTTAAACAACCAATTCATTAAGGTTTCCTTCACAAAATAATTCCAATTATTGAACATGCTTCTATCTTAATAGGTCTCTAAATTTGATGAACTAGCAAGGGTAAAAGAATTGAGTGCTACTTAAGGTGCATTTTATTGTAATCATTTGCCATAAACTGATTATGAGCCTTATGACCAATGACATCATAAACAATGATTGAAATTTCTGATTTTATTTATAATTTTATGGAGATGGTGAAATTTAGGATAAAATATGTGGCAATTTTTTTAATTCGTTTTGAATTATTGCAGATGGAAACAACATAAGCAAGTGCAACAAGTCAACTTATTTATTGTTGATGAACTTCATTTAATTGGTGGAGAGGGTGGTCCCATATTGGAAGTAATTGTTTCTAGAATGAGGTATATTTCAAGTGAAATTGAAAATCATATTTGTATTGTTGCTCTTTCCACTTCACTTGCAAATGCTAAAGATCTTGGTGAGTGGATTGGAGCTATTGCACAAGGCCTTTTTAATTTCCCCCCTAGTGTCCATCTTGTACCATTAGAGATTCATATCTAGAGTGTTGATATAGCCAACTTTGAAGCTCAAGTGCAGGCAATGATAAAGCCAACTTACACATCAATAATTCAACATGCAAAAGGAGGCAAACCAGCTCTAGTGTTCGTGCCAACAAGAAAACATGCCTGGCTTACTGCCATTGATTTATTAACTTATTCAAATGCAGATGGTGAGGAAAGATCCCAATTTCTTCAATTTACTGAAGAATATTTGAAACTTTTCATTGCCAAAGTGAAATAACCTACATTGAGCCATGCATTATCTAATGGAACTGGGTATTCACATGAAAGTCTCACTTTGGTAGAACAGGAACTTGTAGCCCAGTTGTTTACTGCAGGGGCAATTCAGGTGTGCGTTGCAAGTAGTTCAATGAGTTGGGGATTGTCTTTGTCAGCTCATTTGGTTGTTGTCATGGGTACATAGTATTATGATGGACGAGAAAATGCTCACACAGACTATCCTATAACTGATCTTCTCCAAATGATGGGGCGTGCCAGTAGACCTCTGCTTGATAATGCTAGAAAGTGTGTAATTTTATACCATGCACCTCGTAAAGAATATTATATAAAATTCTTGTATGAGCCATTTCCTATGGAGAGTTGTCCAGATCACTTTCTCCATGATCATATCAATGCTGAAGTTGTCGTGGGTACTTTTGAAAGTAAGCAGGATGCTATAGACTATCTTACTTGGATATTCTTCTACCGAAGACTCACACAGAATCCAAATTACTATAATCTTCAAGGTATCAGCCACAAGCATTGGTCAAACCACCTTTCTAAGCTTATAGAGAGTACGTTGAGTGTTTTGGAATCAAGCATATGTGTTTCAATAGAAGATGATATGTATCCTTCTGCTTTGAACCTGAAGATGATAGCATATTACTACTATATTAGCTATACCACCATTGAACTCTTTAGCTCATCCTTGTCTGCAAAGACAAAGCTAAAAGGGCTTCTTGAAATTCTTGCTTCTGCCTTAGAGTATTCATAGCTTCCCATACAACCAAGTGAAGAAGAAACAATAAGAAAATTGATAAATCATCAAAAGTTTGCTATTGACAAATCAAAATATACTGATCCACATGTAAAGGAAAATGCATTGTTGCAAGCTCACTTTTCAAGGCATGTCATAGCTAGCAACCTAGAACTAGATCAGAGAGATGATTTTTTAATTTAGGTTTGGACCATTAAAGATTTCAGTTCAATATCTTACTGAAGAGCATATATTTACTCTAGAAAAACATTGCTATACATTAATATGTTTCGATCTTTTAGTAATCTTCATTAGTTGATGCATTAATCACATTAGTCATTTCTATTAGGGTTAGTCAAGGCATAGGAATCACTTTTTCTAGGGCATAGGAATCACCATTGGTGGGGTTACGTATATACTAGTCCACGACGGCCTTATTGATAGAGGTTTTCCTATTGGGCCACTTGATGATATTCCATACCTTCAAAAAGTAGCAATGGCACCTCAGGTTTGTGTTATAAACCCTCTTCTCATAGCCAATTTAGTTTTCTCTGTGCCGTTTAAAAATCTTTAGTTCATTCATAAGTCAAAATGTATATATTTGGGCAGAAAAGAAATATAAAAAATTTGTGTTGATGTCACTACAAATTCATCATACAAATAAGTTTAATGGTATACCATTTGGTATCTTACTTGGACCTTCGGTGGGTTTCTTTTTCCTTCTTGACTGCATTTATGATTTTTTCTTTGGACCTTGCACTAGCCACTAATTATCAACCAAAGATAATGTTCTCAAAAATCTTATTAAATTAGGGTATGTAATGTTTATACACAATATTGTACAATATATTTTTATGAAGTATAACATTTTTTTCAATATCTTTAACAATATTATTTCTTGATTACTAATTTCTAGAGACAAGTATTCTAAAATGTTCAGTAATTTACTAGTGGTGAGAGTTTGGAATCTTAGGTTTATGAATAATTGATCTTATTTGACTTCATGTTATAAGTAAAGAAACATCTATTCTAGATACAATATTTGTAGAATACACACACACATGCATGTGTAACCTCGTTTTCTAAGTTGCTATAGGAGATTCTTTTTTACTTTAAGGTTTAAATAGAATGTAGAAACATAACTGGTGCATAAATAATCATAAGTTGATTTTAAATTTACATTATAGAAACCACAGGCTATAATCAAATTAATTATATTCTTCAGAGCATCTTTTAAATAAGCATATCGCCTTTGTCTTTCTTGAATTTGATTTTTTGAGAAAACATTTAACCCCTTTCAATCAAACAGAGGAGCAGGGTTCCTGTAATTCTGTCATGGTATACTTCAATTTTTTTTGCCCTTGATTGTAGTTTTTTCCTGTTTACTAAATCTATTTGTACTTATTGCTAATATAAATGTTTTGTGTTTTGTTTGTCTGGATCTCTACTTTGGCAGCGATTTGCTTTAGCAGGAGCAGTTTTGGGTGGAGCTTTGTATGCTCTTGGTGGATTTGATGGCCAAAAATACTTGAAATAAGTTCCCTGTATATGGGGCTTGAAGAGCATGTGTGTGGTTACATCTCCATTCCTCCTAAATATTTGGGCTTGAAGGAGACAATAATATATTTTCTCTTCCTACCAGTTTTCATGAATAATGAACAAATCTCTATAACTAATGTTTTATTTAGTCACTTATGTTATATTAATATATATTTACTCACAAAAATATTGCACTCCAGAACTTTGACATTTTAAACCTATTATTTGTGTAGATTCGACAAGAGTGGAACAGTTCTTGTAAATATAAAAAATACCTTATGTGAAAATGAAAAGGATAAAATTTCCAGGTAAACAAGAGGTTTTAAAAGATGATTAGGGATTCCTTATATTAGAACTATTTAGTTTCACTCCAATAGCCAAGTCTTGTGGAAATTTGTTGTGTTTTTGATTGACTACTTGATAGAATCTGAGGTAGGCTAGTTGATTTTTTAGATTTCATTTAAGATTTCTGACTATAGTATTGTTTGTAGGTTTATAATCTTTGTGCAAAAGAAACTTATGATCCAGGGTACTTCCATGGTCAAGTTGAAGTAATCCCCTTTGATGAAAACCATGTTCCACCCCTTTTGCTTATCAAATTATTTTGTGAGACTGTACATGCTTGGCTTTCTTCTGATTCTCGGAATGTTGTTGTGATTCATTGTATGGTGAGTTGAGGTTATTGTGAAACTGGACTGAGGTTGATCATTTTACTATAATAGATGTTAATTGAAAGTAATGGCTAGAGGATCTTTATTTGTTGATTATATCTTGAGAACATGTTCTTGAATTTTATAAACTAGTTTTGCATGCTTTTGTGGGATTTCATCTCTTAAAAGTTAATAGACTAATAAGCAATTCTTTGATTTTAAATTTTAAATATTATGTTTTATTTTACTTTGTAAATTTTGATCAACCTGGTCAGAATTTCTTGCAAGATGGTATTCAATGAATACTTTTGTGCATGTCAGCAAATTGAAATGCATAATGCGATACGTTAGCAAGCATAACAATGCTATTGATGTTTGAACTTTGAATCTTGGGAGTGACAAGAGGATAATTGTTTCAGTGATAATAGAAGCAAATTGTTGATTTTCAAAAATCTCATAATTGTAATGTTGCAGGGATTATATCAATCCATGCAGAGGGAAACTAATAGCTATGAAGACTCTTCAGGATTTGATGAATTTGTTTTGATTATGGATAACGTCTCCTTGAGATTTTTGGGAGTATGCTTGGCTGTATTTTAAGTTTTTTGAATGCTTTTAGAATTTATCTTTGGTATTTATATACAAGTTGAGATTCAACATAAGGATCCGGTGCATTTGGATTGAAATGTTGGGAATTCGATGTATTTTACAATGTTTTCCTTTGAGTTTTGACCTATTTTTTGATCTAATTCTTCATGGCAACAAATATAGTTCTTTTGATAAAATAATCCATGGTCAAAGAGAATCAAACAATTAAATTTCTAAGAGAATTGAAAAATTTGAACATTCAAAACTTCAAGCTTTTATTCTTGTGAGCTTTACTGAGGATTTGTATATCATTAACTGGAACATTTGAGTGTCAGTGCCACTTTGGGGTGTTGTGTATGATAGAGTTATCTGTTCTTTTAGAGGAAGGATGTAAATAGTCTATTGTTTTGACTTTCAACAAGTGGCTATTCATCAATCTTTGAAGGTTTCAACATCATCTTTAGCTTATTTATTGTGATTGGTCTACTCTGCATATACTCAACCAGGCTCTAGTTCATAATTGTCAATGGATTATATCTGTGGTTCTTTGGAGCCCAGTATCTGTAAGATTTAATTTGACCCTTGTTCAGTATCTGCTATGTGTGGAGTGTGGTTTTGATTATTGGGTCAGTGAAATTCTCATTAGGTACTTGTTATTGAACAAGTCTAAGAGCAGCCAGTACTATCATCTTTCAATTTGGACTGCCTAATATTGATGGTTCTATGAATGATATTCTTCTGAGGAAGTCTTTGGAGCCTTTCTTGTTGTTATAGTATTATGTGCTTTTGATTATGGATTTATATATGTGACGATCTCTGTTCACATCCTTTCATATATTTAGTCTTTTAACTTGTGAGCTTTTATCAATATGTGGATGAATGCACAAGTTGATTTGGAAACTGCAAACGCTATGAAAAAAAGAAAATGCAATGCAAGGATTGGGAAATGAAGCAATTCGTGAGAGATGCCATCTTTATATCAAAGATAATTCTCACTTCTTTGTTTGCTTCTTTTTTTATTATTCTTTATTATAGAAAGTACTACATCTATTGTCAGGAAATACGCTGAAAAGTGCAAGGATTTTGTGACAAAATGTAAGCATTTTTTCATCAATTATTAGACTTTAGTTATGGAAGTAATGCAGAACTCTGGTATAAGAAGACAGAGTTAAGTAATGAAAAAATCTCTCTCTTCAATACATTTAAAATTGAGTTCCAATCTTAATGCAACACTTGAAAAGTGGAGATGTCTTGAGCTGGACTTCAATGGAGGACACCAGTGCTTGACAATACAGTATGCATTTCCAGTTTGAAAAACTAGAATCAATGAACATGAAGGGTGCTAAGAAAATTGGTTTTTTAAGAGCATAGCAGGGAAGATTGACTCTATTGGAAGACTAACTCATGAAAATGATTTTATTCAGATATTTACAATAGCAATCCTCTATGATGAAAACAGAATTTGTTTACTCTGCAACTCATTGGCTTGTTTGATGAATTTCAATTATGATGGATTTATGGCAATAGTGGAACTTTTTAGGCTGAAAAGGATCTTTTAGATGGTGCCTATGATTGCTGGAATGTCATTTTAAACACCTTGAGATTGATTTGATTTTTTATTTTACCTTACAGGTGGACTGACGAGTCAGTAAAGCATAAGAGTCCGATAACAGATTTGGTTTCATCTCTCACCTACTAACTTGAGAACTCATCAAAACCTTAATTGGACTAGGTATTACCGTGGAACCCTGGTAGACCTACATATGCATTTTGGAAGAATTGCACTCCTAGGAGGATAAGTGAGTCATGGAGCAAGATTTGATTATTTCACCTAGTGGGAAGGTTAGGGAAGGTCAGGGGATGTTCTAAGTTGCAAGAAATCCTATAGACCATATAGGTGTAGTGAAAACACCAAGATCCTATTGTTGGATGAGAAGCATAGACTAGCTAGTCTATCCTAGCGTTCCCCATCATATTCAGTACTTCATTTCAGACCTTCACTTCAAACATACGAAATGTTGGGTTTCTAGGTATTCCATAGATGTAATATATGCTTATAAATAGGTTTCAACAATTCAAGTTCTAATTATGATAGTAATAATGGATTTTTCTTTATGTGCATTAACAAGAGATGGTTCTTGTGTGTTTGTTGATATCATTTTTTTCCTAGATTAGGGACTTCCTATTTATAAATGAAGGAACAAATATAATTTTTTTTAGTATTAATAATTCATTCTGATGTTTAATTGTTTATAGTGAGTTAAAACTTAATAAAGAGATACATGAAGTTTAATATTGTCATGAATTTTGATAGGTAAATTCTATTAAGTGTGAGATACAAGCTCCATGTCAATGCCCATAATTTTGTTGTTAGTGATTTTTAGCAACAAAGGAATTTTCTTTCTGCCTTTTTCTCTATAGAGACGTGTAAAGTTTAAAGCTAGGCAAGACATCAATACACAGATGATATGTGCTTCACCTCACTGATTTGATGAAGATAAGAATGCATTCTTATGAGAGGCTGAAAAAATGAGTATCCTATCCAAACCAGAACTAAGAAGCTATAAAAATCAAATATAAATGGATCCTAAATCTTACGTAAGCAAACCAGTAGTTGAATCCTGCTCCTTGGGTCCAAGCAATATGTATGCTTCCCCAACAGAGAAACCTGAAGCTTCCACTTATTCTGAATGAGTTGAAAAAAAAAAGCACTTGGCAATAAGCCAAAACTGACCCAGTCCTATCATCCTGCACAGTCATTAAATTGAGAAAGAAAACAAACTAAGTTGTTTATGGGCTCTGAACTAAAAACTGATGCCAAAGTCAATTCAATAGAATTATCCTTAGAGCATGTTAAAGCATGCTGAAAATTAAATTGAGCAGTCTTCTAAAAAATCACACTTCTTTGCTTTCAATTTACATCTTAGTATAAACCAATCAAAGCCAGCTTATTCCCTTCACTTTTAAGAGGAGCATCTTCTTCTTCCATACAAGAAAACATTTCACACATGTTAGTGGAACTTCAATTAGAAGATAAGAATCACAACTTTTAACATTACTCCCTATTGAATGAAAGGAAACCTAGCAGCTTTAAGCTCTGCATCCCCTGTTCCACTCTTTCCGTCAACTCCAAAATTGTTAATGATGAATTCAGATCTCTAGTGGCTGAAAGAGAACAAGGAAAAAATTTGCTCAATTGACATCCTGTTTATCAACAAAGGTTGCTTTAATCTTTGTATAGATAAATAGAGTAGACTCAAAAATAATTTCAACTTGACATCTTGAAATATAGAAGCTTAAACTTGGCGCATAAAAGAAAACCACCAAAATTTTCAGCCTATGTTCAGTCATCTTATTTTTTCATCTTAATCAGGTTAAATATAAATTCTGTTGGAAGGGGGATATTTAGATCCTTCTCATAGTGTCCCCTCAATTTTGGAGGTGCTTCATTTGTATTTTAACTTATTTGAAGTGTCCCAATCTTTCCATGATTGTTGCACAGTTGTTATTGCATGACCACATTGCTGTTAGTTTGAGTGCTATTGCTTGGGATTGCTACCAGTGTGGTTGCAGAATGGTTGTGTGCCATAGCATAAGTATACCACTAACCAAAATATTCTCCAACTCTTGCATGGTGCAATTTATATAGCACTCTCTTATTAATTTCTAGACCCACTTTGGTGCACATCAAGCAATGTCCTCGCTGGTTTTAGTGAGTTCATAAGGGGATTACTGCCTTGGAAAACATAGTACCAGATGTTGAAAGGATCTACTTCTGGGCCACAAACCTTTGTGCTATCTCATGCTAAGTGGCCTCTTTTTGTCCATGGAGTGTCTTGGGGTGGAAAACCTTGATCACTTCATCAACTGGGGTGAAATTCTATTTAAATTGTCTCATCTCAGTGGTCTTTCTGAGGAACATCTAAGCTGGCAGGTGCTAATCAAGAAGAGTTATTTGGTATCCTTTCTATTTCTCCTCGTAGTGCTAACAATTTAATGTGGAGTGACATTAGTTCCCGAGGTTGCTATTCTATCAAGGCTAGCACTCATTCCCTGTAGGTTGGAGAATCTTTTGATTGCTACTTATATAGCATATGGAATTTGAGTATTAATCCCAATTTTAAAATATTTTAGTGGTTTGTCTGACGGACTAAGATGGTCGTTTTTGAAAATATCATTAAGTGGGGTATGATAGGTTTTAATATTTGCTTCAGATGTAATACCACCTCTTCTCTGCTTGGAAGGAGGCCTTCTCCATTTGGACCTCTGTGTGTGTGTTTTGGGGTCCACTTCTGAGACAAATTTAGCTCAGAAATCTCCACCTAGCAATGAAATGTCTGTTACTACATCTTGTTCAAAGGTGAGCATCTTAAAATTTATGGTCGGCCTTATCTTTTTTTTGCATTTGGTATATTTGGATTTGTTAAGAACAAAAGTTATTTCTTCAGGTACAAACACTCTGAAAATCATTCTGATCCACAAAAGTAAGCTAGCTATGGTGGAAAATGTCAGGTCTCACTTCAATAATACACAAAATCTAAATGTACCACTTAGTGCTAAACTCTATTTTATCGGAAAGTGGAACCTTGTGGGTTTCATCAACAATGCTCTGGCTGGCTTCCCTTCCCTTGTAAGTATTTCAATATTCTTAGCTTCTTTGAGGCATTCTATAAAACAATTCACATGCCTTACCTATGATTTGACATTTTGCATGCATCCTGCACTGTTTCATCTGGCTGATGACGGATTACAGAGAGTGATCTAAAATGATACAATAATTAACATAATATAATTATTATTGTATGTGGACATTACAGAAATTTGCATTTTTAGAGTGAGAGAGAAATTGAGTAGATTTCGTATAGGAATATAATCAAGTGTTATGTAGCAAGAAAAGTTGTTGAAAGGCTATGCATGTAAATGGTCCATCTGCAGATTGTTATGAATTAAATTATGTTTCTTGTTACAATCTAAGAACGAAGGGTCTCTTTTTGTTTTATATTTAAAATTTGAGGTTGCTGAGCAGAGTGTTGCTTACTCTTTGCATCAAAACTAAACTCGCTAAAATTGATTTTGAAGAAGCTTTTGAATAGGCCTCTCATTATAATACATAAGAAATGTCCTTTGAAGACACACAAAGAAGTTCTAAAAGCTATTACCATTAAACTGCCTTAAAATGATTACTTCCAATTTCACAAAATAAACATAAGTCCTTGTTTTATGGCCCATAAAATTTTTTTTAAAACCATCAAGTTCTATACAATTAACCTTTATGTCACAATCAGATAGATGTCTTGACAGATTAATAGACCAAAGAAGCCAGACTCAATTTTTTCATTATTTTCTCACAAACCCATGGTCATTACAGAAGATATCAAAATGAAATACATCTTTTCTAACATGAGTGAAACAACCCAAATAAGAGAAAACTAGTAATATTCAGATTAAGGTTGTGTTTGTAACTCTGGGAAGCTAAGGAGGAATTACCTGTGTTTCCTAAAACTAAAGAACACCTTCATGAGATAACGAGCATCCAAAATAGTCCTATTGTATGTACATATATACTAAAGATCTTTATGCGATAGTTTCTTCCTCTGACTCGATGTCACTGTCTTCATATTGTTCCAGCTCTCCAGAAAGTACAGACTCACCCTTGATACCTCTTCTCAGCACATCTTTGACGGTCTCAATTCCTTTTTTAGAAATGAAATTCTCTTTAATAGAAAGCTGACAGAAATTGGGCATGTTTGCAGCAGCTTCTGCAGCAACCTTAGCCCCGGTTTTAGTCATTTTATTTGCGCTCAAGTCAAGTTCTTTGAGCTGCTCGTGACCTTCCGAAATGGCTTTGCATATTACAATTGATCCATCATCCTCGAGTTCATTGTCTATTGCATAAAACCCGGTCAGCAAGTTCTTTACAGCAAGGCATTCTGCTAAAGCTGGAGCAGCTTTTCGAGTGATATAATTTCGAGTGATATAATTTCCTCCAACCTTAAGAACACTTAAAGATGGAGCTGTATCCTTGAGGCTTCGGGCGATAGCAATCACCCCTTTATCATAAAGATCCATATAGCTTAAAATAACTACTGTGAGACCTAGATGTCCAGAGATGACTTTGCTCAGAGCCACCCCGCCTGCTTTCCCAAACATGTTATCTCCTACACAGAGCGTCTTCAACCCACTGCTTTCCCCCAAAGCGTTTACTAAAGCCATAGCGCCACGGATGCCTATGTTGTTTCCTGAGAACTCAAAATCCTCTAGAGCAATGCATTTCGTAAAAAGCTCTGAAATAATCTCTGCTGCATCGTCTCCTGACTCGGTGTAAATGAAATGCAAACTCTTCATCGTTTGAACAGATGGAAGCAGCTCACAAATGGCTCTAGCAGCTTCTCCGAAAATCTTTCCACAAGCGAATCCCAATTTTTCCAGAGCTTTCTGAGATTTCAAGAGTGGCGCGAAAGCCCTGACGCTCTCCTCTCCCGATTTCCCTATGTCAAGAAACAAGGATCTCAGGCGGCATCTTCGTAACGCATATGAAAATATTGACATAATATGAAGTTCTTCATGCACAGGTCTTCCAAAGGAAAAATGTAAAAGTTGCACATCTCTTAATGTTTTCCGAACACCCAACAGGGCTCTTTTTGCAATATGGGCTGCATCCACTCTGAAAATGTGGTTGGCAAAGCATACCTTGGTATAAGAACCCTTGAGCTCTTCCAATGGCCCGAAGAGATCTCTAGCCAAGCCAAGGTCAAGGAAGAAAAAATTACCATCTGTATTTGATATATCAAAAACAATTTCTTCCAACACTTTATCAGTATGAGTCTGGATAGTGCCCATGACCTTTATCCAATTGCACCTTGCATAAATTGAAGATGACGACGCGAAATCAAAATAACAGTATAAATTTCAGAACTCTATATGTATGATAAAAAAAAAATATCATTTTTCGTTAGAACCCTTACATTTCTTAGGTGGCCATTACTGAAACAACAAAATTCTCTGCACAAAAATTTCTGAGAACCAGAGTTTATAAATCTGTCTCAAACAATTTCCTGCAAATTCGGCGTCTCTGTAACTGACACACTTCTTACAATGACATGAATTTTTATTGGAAACATTTGCAAATCTAATTTACTCTTCTTTATATATTTGTTGTAACGTCTTGCTGAGATCGTCTGCAGTAACGTCTTATTTGAGAATCAAATGAATTCATGCGTATATATTTCCAACGTTTATCGCTCGCCTAATGGGATTTAAGTTTTTTCTTTCCATTTTCTGCAATTTCCTCCGTTTTGGATAGCAATTTTGGTTTTTTTTTTAAGCGAAGTACGTGGTTTTTGTATTTTATCCTCGACAAATGGTCAGATAAATTTTACTGGGACAATCTTTCTTGAATTGGCCGCGGGTAAAAAACGATATTATCCGGCTCTAGTGTACTGCACGAAAGTCTATAGTTAGAAGAAATTAAATTTTCGATATCCTAAAAAATTTAATAAATATAAAAGCCTATCTAGGACAGAAATATTTGTTTTAAAATTGAAAAAAATCAAGTTAAAACATTTTTATGTAAATGCTTTTAAATTTGTCAATGTATTCAATATGAATTTTTACTAGTTTTAAATTTTAATTTTTAATTAATCTTTTAAAATAATTTTTTATTCGAGGTATGTGTGATAAGTAATACTAGTGTATAAGATTTGTCTATTATTTGAATAATATTTGTCAATTTTTGAAAATAAATTTTATTTATAATTCTATTTTTTTCCAAATTTATAACACTTTATTTTTCATTTAAAAAACTTATTTATCCCCAATATGTCTTATAGGAACTTTTTAGAGAAAATATTATATAAAAATAATTTATTAGTCCTTACTCTTATTGTCTCTCACAATTAATTTTTTATAAATAAAACTAGTGCGCTTCTAATGTTCAAAAATTATTTTATTTCTTACTTTATTTTTAATCAATAATTGTAATTTTTATTGCAAAGTAAAATTGAATTTTCAACACAAAATCTAGATAAATAAATTTTTGAAATGTTCTTGAGTTCTAAGTGCTTGCAAGAATTTGGTTCTTTCCAAATATTTTCCATACACATTTAAAAACAATTACAGAAAGAATCCATGATTATGACTGCTAGCATTATAAAAACTAAGAATTGAAAGGCCAACAAGCTCGCCCTTTTTTGTGATGTTGAAATCTTAGTCCAACCAATATCATTCACATCATTTTTCAAGGATATCTAATACTCTCCCCAACCATTAGTAGCTAGTTCAGTGTCCCCTAGAACCATATTCTCCCTTTTCCAATTCTACCATGACCACTACCTCCAGTACTGCCATTGCCCAACACCAAATACACTGGAACCCCAACAAATACAAGATGACTAAAAAAGTTAAGCTTCTTAATTTCCTTCCTTTTTAACACCTTAAACATGTGTCGGTAGGCCTAAAAAAAAGCACTGGTGGATTCAAACATAACATATTTGACTCCATTCTCAATTTAGCCTGCAAGTCTCCTTCGTATGCAGCTGCTCTATGACGTGCAGTGAAGGGATGGTAATTGAACCATTGGTCACCATTAATGGCTTCTTTAAACTAAAAATTCCATTAAGGGCCGCCATAAAAGAAACACAAAGAATTGCCCTCATTTTCTCTAGCAACTTCTAAATTTTGAAACCAGTTTGGATTTGATGATATTCCATTCTAATGATTATAATTCGTGTAGGAGGGGAATTGGGGATGTATTTATAGTGGGGGGGGGGAATGGGAAATTGATCATGAGATAATTTTGCAGGGAATGGATGCCACTTCTCTATGAGAAACATCAAAAAAGTTGCCCAACTTTGTTGAGGGTTTGTATGTTATTAGCGAGAATATAATAATTAAAAGGAAAAGGAGAGTTATCCATGATCCACTCATATATGATTTTCCATGCAAAAATAGTTGATTAAATTATAAATATGTTTAATCATAGTTTAACTAGTCAATAGACTATTTATGTTGGGATTGTCCATCACGTTTCAAGGTCATACATCGGGAAATATTTTGGTTGGTGCTTTTCTCAACAAATTTTGTTTGTTGGTGAATGTCAACATGGTGGTGGCTGACGCCATCCCATTTTAGTCTCATTTTTGGTTTGATGAGTAACAATGACATGTAGAATTCAATCTACCATTTTGTGAGTGTTTAAAAACTCACAAACTACAAATGTATTATTGATGTAATGCTAGGTTAAACTACTTCTTAGTCCTTACCTTCCCAAGGACTTGCTCTGCCTTTCTCCTAGCCTATTAGGGTTCCCTTGATGCCCTAATCCCTAGAGGATCTCTATCCTATCCTCTATTTGCTCTCAATCTAGTTAGACCAATGGTTATAGTTTTTTCTTTACCCAAGTACCTCTTCAAACTCACTTGCTAACTTTCTACTTGTGATTTTTTTGACCAATTTCCTCAACTATATAGATTGAGGTCTCTTGCAAGTAATTTCAAACTTCCCTTGGACATGTAGACCACAATCTTACAAGGTATCATTAGGTTCTTTGTTCCCAAGCCAAAACTATCAAAAACAAGGCTGCTAGGATTAACCCTCTAAATTGGGTTTTAGGGCTTTAGTCTTAATTTTCTCCAAAGGAGTTGGAAAAAAAACTTTATATTTGAGTAGCCTTTTGGAAAATCTCATAGATTTTGTGGGTCTTAGATCTCCAAGGTGTCCATACACAAGAAAATAATGTGTATGCCTATTTTTAAGGGTTTTATACTAATGGTGATTGGTCTAGCTAGGGTATGTTCTTTCCCCCTTCAAAACTTATCATGAAACTTTTTCCTCTGGTAGATGTTGACACTACTCAACCCTCCTCATTTTGCATCACCTAGTTTGAAGTATTAGAAAATTTCAAACCCCCAAATCTCTCATACAATGTTGTGATTGCCTAACCAAGTACAACAAAATTGCCTAGGGCATCACTTTTAAATTGCTTGCCATGTCTTCCAGGGACCCAAAACTTATATACAGTATGTAAATTGGCTCTACTCCCATTTTCCCTAAAGCCATGAAGAACTCATAGTAGGAACTCATGGGGGAGCCATTATTGCTCAACCAGTTAAAACTGAAACAACACACAAGATACTTAGAAAACAATTTCAAAACCTAGTTAAATGAGCATTTACAAACTAGTAAATTGAATAGAAATGTATTGTAAAAACATAAGCAACACAAATCCAACACCAAATTGGGTGTTTCAATCCATTTGTCCATATAGGAAAATTTAAATTCTATAAACTGTCTCAAATTGAACTGGAAAATTGTGTATTGAATTGCACAAACTTGTTCAATACAACTCACAAACCTTGGGATGTGTTTGATTCATGATTTTATAGGTTCCCAAAGAGGTTACAGGTGGTTGGAATAACCACCAAGCTTCTCCTTGCATTTTGCAACTTTTATGCCAAAAACTTGTCAAGCAACATTTTAAAAAGTTGCACAATCTTGACAACTTTTAGCACCCTTGAGCAACTTTTCTCTCCTTCACTTTGGAACCTCCAAACCTATATAGTTTGATCCAAAAATTATGTCTAGACATAATTTAGCCCCTAAGACATCAATATGCCTTATTTAGGCCATTTTTTCCTTTTTGACAACTTTTTCCAATTTTTGCTCAATTTGATATCTTTTGACATTTATTCTCTTTCCAACTCCCAAATGACATGTTACAAGTCTCGATCCATGCAAGAGGATTAAATTGTATCATAGAGGATAGGATGAGTTAAAATCAACCTTATTTAAACTTCTTATGGTCCTAGACATATACCCCCTAGCACAAGCTACACTCATAAACACACACCAAAAAAATCTACTCAACCTCTTCTGCAACCCAAAAAGATAACCTCTATAAGGTGCAAACTCACCCACACCCCTAACTTGGCTAGAGTTAGTACATGCCCAAAATCCAAACCAACTAGAAACCAAAAATAAAAGCTTTAACTAGATGTTCTTGCACCATACTCCCCCGAACAAAAAGAAGTTAATCCATCCTTGGATTGAGTAGGCTTGGATTAATGCCCAACCTTTTAAAGTATGTCTCTCTAATCCAAGTAGCATCAGCATCACCTTTTCCTACCCATTGGGTAAGATGTTCCAAGTAGGCCTTTGTCCTAGTCTTCTTGTAGACTTTGGAATCCAAAATCCTATCTACTTGTAGAGGTGGAGGAGGGCTTAGTTGCAAGACTACTACATCTTGTGTGACCTCTTGGAGGCTCTAATCAACATTTGGGACAGGTCCTTTGTAGAGAACCAAATCTGCAATATTGAAGATTGGTGAAAAGTCTAGGTCTGTAGGCAGCTAAACCTTATAGGCATTTTCCCCATATTTGTCAAGTATTGTGCAAGGACCCACCCTCCTCATGTGGAGCTTGTGTAGTACCCCCTTTAACAATATTTTTTTGTTTAGATGTACCATCACAAGATCTCCTATCTAAAACTATAACTTCCTCTTTGGGGCATCTATCTTTTGTTTTAATCTATCAACATTTTTAGTCAAGGCCTTCCTCAGACTTTCATGGACTTCCCTCATTGATTGGAAAAAGTCCTCAACATAGCTACTACTTGGAATCCCTTCTTTCAAGGCTCTCAACTCAAAAAAATTCTCTAGGATACAAACCATAAACTACTTCAAAGGGACTCTTAATTGTTGATCTATTCATTGTATCATTGTAGGCATATTCATCTTTCCCAATGATTTGATCCCAAGTCTTCCCATACTCCTTTTTGAGACACCTTAGTAGGTTTCCAAAACTCTTATTAGTTACCTATATTTGGTCATCAGTCTGTGGGTAGTAGGCAGATCCAAAAGACAAGTTAGTTCCAAGTCTTCTCTACTTATTTTTCCAAAAGTGGCTCATGAATTTGGTGTCCCTATCTAAAAAAATACTCATAGGTAGCCTATGGATCTTAACCACCTCTCTAAAAAACAAATAGCAATTTGACAAGCAACATGGATAGTCTTGCAAGGCACAAAGTGAGCCATCTTACTAAACCTATCCACAATCACATAGATGCTATCATACCCTTGCCTTGTTTTGGGTAGGCCAACTACAAAATCCATGTTTATACATTCTCATGGTCTGTTAGGGATTGGAAGAGGTTGGTAAAGACCAACATTTGAGGATTTCCCCTTGGATTTTTGGCACACTATGCAACTCTCAACATACTATTTAATGTCTCTAGTCATCCTAGGTGAAAAATAGAACCTAGTGACTAACTCTTGAGTCTTATTGACTCTAAAATGACCAATAAGTTCCCCATTATGCTTATGTTGGATCAAATTCTTCCTCATTGACCTCCTAGGAACACAAAGTTGATTGCCTTTAAACAATATATCATTATGCAATGTAGAATAAAAAAACTCACCATGGAAGTTATTTTTAAACTCCTTGCACACCTTGTAAATTTGATCAAAATCTTCATCATCAACATATAGATCTTTGAAGTTATCTATACCTATACTTTGTAGTTGAATATCTTATCTGTGAGGAGTGTTCTATTCAAAGCATTAGCTACTTTTTTCTCCACTCTCTTCCTATGCTTGAATGTAAATGTGTAGGCTTGCAAATATTCTACCCACTTCATATGCTTGTTTCTTAGTTTGTCTTGAGAATTAAGGAAATTGAGGGCTTAGTTGTCTAAATACAAAACAAATTCCTTCAAGAGCAAGTAGTTCCTCCATTTCCTTAGAGCTTGGACTAGAGCATACAACTTTAGGTCATAAGAGGAGTACTTTCTCTTGATATCATTGAGTTTCTCACTGTGAAAGGCCGCTGGTCTCCCTTCTTGGCTTAGGGCAACTCCAATAGCTACATTACTAGCATCACGTTCCACTTGGGAAAAAAATAAAAAGCTAGGAAGTACTAAAGTAGGCAGCTCTACTATTTTCTTCTTGAGTGTTTTAAATCCTTGATCTAATTGAGGGGTCCAAAGGAATTTTGTCTTCATTCCTCCCTTGATTGTGTCCAACATAGGAGCACATATGCCACTGAAATGTCTAATAAATTTCCTATAATACTAAGTTAATCTATGGAGGCTTCTCACATCATATGTAGTCTTAGGAGTAGGCCAACTTATAATGGCATCTATCTTCTCTTGATCCATATTTAGCTTACCCTAAGATAGAACAAAGCCAAGGTACACTAACTCCTACTTCATGAAGTCACACTTCTCCAAATTGATCATTATCTTTTCATCATGCAATTTCTTAAAAACAATCAACAAATGCCTAATATTTTTCTCTTTAGTTTTTCTAAAACTAAGTTGTCATCTAAATAGACAACAAAAAAACTTACCAATGTAATTTTCCAACACCTCATTCATCAGCCTCATAAAAGTAGATGGAGCATTGGATAAACCAAATGGCATCACAAGTCACTTGTATAATACTTCAGTAATTTCAAAGGTCATCTTCCATTCATCCCCTTCATTTATCCTAATTTGATGATAGCCACTTTTCAAGTCTCGGTGAAATACTTGGCTTCCCCTGAAAAATCCATTAGGTCTTCAATTATAGGTATTGGGAACCTATACCTAATGGTGGTCCTATTAATGGCTCTAGAATTAGTAAAAAGTTTCCAAGTTCCCCCTTTCTTGGGTGCTAAAATAGTAGGGACTACACATGGACTAATTCTTTTCCTAATCAGGCCTTGGTTTAAGAGCTCTTGAATTTGTTTGGAAATTTCCTCATTTCGTTGAGGATTAATCTTATAGGTAGCTTTATTGGGTAGGGTAGCTCTTGGGAGAAATTCCATTTGGTGGCTAAGCTGTCTCTTGAGAGGTAAGGTGGCAAGTTGCCCATCAATAATAATGGCCTTATATTCTTTAAGCAATTCTCTCACTTCAATTGGTATCTTTGTTTTCTTGGTAGCAACTCCATCTTTAGGTTTAAAACCAATGCAAATCCAACTTAATCTCCTTCCTCTAGAGTCTACAAGAACTCCTTCTTAGCAACCATAAGCACACTTGGTCTTGAGATCTTCACCTCTCCCTCTTCTAGCAAGGATTGGATCTTTAGAGTTACTCCATCTTTCTTGAATGAGTAGGAATTTTCAGTCCCATCATGAATAGCCTGATTATCAAATTTTCATGGCCTTCCAAGTAGAAGGTAGCATGCATCCATGGGAATAAATACCACATAGTACTATGTCTTTATATCTTCCTATAGTGAACTCCACCCATGCTTGTTCTCCAAAAAAATATGTTTTCCTTTATTGAGCCATGTGACCTTATATGGATTGGCATGAGGGATTCTTTTTAACTTAAACTTACTAATTGGCTCTTCACTGATTATATTATCAGTTGATCCTAAGTCAATAATTAATCTACATATGTTTCCCATTATCTTACATCTAATCCTAAAGAGTGCTCTCCTCTAACTTGGTTCTTCTTTGATTAGCTCCTTAATCAATGTTCTCCTAATCATCAAATTCTCCCCTTCCTTTGATTCTAGGGGCACCTCAGGGTGCTTGTTGTTGCTACTAGATTCCTCTTGTACATAATTGACCCTTTTTGTGGTCCCTTGGGAAGTTGAGCTCTTCTTAGGGCACCTATATGCAGGGTCCTAACTGATGGCAATGATAGCACTTCATGGTGGTAGAGTAGGAGCCTCTCCCTTGATTTTTTCTCCTTCCTCTGCAACTAATGTTAGAGCCTCTACCCTTGTTGAAACTTGCTCTTCCTAAACTTCCCTCTTGCTAATTAGTAACCTTATTTTCTCCTTGTGGCCTTTAGTCTGATCCTCTTCCACCATATCTTCTACCTCTTCCATCTCTAACCTTACCTCTTTCTTACAAGTTTGAGTTTGCTTTCTTTTTATTCTTCTCTTCCACTTTCAAAGCAAGTTGGAATCATTTATGGACTATTGTAGGAGTCCATAAATTGATCTCTTCTTGTATGCTCCATTTCAAATCCCCTAGATACCTAGCTACCTTAATGGTCTCATCTTCTTGACTCTTGATCTTAAACACAAATTTTGAAACTCTTCAGTTTAACTTGCTATATCCATGTCTTTTTGCTTCAAACTTTATCTTTTCCTGTGTAGTTGAACCTTATAGTCCTCTGGTAGGTATTTCTCTTTCCACTTTGTTACCATGGCATTCCAATTTATAATGGCTTCTTTCCCACTTTTTCCCTCGCTTCTTGGAGGTACTTCCACCATGTTAGGGTTGATCCCCTCAACCTAGACTTGGCTACTTTAAATTTTTGTGCTTCACTCACACCTTCACATTCAAAGTGATTCTCCATTCCTTTAACCCATTCCATCACCAACTCAGGGTCCACCTTCCCATTGAACAAGGGAACTCCTTCTAGGACCTTCTCAAGTAAGGCTTTGATGACTTTTAGCAATGGTTCTTCATTGATAGGGGAGTTAGGTTTAGGAATAAGGTCTTCTTCATCAACCTTCTCATTACCTTTACTACTACTTTCACCTTCGTGATCCTTCTTCTTAGCCACCTCAGTAACTTCTTCCAACTTGGTTTTCATTGCTTCTAGAGCTTCTTCAAGGATCTTTTTCCTCTCCTTTTTCTCATGCATCTCTTTGGCCAATTCTACATTGGTCACCATATTGGACTCTCCAACTAATTTTGCAGGTTGAAACATCTACCCACAAACCCCAATATTCTTTCTCTGATAGCACTCTGATGTAATTCTAGGTTAAACAACTTCTTAGTCATTACCTTCCCAAGGACTTTCTCAAGATTTCTTGTAGCCTATTAGGGTTCCCTTGATGCCCTAATCCTTAGAGGATCTCTATCCTATCCTCTATCCACTCTCAACCTAGTTACACCAATGGTTATTGTTTTTTCTTTACCCAAATACCCCTTCAAACTCACTTGCTAACCTTCGACTTGTGATTTTTTTGACCAATTTCCTCGACCTTATATAGTGAGGTTTCTTGTAAGTAATTTTAGAATTCCCTTGGACATCTGGACCACAATCTTAAAAGGTATCATAAGATTCTTTGTTCCTAAGCCAAAACTACCACAAATAGGGCCATTAGGATTAACCCTCCAACTTGGGTCTTAGGGATTTATTCTTAATTTTCTCCAAAGGAGGTAGAAAAAAATCTTATATTCAAGTACCCTTTTCAAAAATCTCATAGATTTTGTGGGTCTCAGATCTCCAAGATGTTGGTACACCAAAAAGAAACTTTTATGCTTATTTTTAAGGGTTACATACTAATGGTGATTGGTTTGGCTAGGGTATGTTCTTTCCCCCTCCAAAACTTATAATGAAAAATTTAACTCTTGTAAATGTTGACACTACTCAACCCTCCTCATTCTACACTACTTGGGTTGAAGTATTAGACACTTTCAAACCCCAAAACCTCTCTTCCAATTTTGTGATTGCCTAACCAAGTACAACAGACTTTCCTAGGGCATCACTTTTACATTGCTTTCCATACCTTCTAGGGCCTCAAAAATTATATATAGTATGTACATTGGCTCTATTCACATGTCCCCTAAATCCATGAAGAACTCATGGGTGAGCAATTATTGCTCAAGTAGTCAAAACTAAAACAACACACAGGATACTTAGAAAATAACTTCAAAACCTAGTTATATGAGCACTTACAAACTAGTAACTTGAATATCAAATTATTTTAAAAAAATAAGAAAAAAAAATCCAACACTACATTGGATGGTTCAATCCATTTGTCCATATAGGAAATTCAAATTCTATAAATTGTCTCAAATTGAACTGGAAAATCTTGTATTCAATTGGACAAACTTGCTCAATACAACTCTAAAACCTTGGGATGTGTTTGATTGATGATTTTATAGGCTCTCAAAGATGTTTCAAGTCGTTGGAATAACCATCAAGCTTCTCCTTGCATTTTGAAACTTTTTTGCCAAAAACTTGTCAAGCAACTTTTCAAAAAGATACACAATCTTGACAACTTTTGGCATCCTTGAGAAACTTTTCTCTCCTTCACTTGGGAACATCCAAACCTGTCTAGTTTGATCTAAAAATAATTTCTATACATAATTTATCACCTAGGACATCAATATGCATGATTTAGACCATTTTGGCCTTCTTGATAACTTTTCCCAATTGTTGCCCAATTTGACATCTTTTGACATCTATTCTCTTTCCAACTCCCAAATGACATGTTAGGAGTCCTAATCCATGCAAGATGATTAAATAACATCATAGAGGATAGGGTGGGTTAAAATCACACATATTTCAAACTTCTTATGGTCCTAGACCTATGCCCCTTAGCACAATCTACACTCATAAACACACACCCAAAACATCTACCTAGCCACTTCTGCAACCCAAAAAATGACCTCTATAAGGTCCAAACTCACCTACACTCCTAACTTGGCTAGAGTCAGTACATGCCCAAAATCCTAACCAACTAGAAACAAAAAATGAAAGCTTTAACTAGGTGCTCTTGCACCAATTGTGGGAAATTATGCATTGTTTATATAAGTTGTAAAAATTATGGGCTTTTTTGTTGTGTGTGATAAGTTGTTCTATGCCTCAAAGCACACTTTAAACACGATTTGAACTTGTCTAGAGTCTCTCCCCCATAGAGAAAGATATTATAGGAAAAGAAAGGGATGATGAAAATTATTGTGAACTTGCAATATTTTTCTAGGTCGATTCATCACTTGCAATCGCTTGCATAGAGAAAGTTGGTACAAAAAAATTAAGGGAGGATAACAATATTGATAGTATTACCTTTCTTTCTTGGTGTCTAGTTAGACTTCATCTTTGATCTATAATCTTGTGACTTGTGTCCAAGTTTACTACAAGTATAACATCTATTGAATTCATACTTCTTAGGGGATTGATTAAACTTATATCTACTTTCATATGATAAATGTCCATACTCATTAAAATGATACCAATATCCATAAAAATTGGAAGTAAGATTAGACTTCCCAATTTTACTCATGTAGACATTTGTTGTATGTCCAGGTTTTCCATAGTGATAGCATGTAGGTTTCTTTAGTTTAGGATTTAAGTAGTCACCCATATGTTCATGTTTCTTGAAAGATTATTCTTTATCAATAGTAGAATACTTGGTATAAACTAGTCCAAATGTGTATCTCGGAAGTCTCTATTTGTTAAGTCATTCATCTAGTATTTTGATATTTTCCTCTAATCTTTTTAGGCTCTCATTTGTTTTTTTCTCAAATTTTAGTTCATTCTTCATATTTTAATTCTCAATTCTTAACAATCTCTTCCATCTTCTTGCCAATCTCATGATTTTCACTAAGTAGTTGATTTATTACATTTAGAAGAGTGAAATTGAAAATATTTGTTTACTTTACATGTGACTTATGGAATAGAATAATGCATAACTTATGGATCTTGAGAACAAGACTAAGCTAGGTACCCATACACACATAAAATAAAACCTTTAATAACTAAATAAAAGGATAACACCTTATGGGATGAAACTCCTCTCCGAAAGAGAGCAAATAAGAAGAAAAAAACTCTAGTGAAAGAGACACCTATTGTATCCCAAGTAAAGCACATAATTGAAGGAACTTTCTCTCAATGAAAGACTTGGTGAAAATGTTTTCATTCTAATTAAGTGTCTAAAAATATTGAAGGTCAAGGACATACTCATAAACTAACTCTTGAATATAGTGCATAAATATCAATGTACTTGGTATTTTGATGATGACTAGATTGTGATGAATATGAATAACACTCTAATTATCACAAAAGATGATTGTTATCTTTTGAAAAGGAATATTAGACTCAGCAAAGATATTTTAAATCCAAATAGTCTTAGTACAACTATTAATTACTACATGTTACTCAACCTTTGTGGGTGAAAGAGAAATAGTAGACTACTTCTTGGTTGACGAAGATATTGGGCCAAAACCAAGAGAGAGACAATACCCTAAAGTGGACTTATGACCCTCATAATTGAATACCCAATTTAATGTATTTATATTCTACCAAGTCAGTATCCAAACCTATTGCATAATGAATTCCATAACTACGAGTACCTTGAATGTAATGAAGAATCTTCTTAGTTATTTTCTATTGTAGCTCATGTGGCTCCCTCATAAATCAAGAGACCATGAACAACATATGAAATATAAGGCATAAATCATACATCAAGAGATCATCATGAAGGGCAATATTAACTACAATGATGTGAGATGAGTGACTCCCTATGATTAACAAGCCATTAACATAGATGACAAGAAAAGTGAGAGTATCATCCTTCTACAAAATATAGATGGATTAGAATGACACTAAGTAAACCCATCTCATAGAAGGAGGGAGTCCATCTTGAAATACCAATCTCAAGAATCCTTTTTAATTCCATAAAGGGGTTTAAATAAAAGGTGACAAAAAAGTGAAAGATCATGAATGAACCTTTTTGATTGCTTTATATAGATCTCCTCCTAAAGGTCACCATGAAGAAAGACACTCTTTACTAGTAGATGATAAACTTTCCAATGATGAGATGTAGCTTTAGAAAGGAAAAGTTAGAGATAATTTATCTTCATACCTTGGTCAAAGGTTTTAGAGTAGTTAATTCCAAGAATATAAGGGCTCATTTGGTTGTAGGAATAGGAATTGTTATTCTAGAATAGAATTTTTTTAGAAAGAACTCTCTATTTGGTTGGAAACAATAGAAATTGGAATTGAACCAGAAACTTATTGGTCCCAAGAGCAAAAGCATTAAAAAATGTACCTTGGTAGTTTTCCCATCAAGATAGGGTAGCTTGATCTTAGGGGTAAATTTTTTGGATGAGTTTAGTATATTCAAATTTGAACTACAAAGACACTCTGTAATATTATGAGAAATAAAGGAAAGATAAAACAACTCAAAATTGAAAACCTAGAAATATCATTGACTAGATAAAAAATGATGCTTTTGAGGCCTTGGAACTTATCTGGGTTAAGAAAACAGATGATAGAATAAATAGGGACCTCATTCATATTTGACATCCAAATAAGGATCCAAAAACTATAAACATGGATCAAATGAGAATTTTCATAAAATCAGATATAATAACACCATGGCTCTTGAAATGACAACCAATTACAGATTTGGTTTATGTTTTACAATCATTGCCTATGTTGATAGAGATGGAAAAAGTATCGATTGTAAGGGATGTCATTAGCTATGTGGAGGATTTAAAAAAACAAGTACTCCTCTTTCAACAATTGTGTCCACTATGATCCATCCCTTGGTCTAGCCTGTGTTGTCAACAACAATATTCTATGCACAATAGATTAGGTGTTTGAATCCTAGATCTTCGATTTCTTTTAGTGGATTTCAAATTTTAGTCAAATAATCAAAAGTCAAAATGAGAATAGGAATAGCTATTCCAATAACAGGTTTTTTTTGGAATGGACAGATGCTCATTTCGAGACCAAAATGGGAATGCACATTCCTATTTCAATTTTCAATTTGATGCACCAAACAAAGAATACAAAAAAAATTCTAATTTTCATTTCCTATTCTAGTTAAATTTTAGCAACCAAATGGGCCCTAAGAGAATCCCTTGCAAACATGTACTCCTTATGCTTATCAAATGATCCATATATGGAAACTTTTCTTTAATAGATTCACTTGCATCAAACTAATTTTGATTCCTTAGGAAGAGGGATTGAATACCAAGTATGGTTCCTCCCAAAGGAATTGAATTCTTCTTTCATATCAACATCCTACTCAAGAATACCAAAAAGTTCCCACAAGGTTCATGGATCAAAATATGTGGAACTTTCTCAAATTATAAGTTTTTTTTAATCTCATTTTAAGGATAACCAATCTAGTCACCTACTCACTCTAATATTAATCAAGCTTAATAAGGTCAAATAGATGGAGCATGTGGAGAATCTAGAGGAGAATCATCATCTAAATGATAATTAAAAGAGGATGAATATGGGTCCTCATCATAATTTCAAGTAGAAGAAGACTCCTCAAAAGAACTATCATTATGTAGTCACAATGTTACCATAGGAATGAATGATGCAAAATTGATAGAAGAGGAATTGGAGGTATCATCCTAAGAATAAACACTCTTATAAATGAAAATCTCATGTATGTTGGGATAGAGAAGCCTATAGCATTTTGTAACAACAATGCACTAATAAGAAAGTTCTATGATAGGATATTTGACCCTATTAAGAGTCTTTACATTAATTTATTACATGATTCTTTGTGAGAAGACTAGATGTTGTTAGAGGTCTCAATCCTATTAGGAGTTGTATTCCAATGAAGCTCACTCTCTTACAAAGATATAGCACTATATAAAAAGTAAAAAATACAATACTAAAATTATTGTATTAATATCTAATACATCTTATTAGTCCTTTGTATATATCAAATATGATTATGCCCATGCAACAAATAATTACATCTGAACTTCAAAATAACATCATAACATCATACATAAAGTTCACATAACATGTGCACACACATGATACTTCACATGATCAAATTGTCCTCATTATATAACCTTTTAATTGTGTTTATCTAGTCACCCTTGGAGATAATATGTATAAAACGTGTCCTAAAATAAATAATCAAAACTTTCTAAGTGTCAACATTTAGGATGTCATCCCTACATTTCCAAATAATTGAATTGACATGACAATTAAATTCCTTAGGCCAAAATGCCTAATCTATGCCTCTTCTCTTGAACTCTGAAATTAGTCTAGCCTTTACATTAACCAACAAACATAGTTGTATCATACATAGAATTCATTATATCATATCCAAAATTTTGGCCAATAATATCAAATCTTACACCCACTAATCCAAATAATACCCCCATTGAAAAATTCCTTGAATTTTACTTAGACAATTTTGTCATCAAATCAAAACCAAAACTAAATGTGTAACAACCTTACCATCTAATAGCACATTCTCATAAATGATAACATTCATTCCTTCACAATTAGTTACTCTCCAATAATCTCCCCCTTTGGCATTGATGGAAATACGTAGTAAAAAATTGACTAATTGATACTTAGTAAAAAATTGACTAAGTGTCAAAATGTTAAAGCACTGTAACTTTTCTTAACAAAATCTTAACCAAAATTGGTTCAGAAAACCATATCTATTTTTGATCATTTTGGACTCCTCATTTCTTCATACTTCTATCATATTGGTTATATACTAATATTATCTTAAAAATTTATGGGGAAGATATAATATTTTGGTTTCCAAATTTTGGTATTGAGAGTCACTTCCTTTGTTGAATTAATAATTATATATTCATTTATTGATTAAATGAAAGTCACAAAGGATTCCAACTAAAGAGTCACTTCTTTTATTGAATTAATAGTTTTTATTAATTTGACACAACAATTGTTCTTGGAATGATGGATATTTAGTTGTATGTTATTACATGCTTATTGGTAGATTTCTCTCACTAATCTTCAATTGTGAATAATTCGTATTTTTAATTTTGAATGAATGAGCATTGGTTTTATTTTAGTGTACTTTTATTAAATCCCAACAAAGGGTTATATGTTATTAAAGTGAAAATCAACTTCTACTCATTGATGGCAATTTATTTCTTGTTCATAAAGCCAATGAAGGTCTTTTCTATGATTGCCCTTAAAGTGTGTAAGCTCCATCCTAGTCCAAGAGCTACTCTTCCCTCAAAATCTGCACATTTTTTTCTCTTCTATAGCAACCAATAATGGCATAAGAATTGTATGAGTTGTTTCCCTTTTTTAGAAGTTGATTAAGTTATCAAGGGTTGTTTGGACTTTTCATTGTGAAGATATGATTAAAATTATATGCATAGATAATCGTTAGAGTATCACTTGAAAATATCATTCAATTGTAATTATATTAAAACTAAAATATGGAAATATAATAATAATAGCCCTATGGTTTGAACTTTGAACCTCCCTATTACAAGGCCTCACAACAACCACTATGTTATGAGCTCATGTTCCTTATAAACATCTTCTTGTTCTTTCTATTTATCTTATTTACCATTTATATTTCAAAAAAATTCATTCCTTCAATTCTTTATTGATTATCTTAAGTTATTTTACTTAAATTGTATTTTTTTAATATTTATTTTATTTTGTTAAAAATATTTTTTTTTAATGAAGATAAGTTATATTTATATTTTAACAAAAAATTGAATTTTTTTTTGATTGGTAAATGGCCAAAGGCCAAGATAATTTATTAGAAAAAATAGAATTTGTACAATAGTAATCCACAATTCAAATAGGCACTGGTAGGAAAGAACATGGAAAGAAAACCTCTAGTCTCACCCGGGACCACAATCCTATAGTTTACAGTATACCAGGGGCATACCCTTGTTAAAATTATTAAAAAAATTACATCATCTAAAATAGATATATGAGCATAAAGCTTCTTTTTTACAAAGTGAGTTTATCTTGAAGAAAAATCAAAATTATCTTATGTAGTCTTCCATAATTCTGTACCAAACTTCCTATCTACTTTCCTTATCAATCAAACTGGTTAATCATAGACTAACATACAATTTAATACCAATCAAAGAATAAATAAATAAGCTAAATAGAGTTAAATTAATATGAACTAAAAAGAATTCAAAATCCTTATCCAATATATACTAAAGAGGATAAAACTGAAACATATAGAGAAAAATAGAATATCAGCCATAACATGCTAATATCATAGAGACCTGAGAGGTGTATAGATAAGATACCAAACAATAGTATAACAATACACAAATAGAACAAAGGTATGCAATCTTAAATATCAACTATAGAAATGAAATAAACATAGGGACAATCTGTTGATACCCTATCATAAGGGTATCAAAATGCCTTAAACTGCCTAACAGAGATATACTGGATGAAACTACAAATAGTATTAACCACTAACTAAATGGAGAAAACATCAAATTGAATCAAACCTATAACTAGCTTTGATCAAGATTATAATTGGAACATTGATCCCAACAAGAATAAGGAGAGGGAAGAAACTTAAACAACCTAATCAACACATTTTACAAACTTATAATTACCAGCATGGTAAAAGATACTCCTTCAACTACATCTTTCAAATGTATGAGTTTAAGTCAAAATCCCTTTTTAGAGAAGTCTGATTTGAGAGGAGGGGTCCAAATTAAATATCAAAGAGTTGATACCATCGTCCCCCAAATTTGCTAAATAGTTCGCCTTCTGGTTGCCTTCTCAAAAAATATGATTAATCCTACTATCTTCAATTTTATCAAGTAGATCAAGCACTTCTTCTAATTTTGAGTTGAGGACCCAATTTGGTGTAGAGCACTTCCTAATGGAATTCAAAATAATCTAAGAGTCCCCTTCAATAATTACTTTGGAAAGTCCTAACTGAATACATAGTTATAGCCCTCTTTCTAGTGCCTCTAATTCTGCTAGATTGTTGGAAGTTGGTTGAATCAACATAAATTTTTTGGCTATCCACTGACCCATATCATTATTGATGATGCAACCAATACCTACCATACCTAGATTGCCTCTAGCCGCACCATCAAAGTTAAGTTTTTCCCAACCTTTCAGAGGTGGAGACCATTTATAATTTTTTCTAGCCTCCTTGCTATTTTTGATATAGAGCAAAGTCAAATTGATAAGTTTTGGCCAGTACTTCTTAATAAAACCATCCCAAAAGGAAAAGTATCCTTCTTCCAGTAGAGCTTTCCTAAGATACGAGTTAACTATTTCAACAATGCTAGCTTCAATCTTTAAATTAATTCTTCTGGCTACATTTCTAAATTCTTGAAAATGCAGTGATTCCTTTCTTTCCAAATCTCCCATGCCAAGATGGAGGGACTAATGTTCCATAGTTTACTATAAATTCTTTTAACCAAGTTAGTAGGCCATCCTTTGAGGAGATCAAAGAAAATCTTCAGAAAAGGTGAAGACCAGCCTAACATCATTCTCAACCATTCCCAACATCTTTGCGAGAGTGGAGAACTAAATAAAAAATGATCAATGTCTTCACTACATTGTTTACATAACTCGCATCTCGAAGGACCTTGCAATCTAAATCTCCTTAGTCTATCATCAGTAAGAATTTTTTTTTGAAAATCTAACCATAGAAAGAATCCAACCTTTGGAAGGCAGACCACATCCCATCATAGTTTAAGAGGAATGTCAACCTAATCCCATCTTTGAGACTAAATCAGTGCTTTATAACCATTTTTCACACTGTATAACTCATCATTTGATGCAACCCATATAAGCTTGTCCTTCCTTTCTATTTTCTTAATCCTTTTATCATCTAAAATATTTTCAAAAGCTTTAGTCGCAGATGAGGCAAAGCCCAAACCATCCAAGGATTTCCATATCCATCTTGATTTATGTTCTGAAAAAACTTCTATCTTGTAATCAAAACCTTTGCTTCCCCATAAATTGACTAATTTTTCTTTTATCTCCTTTGGAAATGAGTTGTTGATAACAGGGGGATACCCATCCCATGAATCTTCCTAGAATAGAGCTTCCTCACCTTTGCCTATGTCCCAAGTTAGATATTTTCTAATCAATTGCCAGCATTTCACCATGAAATTCCAACTTTCAGAACCTTTGGGTAATTTTTTCATCCTGAATATTGAGAGAGGATCAGCCACGTTAAGATATTTATTATAGAGAATCTTCACCCATTTTTTATCCTTTTTCTTGAAAAGATGGCAGATTAATTTGGCACCTAAGGCTTTGTTTAGCCATTGTAAATTCTTGATTCTAGCCCACCCATTTCTTTGGGTTTACAAATTTTTTCCCATTTGATGAGTGCGAACTTTTTTCATTCATCACAATCATTCCACAAAAATTTCCTTAGTTTAGGTTCAAATCTAAGAAGATGCTTCTTAGGAAGAGGAAGACATGAAAGAGGATAATTAGGAATGGCCGATAAAACTAATTTGATCTTTATGCTTTTTCCAGCCTTAGTCAACCATTTATCCTTCCAAATTCCCAACCTTGAATTGATTTTATCTAGAGTATTGCTCCAAACCTTACTGGACTTTAAACCTCTTTCTAGAGCAATACCTAGATACTAGCAGGGAAAGTTACCTTTCTTAAATCCCATAATTTTATAAATCTGCATTTCAATTTCAGGTCTTGTATTAATGAAGTAAATTTTTTATTTAATTTTATTCACTTTCTAGCTTGAGGCTTCCATATAGGAACTAATAATGTTCCTAAAATCGAAGGCCTCCTCCACTATACTTTTATCTGGCAGAATTGTGTTGTCTGCATATTGTTGGTGCGTGATGTTTGGCATGTTACTTGTAACGATGATACCTGAAATCTATTTGTTTTTATGCACATCCACCATCGCTCTTCCAAAGGCCTCAACCATAATGATGAAAAGAAAAGGAGATAGATAGTCTCCTTTTCTAATACCTCTAGAAATGTCAAAAAAACCTTTAGGAGTTTCGTTAATGAGGATCGAGATTTTGGGGGTAGATATAAACTTAAAAATAAGATTGATCCACTGATGGGAGAATCCAAAGGCTTCAAGAACTAGATATCAAAATTTAATATTACTTAAAAAAATCTCTCATAATCAATATAACATATAAGACTTTTAGTGATTTTTTAATAATATAATTCTATTTATACTTTTAGTGAATTTTTTAATAATATAATTTTATTTATATATGATCAACTCAATATAAATAAATAATATTTCTTCTTTATTTAAAATATTTTTAATATAATTTTAGTTAATTAAAAATATTTATAATTAAATTTATTTAAAAGAGAATATATTTTTATTTATTTTTTATTATCAAATATTTATGCTGGTAAACATACATGTCATTTAGAAAATATGTGATTTGACCCAATGGAAATGTGTGGCAAATCAATTTCTCCAATAGTTGGATAAGCCCTCGGTATATGGCCTTCCTTTGCGTTTAAAGGGGAAGCTCCCTCATAAGATGTAATTTTTTATTTTCAAATAAAGATGTATTCAAACTTAGAAGATCAAGTACATAAAGCTATTGATGACGAATGCACCACAAGATTTCAAAGCTTTCCTAAACTAACTTAAACTACTAATAACAACAAAGAGAATTACCACTAGCACAATATTGATCCAATGATTCATAAACATTTACACAATACCATGCAAACACTCACTACAAAGAGAATAAACATTTTCAACCATTTATATTTTTGGGAAGAGAACTTTGCAAGAACCTAAGAGTAACTTTCAATTATAGAGACAAAATTATAATTTTATTTAATTAAAAATATTTATAATTAAATTTATTTAAAAGAGAATATATTTTTATTTATTTTTTATTATCAAATATTTATGCTGGTAACATACGTGTCATTTAGAAAATATGTGATTTGACCCAATGGAAATGTGTGGCAAATCAATTTCTCCAATAGTTGGATAAGCCCTCGGTATATGGCCTTCCTTTGCGTTTAAAGGGGAAGCTCCCTCATAAGATGTAATTTTTTATTTTCAAATAAAGATGTATTCAAACTTAGAAGATCAAGTACATAAAGCTATTGATGATGAATGCACCACAAGATTTCAAAGCTTTCCTAAACTAACTTAAACTACTAATAACAACAAAGAGAATTACCACTAGCACAATATTGATCCAATGATTCATAAACATTTACACAATACCATGCAAACACTCACTACAAAGAGAATAAACATTTTCAACCATTTATATTTTTGGGAAGAGAAATTTGCAAGAACCTAAGAGTAACTTTCAATTATAGAGACAAACTTTGTACACACTTTCCCAAAAAAATCTTGTCACGAAAGTTCTAACATGAGTGTTCTCCTATTCTAAAATCCAAAAAGTCCCTTTTACAAAGCAAAAATGATTCCTCATATAGACAAAAAGGTTAACAACTACTCCTCTACGGTTAATAACTACCCCTCAATTATGTATTTTGGGAGAAATTAATTAACCTCAACAAAAAAAACCAAATATCACATAAACTTGAATCTTACACCTTCCGAGAAGCATATTGAATAATCAATCCTTATCAATCTCCTTTTGATATTTGAATGATTTATTCAAGTTATATCACTTTATTAATGAACACATATCCCTCTTTTCATGAAGAGTATCTCATATCCCTCTTTTTATAGACACAAGTACCAATACCACTAAACTTCACATTTGTCTTACAATTATCACAAATTGTGTGAGAGTATCTCATTGACATTCCATTGAAACAATTAGGTGCCTGGTCTATGTTTTCATTCATGCATCCACAAATATTTGATGAAAAATTATGGACTTTATGATTCGTGCAGCTACGATATGCCAAAGAGATGGCATTCTATTGACTGCTTCCAATGCATTGACTTCGACTACCTATACATGTAAGAAATGTGCCCTTCATCTATAGTTTTGAGGTAATTATGAAATGGTGGACATATTCTCATTATCCATCACTATCTTTGACATATATGTACCCTCAAGATATTATTTTAGATATATCATATGCTTTGTCAATGTAGAGGGAATTCTCAATCTGTGGAGTCTGGAATTACATCTCATTATGTTTTATCTTGTACTCAAACATTAACATCTATTTGGCACATTCTCATATTTTTCATCATCATTATGCAAGACAACACTTCCTCTTTGATACTCATCGAGTGAGTGATTCTCTATTCCTCATGAATGCATGATCTATTTAACTTCTTCCTTTGGGTGACCCATTCATAAGGTGTAAATGGATATATCTTATGCTCTACCCATCATATTGATTCCATGTCTTGTAATGATTCTCAATACATGATTTGTGTATATCTCTACAATTTGTTCCTTCCATTGGTGTTGGGTGTTTCAAACATCTGCCACTCACTCTAATTTTGACACTTTAATATGCTCCAAATACCTCACATAGTAGTCTCTTCTATATCAATGTTATGTGAGCCAAATCAAGGGTGGAAAATGAGCTTTAACTCACCACAACACTTAAATGCTCTTCATATACGATGTCTACATAAAATATCCACATTAGGACCATACAGTTTCTCTATGGGAAAGGCATTAACGTGATGGTTATGCTAGCTTTAGAAGAGGTATTATTTCAAACACTTAGGGTCATTTTGGCTATGAGAATAGAAATATGGGAATTAGAATTATTATTCTAGAATAGAAAATGGGTATACATATTCCTATTCTTGTTTGGTTCAGTCAGAATTTGATGGGGAATTCACGAACCCAAGAATTTATATTTTCTAAAATAACTACAATTAGAATAGGAATATGTATTCCAATTCTACCAATTTAGATGGAATTGTAAATGCTCATTTTTGGGTCAAAATTAGAATACATATTCCATTTTTGCAACTTAGATTTGGTGCACCCAAATAGAGAATTAAAAATTTTTAAAATTTAGATATGCCTATTCCACTCATATTCCCACAACCAAACGAGCCCTTGATGGACTTAATTCCTACACCCAAACATGGATACAACATGATGCAATTCAATGTAAATAGCGATAGAAACTTGGCTACACACTATAAAAGTTGAGAAATCCAACTTCACAGATCCTCAAGAACACCTACATGCAAATATCCTACAATGAAGAGAAGCCAAAAAATGGAAAAAGTAGAGCTTAGAAGTTATCAAAAATGTGAGAGAAAAAAATGTATTCTAAGTTATGAAAACAAAATACAAAAGTTCAACCTTTTAAGGTGAACAAAACCCTAAAGGAAAGAAATCTAGGTTTGCACAATATAATTAATATAAAATATTAATTATATGCATCTAAGAGAGCTAAAGCACCTAGAGTAATAAATAATTTACTCTAACACCCCCCCTTAAGCGAAGCTTAGGAGGAAGCTAACCTAGCAAAGCTATGAAAGCAAGAAAAATGGGTCCCAGCAACAATGCCTAATCAGGTACCCAATACAAGGAAATCTTTGTGAACCGAAGACAAAGGAGAAAACCAAGTGGGAAAAAACCCTCTCCAAAAAGAGATAGAACAAACATGCAGAAAAAAAAAAAGAAATTTTATGGCTCAAGAGACTCTCTCAAAACCATAAACAACCCCCCCATGAGAGAGAGATGAGACAACAAAGCCCCCCCAGAATGATGAAGTCCCTATAGAAATAAATGAACCAATGGAATTCCAATGCGGAAGAAACAAGGGCACAGAAAAAGGAAACCATTCAATGATAGGAAGGCTTGACCAGTGCTCAAAGGAGTAGACATGAGGATCTTGAAAAGGAATCCCCAAAGCAAGTGTGCTGACACTATCATGAAAGAGGAGATGAATGTCCTCTATGGAATTCACAATAAGTGCTCCTGAAGGATTGATGAGTGGAGCTGGAGAGTCTAGCAGAGTTGAAGAAGAAAATACTTAAATGCAATGAGGTGTGGTGATCTCAAGAATAATACAAAGGTTCACGTGTCCTAACTGTACCACATGATGCTCTCGTGAAAGAGAAGAAATATGCTCCAATGATGGGGATGGTGGACCAAAGTGTGAGAAGGTGTAGAGGTAGGTGGTATGATCAACTATCCCTGAAGCAATAAGGCCTCCTATTGCACTATCCCGAATGTAGACTGAATCTGCAATGAACTCAACTATCTTCCCTGATCCACTATGTGTAATCTGATACATTGAGAGAAAGTTTGTAGAGAGAGATGGAACATACAATACATCATGGAATGTGCCATCCTGAATGCAAACTAAACCTTTCCTACAGACTATTAGAGCAATGTTATTCCCCATGAGAATATGAGGAATCAGAGAAGCCTCAATAGAGGAGAAGCCCTCTTGAGAAGATGCCATATGGTGAGAAGCACCAAAATCCAGTATCCAAGGGACCTAGGAAGGGAAGGCAATGGAAGCCCATAATGCATGACCCTATCCAAAATCTAGTGAAGATGTCAAAGAGGTGGAAAAAGACTGAAAAAGTAGAGCCTTGTGAGGTAGAAGAGGATGGGGATGAAATAGAGCTCTTTTGAAGAAGGGCTTGCAAATCTGCAATCTATTTCTCATAGCCATCAAATCTCTTCTAAAAATAATGTGCCTCATTATGAGCTCCTTTCTGACAATAGGAACAAGAAGGAGTCTCAGTCTTCTTTTTCTCCTTCTTCTTAGAAGAAGAGGATGGATTAGTAGAGTGTTGAGAAGAGGAATCAGATATCTTCTTTAGCTTCTGTTCCTGTGTATCCTTGGCAAGTAATGCCTGTGATGGTGAACCTGTAAGTGAATCCATCTGAGTGAGCTTGGATTTCTCATGAGTTAACCTATCATAGAAAATCTCAAAAGAGGGCATCTGATGTCTATTACCCAAGGCATCCATAGTGGAGTAGAAAGTAGAAGAAAAGATCTGATACTGTCCTCGCAACTTTGAGAGTATCAAAAAAATACACTCATCATATGTTTTGTTTCTACCACATCCCTGCAAAACTGTGCACAAAGATTTGAACTTCATCAAGAAGTCCTCAATGGTGGGAAAGCTGTTAGGTGTCAAAGAAGTCAACTCTACCTCAAGTTGAAGTGCCCAAAACTCATTCACTTGGCTCAACAAAGTCTAAAATTTGAGCCAATAAGCTCGTGGAGTGGTCAAACCATCCAAATGAAATAGTAGACTATTAGAGAGGTTTAGTACAATTAGTCCCATGGCTTCATCCATTTTGTTTTTTTGCTAAAGAACCTCATAAGGGCACATAAGAGCTGGCTAGTTCGCATCAAGGTAGGACCATAAGCCTCTTGACATGAGAAGCCTAGTCATCTATGTCTTCTAGGTGTGATAGTTGTGCAGCGTGAACCAGATCATAGAAGGATTCGACATTAAGAGAAAGAAAAGATAAAAATAGAGGGGTTTGATTCTGAAGCAAATTATAGAATAGAAAATGCTTCCCCCCATAACGAATAAAAAATATCCCCCAAAACCAAAGCACAACTATGGAAAAACACAAAAAATGAGAAAAGAACTTGGAATTAGGATGTAGAGAAGAGGAAAACAAAAGCCTCTACTTCAATGCCAATTTTGGAAGCTCAAATGAACTCAAAATCACATGAAACTAGCACCATTGTCTCCGTCTCTAAGTCAGCTTTCCAGCACTTCTTTCGGATCACAAAAATACATCTGTATGCTCAAGTTATGAGCAAAAAACTGATTGTAGGTCTAAAAAAAGAGCTCTCTGAAAAATTACAGACAAGGAAAAAAATTGATAGTCATACAGCCATCAAATGGATGTCATTGGAAGAAAAATTGATATTGAATTACTGATATTACTAATCAAAAAATGATGTCATCCTATCAAAAAGTGACATCAATTGGTCAGAAAATGTGATGATGTCAAACTGCCAATAAGGATGATGTGGTACCAGATTACTGACGTAATATTGCTATAGAGTGATGTCAGCACCAACAAGTTGAAATGCAGTAGTGGCAGTGGCGATGGTTGAGCACAGGTGGAGAAATTCAGTGGCTCGATCAGTGATGGTGGTGGTAGGGAGGCCCACTGATGGTGACAGGGTGGAGGTCACGCCGCAGGTGGCACGCCAGCTATAGCTGAGTGCAGGCTAGGCGCGAGCAGTTGCTGGGTGGCGCAGGGGTGGCCGGTGGCGGAGAAGCCCAAAAACTTGCTTTTTAAAATTTTTTATTTTTATTTTTATTCTTTTTTCAATAAATGTGTCCGTATAGCCTCTCGAGGGGCAAAAAAAATTTCCCTGATGCCCTAAGGCCAAAAATAGCAATTTTTTTAATGTATTTTGACTGCAAATGGCCTTCTGGATCTAATGGTGGTGTCCATTTGAGCCCAAAGTGCCCCAAAAAATTTTCATTCACCCTTTTGAAGAAAAAAACTCTGAAAAAGTTGGGGTTTCTGATTGTGAATTGTGGCTTCAAGAATCTTCAGATCAGGAAGTAGCAGGGAGGCACTGATACCATGTAGAAGTTGAAAAATCCAACTTCACAGACTCTCAAGAACACCTACATGCAAATATCCTGCAATGAAGAGAAGCCAAAAAATGAAAAAAGAAGAGCTTAGAAATTATCAGAAATGTGAGAGCAAAAAATGTATTCTAAGTTATGAAAACAAAATACAAAATTTCAACCTTTTAAGGTGAACGAAACCCTAAAGGAAATAAAGCTAGCTTTGCACAATATAATTAATATAAAATATTAATTATATGCACCTAAGAGAGCTAAAGCACCTAGAGTAATAAATAATTTACTCTAACACACACCTTGCAATCATTGTTGTACATTAAATCAAATAGATACTGAGATGCCTTACTATGCATACATGTGATTTCCATGTCTACAAATTTTGATGGCATTTAATCAAACATGTTTGTGCAAGGAATTTGGAAGGTGGAAACTCAATGGTAGGGACTGACCCTAGAGGGGTAGGGAGTCAGAAAGCAGGGATCTTGACAAGAACTACAGAATTAGACATAGTTTGTGATGGATCCCTTGAAGAAGATGACAAATAATTGGGTTCCTATTACATAAAATGTGGAGGCAGGGATGTTTTCATTCCTCTATCTAATTGTCACATTAACAAAAGGGATCCACTACAGGAATGGAATCTCTAAGAGGGTGTGGATAAAAATGCAAATGTGTGTAGCATAGGGGACCAGAAGAAGGAGAAGTTGGAAGTTGATCAATGCAAGTGGTCTTATTTTTTTGGAAGAAGACTAGGAGGGTAGTCTTCTTTTCCTCTGGTTATCTCAAAATCCTACTAGGAAAAAGTTGAGTTTCAAATCTTTATACTAGATTCAATTGTTGATTATTCTATCTCAACAATGGATTTTACTCTAGTTGGTAAATTTTTGGGGGCTAGGCCTAATATTGATGCATTGAGAAATATGATCAAAATAAAATAGGCTCTCCATGGTCAAGTGGAAATTGCACTTATGATGAATGGGTTCTTTTCCTTTGTTTTTACCTATAAAGAAGATCTAAACATGCTGGTATGTGGTGGACCTTGGTGGTTTGGTAATGGTACTTTAACAATTAAACAATGGGAACCTAATATGGATTTGTTTGATGCTTTCTTTCTAATGACTCTGGTTTGGGTGAGCCTACTTAGTTTACCCCTTGAGTTTTGGCATGAAGAAATCTTCAAGGGGATAGCTGAATCTTTTGGTGAACTTGTAGCTATTGACAATGTTAAGGGTTCAAGATCAAAACTTTAGTGTGTTAGAATCTATGTGAAAGTCACTTATTCGAAGAACCTTCCCCAAAAGGTGGAATTGAATTCAAAACTTGGTAAGAGGATGCAAGAGATAATCTTTGAAGATCTTCCAAATGCTTGTTTTGTCTATAAAAAATAGGGCCACTAGGCAAAAAGTTGTCCTTTGAAAATTAAGAATCAACCTAATTTTGTAAATGTGGAAAAAAAAACAAAGAAACTAAGATCTAGAAAAGGCAAAGGGTATGGAACCTAAAGAAATTTCTAAGAAGGTGATTGAAGGTAAAGATATCCTAGATATTCAAGTTTTAGAACTACAGAAGGAAGAAAAGGAGACTTCAAGTTTGTAGGGAAAAGAAGAGGATGCAACTCCAATGAATCAGATGGTCATTGATCAAAATAAAGAGCTAGAATGGGAAGATATAGAAGAATTAGAAGAGACAGAGGAAGGCAAAATTTTGAGGAAAGGACTCATATTCTAGCATCACAGAGTATTTAGGTTGTTGAATCTTAGATTCAAATGCCTCCCTTTATCAAGAGATTATATCCATTGATAATGCCTTGAATTCAAAGGTATGGATGTGGTTTCTAATAAGAAAGAACCCAAGAAAAACTAGAGTCAAAGAAAGAAAACAAAGAAGAAAGGTAATGTTTTATCTAAAGGAGTTGAGACTTGAAGTAGTAAATTGGAAATTTTGCTTTCCAAAATTGAAATCGAATGTTGGTACTCCAGGGAAATTTGGAAGAAAAATGTCTAAAAAAACCAAAGAAAGTGAAAGTTTATAGAATATTGCTGATGGGAAATAGGCAACTCTTCTAGATTTTAAACCTAAAAAGTTATGATGAATATTATTACTTGAAATATAATAGGGTTGAATAGTATTCATAAGTTAGATATTGTTCAAAAATCTTTTAGAGAGCACAAACCTGATATTTTAGTGCTTCAAGAAACCAAAATGGATAAAGAGAAAGATGAAAACCTTAAATATTTTATAACTATTGTATAATGGTTAGTAGCTCAGAAGGAGCCTCGGGAGGAATGATGATAATGTGGAAGCACTCAAGTTTTTAGCTACGATGTTGAATGCTAATAAAAAATTTATGGTGCTCAAGATTAAGATTATTGCCTTGAACAATGAATGGTATATTGTGAATGTGTATGCGCCTAACATCAAGAATGCTAGAAAAGGTTGCGGGATACTTTATCTAACATTAAGAGTAATGAATACTATGATAGATGGATCTTTTTGGGGGGTTTTAATGTTCTGCTTTATGAGCATCAAAAAAAAGGGGGAAATGCTAGTCAGTTGGATGGTAGATTGGATTTTATAAATAGGGAAGGATTAATGGATTTAGATCTTCTTGGGATTGATTTCACTTAGAGTAACAAAATGGTTGGTAATGATTGTATCCAAGCTCACCTGGATAGAGTTCTTATATCATTGGATTGGACTAAAGATTTTCTATGTAATCTAAGAGCTATCCAAAAGATTGCTTTGGATCTTTTTCCTTTGATATTTAGAGCTAAGGCTATTCAAAAAAAAAAACAATTTTCCTTTTAGATTTGAGAAAATATGGATACAACATCCACAATTTGAGGATCGATTGGCTGAATGGTGGAACATAAATATTGAAGGAATTACTCTATTATGAGTGGCTTCTAAACTCAAACATGTTAAAAAGAAAGTTAAAGTTTGGAACAAAAGATTTTTTGGGAATTTTTTTCTTATAGTAAATCTAAAATAAAAGAGGATTTCCAAACTATCCAAAATAGAATACAGTTGGAAGGGTAATATAAGGATCTGGTGATGGAAGAAAATGAGAAGATGGAGTATCATGATATCATTACCAAAGAAGAGATTTACTGGAGGCAAAGATCCAAATCTTCTTGGATAGATGAAGGTAATAGAAATACAAAAAAAAATCATTTGTCAACTTTAAAACATAGAGCCAGAACTTGAGTTTGAAGTCTTAATAAAGGAGGAACTAAGTTAACTGATGAAAAGGAAATTTTAGAGGAAATGGTTTCCTTTTTTCTTCTTTAATCACTTCAGATCCTAGAATTGATTTGACTCATCAAGTAAGTTGGTGGATTTTATTTCTTCTTTGTTTATTGAAGATAAGAATAGATTGTTGTGGGTTATTCCTAAGGAAGAGGAAATTTATAAAGTTGTTTGCTTGCTAGGAGGGGACAAGTCACCAGGACTAGATGGTTTTCCCATGTTTTTTTAGAAAGAATGGAATCTGGTTGGTAAAGATGTGTGTTATGCTATTAAAGAATTCTATGGGGCTAAAAGGATGCTGAAGGAAATCAATTATACTTTTCTATGTTTGATTCCTAAGAAAATTGGTGTTAATTCTTTGAATCAATTCATGCCTATCAATCTTTGCAATTCTATTTACAAAATTATTTCTAAAGTCCTAACTTTGAGATTGTTGAATATGCTTCCTGCTCTTATTTCTAAGCAACATAATGGTTTTATTCCTAGTAGACAAATCCTTAACTCTATTATCTTTGTGCATGAGAATATCCATTCTTAGTCACTCTCAACTAATCAAGGGTTTATTATGAAAGTTGATATTACTAAAGCCTATGATAGAGTAGAATAGTCCTTTCTTCATAAGATCCTTTTATCTTTTAGTTTAATGTCACTATGATTAAGCTTATTATGCAGATAATCTCTACCACTATAGTTGTTCTTCTGGTTAATTGGTATTCTCCTTTCTTTAAACCAACAAGGGGGTTGAGACAAGGAGATCCTTTATCTCCAATCATCTTCACAATTATGGTTGATTGTCTAGGTAGATATATTGGAAAATTTGTCTCTTTAGGGGAAATTAAGGGCTTGAGACCTTCTTCTCATCCTCTTATTTGTTCTCATGAACAATTTTTGGATGATACTATTTTTGAGGTAAAGATGAGGTTAGCCAGGTGAGGAATCTCAAAAAGGCCCTAAATCTTTATTCTTCTACTTTTGGTCAATTGATTAATTACAATAAGAGCTCCATGTATGTTATTAATACCCCTATTTCTAGATAGGGCAAGATTGCTAGTATCCTTGGTTTCTCTATAGGGTCTTTTCCTTGCATTTACCTAGGTCTCCCTTTGGAACTTAATCCTTTAGATTCATTTTGGGAGGATTTTGTTAAGAAATTCAATAAGAAATTGGCAGGTTGGAAAGGTAATTTGATGTGTCAAGTTGGTAAAGTTACTCTTCTTAAGGCTTGCCTCCAAAGTATCCCTACTTATACTTTGAGTTTCTTCAAGATTCCAACTAAATATGTTGATACTATTGACAAATCCAAAGGGATTTCCTTTGGTCTTGATCTAAAGAGAACAAGAGAATGGCTTTAATTGCTTGGAAGAAAATTTGTGAGCCTAAATTGGATGGTGGATTGGGCATTAGGTCTGTCAGGAGTATGAATAAATTTTTTACTTGCTAAGAAGGGTTGAAGAGTTTATCATGACAATACAAAGTGGAGTTCAATATGGAAACATTAATAACTCTTTGTTGCTCCTTCTTTGCCTACTTTTCTATCATTTCCTAATGTCCAATCATCTTCTGCTATTTGAGGTGTTGTTCAAAGATCCAAAAATATCTTAACCAAAGGATAAATCTGGCAAGTGGGCAATGGACATAAGATAAAGTTTTGGAATGATGTGTGGCTTTTGGATCATCCTTTGATTAAGGATTTTGAGGATACAACACTAGTGGATAGTTGTAGACAAAGATTTTGTATATTAGTACAAAATTATTGGATTAATTATGAATTGGTCAATCTTGCTGAAATTAATATGGTCTTTACCACTATCCAGTTAATCCTAAATGCTTTTAGTCTTTATCCTCATATTGAAGATAAAATGGTTTGGGGGATTGAACCAAGATGTTGTTTTAAAGTCTCTTCTATTTTTAGAATTGAGGAAAAGGGAATGAGACCTTGATGGGCTAAAGCTTCGATTAAAAGGCTTACTCCTAAAATTGGATCTTGCTTCAAAAAAAATCTTAACTTTGGACAATCTACAAAAAAGATATTGTCCATGCAAAAAGGAATATAAAGATAGGAATTACCTCTTCTTATATTGCAAGTTCAGGTAGAAAGTTTGGAGTTATATCCTTCTCTATTGGAACTTAGATTGGGTTTAGCATAATAATATCGATCAATGTTTCCATAGTTGGACTTGTCCTTCAAAGGATGCTAATATTGGTTTTCTATGGAAAATTTCTCTACCCCATCTCTAGTGGGGAATTTGGAAAGAAAGAAATAATAGAATTTTTAGAGACAAAGAAATTCTTGAATGGGTTCTCAGTCATAATATTATCAGAGCTATCAAAGAAAATTTCAAGTCTTATAGAAAATTGAGTGATGAAACTCAAATCAATAATCCTATGAAGACTAAAAGCTATAAAACCAAAATTGATGATCAGAGACAGAATGTTAAATGGGATTCTCCAACTATGGATTGGAGTAATGGTAATTTTGATGGTGTTGCAAAAGGTAATTTTAGTAAAGTTGGTTGTGGAGGGGTGTTGAGCGACCATACTAGTAGAATTGTTTATGCTATTGCCATTCCTATAGGGATGTCTACCATCCATAAAGTAGAGGCTACAATTGTTTTGTATATTATGAGGTTGGCAGTGGATTTTGGTTATCAAAATCTTTGGTTGGAAGGAATTTCACTCAACATTATTAATATGCTTAATAATAAGGGCCTAGTTACTTGGACTATTGAGGGAAGTATAATGGAAATTAAAAACCTTATTAATAAATTTTATAATTTTTTATTTTATCATTTTTTTTAGTAGGGTAATTCAGGTTCTAACTGGATTGCCAACCAAGCTGTCTATAGGAAAAATAAGCTAAGTTGGCAAGCTGACCTATGCAAGGAAGTGGAGTTGACAATGATAGCTAATTATGACAAGACACATGCTAGAGAAGGAAATATTTTCTAAGATTGGAAACTTTATTAAGGGGAGTGATGGGTTTATGGAGGATAGCTTGAGTTTCCCTAGGAAGTACTTTGGTGTTATTATGACTTACATTTGACACGTATGTAAGGTTAATAGCTCCTAAGTAATCATAAAAACTTTACTCTCTTTTTTGGTTTAAATTTCTTAGGTGAATTGAAAGGGTAAAAAAGATTTTGAGATGGGAGGAGAACCTAGAAAGAAAGAATCGAGCAATTGCAAGGAATGGAAGGCTAATGCTTATGTGTGGGAGATTTTGTAGAAAGGAAAAGTGATGAATTACATTGAGAAACTCCATGGGTATAAACCTCACATTACAGAGACCTTTTTCAAAAATTGGTTTGAAGAAAGGGTCACTTTACATTAGGTCATAGTGAACTTGACTGAAGAGTTTATTTCTGAGCTTATGGGACTTCGAATTGAAGGGATAAAAATTAGTAAGGAGACTAGTATCTTGAATGTGGATTTTAAGAAATTCTTGAAGACAAAAGCTAAAGAGAAAATTTTGGAGAAAAAATGGCAACTTATATGACCTGAAATAAATCAAGGTCATCTAGAGGGACATGTTATCATGTATCCATGAGTATTTCATTCTTGATGGTAGGGAAAAGAGAGTCCATGAATTTCACTTTGCTTTCCTAAATCATTTAGGCAAAAAGATAGGATTTTATTTTCATTTTATCTGAAGCATTCTCTGCTTCAAAGCCTAAAGGTTTAATTTTACTTATTGAAAACTTATGTAAAAGTAAGGCCATTAAGACCTCTCCAGTTTTAAAGAAGAGGAAAGGGTCTAGTAATGATTCTCATTCTAAGAGAATTAAGGTTAAAAGGGAGGAGGGTATTGGTGATAGTAAGAAGGTTTTCAAATTACAGAGGAATAAGAAAAATGTGGAAGAAATCATTGAATCTAATAATTTTGACAATGATGACAAGAAAAAAATGGGGGAACTTAGTTCCAATTTGGATGGATATTCTAGGACTAAAGGGGTGTCTACTAGTAAAGATAATGTAGAGGGTAGCAAGGATAGAATTACTAATTCAAATGTTGGGTCAAAATCCCTTGAGGAGGATGAAGAGAAATAGAGTGCTCACCTACCCAACAAAATAGGAATGTCAGCAAGGAGAAAATGGAGGAGGAAACTGGTAAGGATATTGAAGATAAAGACCTCGCTACTAAGGACTATATCTTGAGTAAAGAGGAAAAGGAGGAGAGGATGGAGAAGTGTGATATCAATTTTGATATCCAGATCAATACAATTACTACTACCATTGATTCTAAGATTAGGGTTGTTGTTGATGGTAGGGAAGATTCAAACACCATGGCAACTCTAGTGCAAATCTACTGGTTTCAAGCAGAAATAGTGTTGGTATGCATAAAGATCATCTCTAATCTTTTATGTTTTCAAGATTTTTCTATGAGATTAGTTAATTGAATGCATTATCATGGATTGTTTTCATAGAGATCATTCCCACCTTCCCCCATATCATGAAGAGGCTATCCCTGATCCCCCTCACCCCCTACATCAACATGTCCTATCTCCCTTGGAATCTTGTAGTGATAACATGTCAAAGGCAGGATTACTCTATGATCACTTAGATAGCTTGGGTTTCAAGTTTGCTGAACTTGGAAGATTTTTCAGGCGTGTTGGAAATCCATACCCAGATACAGATTATGGGGATTTTTCTCACATTAGACTCATTATGACTATTTGGAATGAAGAGTTGCAAAATGATAGGGAGACATGGGATGATGACACTCTTGTTTGTAGTATGGTGTTTGAGGTTTATGATATTTTTGAGTTGGCTCATCATGTTCCCCTTAGAATGTAGTAGAAAGAGAGGGAGAGACAGAGACATTTTGAAAAAAATCTTGCAAGACAAGTTGCTGTAGCAAGAGAGGAGAAAATTAGGCTCCAGTCAACTTATTTTCAAGCCAAGGAGGTAGATGCCCCCCCTTCTCCAAAATATGTCATCCCAAGCTTTAAGAAGCCCCCTCCCTCACAAGAGTCTACTATTGTAACCCCTCCACCCCCTGTAAGAGAGAGTTGGATTAGTCATGACCCCCCTAGACCTATCACTATTTCCCTATTTCAAGGTGGGTTGGCTGTATGGACTCCCGATGGTCCAAATATGGAGTTTTGGGAGAGTGAATCCAAACCCACAAAGATTTCATGTGAGGAGTTGTAGTTTGCTAAGGAGAACAAAGAGGAGGCTACTAAGCCAAAGGAAGAGGACCCAATCCTCTTATTTGAAGAGCTTCCCTCTTTTTTTGAGGAAGAAGAAGAAGACAATAAGCTTTTTCCTCCCCTTGAGGAACAAGTCATGGCTTTTGAGCCCTTGTCCGTGAATGAGGATCTACCACTAGAGAAGGAAGAGAATCATTTGCTATAGCCGACAACCCTCTATGATGTGGAGGATTAACAAGAAAGCCTCAAGGGTAGCTTTGTCCTTGAGGAGGAATATGCTAACCTACATGAGGTTTCCCCCCAACCTACGCATGTCTTTGCAACTATAATAGAGGAGATCAATGATGAGGATGATCTTTTGGATGAGTTGGATGCTATCTACTCTTCCATAAATATTGAATCAGTATCTCCTATATATGAGGAGCATGTTCCACAATAGCAACAAGTGGAAGGTCACACCATACCAGTAGATCCAAAGGAAGTAGTTCATGGGTAGCATGAACAAGATGTGGAAAAAAATGGTTTACAACAAAAGGAGGAGCCATTTCCAAACTAGTTGATGACTACCATTGCAAAGCATAGTCAAGTGGTCAAGGATGATTCCTCTAGTCCTACACCATCAAGAGGATGCCCCATAAGGTATCTAGCTCTACAACAAATCAACAAGTTGCCCTTAGTCATGCTCACTCTAGAGCATGAGGAATATTATCACAAAAAGGAGTAGATATGTTTTGCTCCTTAGGGAAACACCCTAGTGTTGGAAATCTTCACTATTTTCAACATTGGGAAGGAAGTGTTCCATACAGTAGTATGCTTCTCATACCTATTGATTCACCTAACTTCCACTATGCATGGAACAAGAAACTAGTTGATAAGGAAGGGCAGCTATTTTAGCAAACCAGTCAATGGTTTTGTTTGACCCCTCTCTTTGTAAATATTTGTATACATTAGAATAGTTTTCTTTCTATTGGTTTCCTACTTTCCAAGAAGTGCACAAGCACATGTATTTTGCTGAGGTTGCAGAGGAGCAGAGATAGAACTTTCAGGGTTTTGTTCTCATAGAGGTAGGGTTAGGGTTTCATAATGCATGAGATCCACATTTTTTATGACTCTATAGCCGAATGGATGAATAAGGCCATTGGTAATACGCATAGTTGGCTTGTGTCCCCTCTGAGTCATAAGAATGTTACCTATTTTTGCCTCCCACCAAAAATTTGAATTTGAATACCTAAGCCCACCCAATGGTCTCTCCCCACTTTAATATTATTTAAATGCCCTGGAAATACAAAAAATAAAATGATTAAAACTTTATGGTATTTCTTTTATTACTTTATTTGTTTCCACTGGCCCGCAACTTTCTGTGTCATCAGATCTTTTGTGATCTACGGTGGGTGCTTTCCCGCATTCTTAAAATGCACTACCTTTACATAATGCAGGGAAGCCCCTTTGTGACACATGGAAGGTGAGGCAAATGTTCTTATGTGGGCCACAAAAAGGAAGAAATGTCAGTCCAGCTGGCATTTTGATTGGCACCTACTTTCCCACATTCTGTCTTTTGTCAGACTTCCTAAAAATGCAAGAAAGCACCCTAGTGACACATGTCCTAATGATGTTATGGAGGATATTCACATAGGTTCAAAGGGTATGGGTTATGTACACTATCCAATGCAATGATATCAAGGGCTGGCACTTCCCCACATTATGAATATGCAAGGAGATTAAGAAATGTGGGCAAGTGCCTTGTTGCCGCATGTCTTTGTGTGGTCAGGTTATTATGAAGCCGTTGGGTGACACCAAGGTGGTGCCAAGTCATGCCAGGTTGTGCTGAGTGGTTCATAGGTCCAAAAATTTTAAGGGATAGGCACAGTATAAGGAGGATCTTTCATGATTGTTGATCTTATGGAGATCGACGATCAACACTTTCCCACAATATGAAGATGTGAGGAAATTAAACAATGCAGGGAAGTTCCTAAAGGACATGTGTCCTTGTGAGCCTAGGGAGATAACGCTACAGTTAGCATTGGTAGTTAAGGTTGATAGTTATGTGACATTGCAGTTAAGTTGGGAAGTTGGCATAGTTAGTTGGTTGGTGGTCAAACTCAGGAAGGCCTTGCGAGGTGGTAGAAAAATAAAAGACTATTGGCCCATGTGGCCCATTTTGGTTGTAAGACTCAGTTGACCTACTGACTTTGCTAACTAATGACCCTAAAATGAAGGAAATCGAGTTTTCTTGCATGATTTTTTCCTCATGATCAATTCCAACTACCCTCAAATGAATGTTGAACCCAGTAAATAGCAGGAGAACACTCCACCACCCCAGTTTATCCATCTACTTGGTCAGAATGGTTTAATGATGTCATTTCTGTCAGAGCCTTGTTTCAACAAAATATCAAATTTCATTGTATTTGAATCTGTGCCCAGATCAGATTTTCTCTAGATCTCTAAAGAGACTTAATGGTAGTGGTTGTGGAGTAACTTCAGTTAGAGAACATCTCAGTTATGCTTAAGCTATAAAGGCAATTTTTGTAGATTTTGTAAAACTGGTCAACTCTTCTTTGTTTTCTCTGATATTACTCTACAATTTCACTATAAATCCCCTTTGCCTCTGAATTGTATGACATTCTTATCTCCTTCAACCATTGATGTGAAGTGCAAGAAATATTTGCCTCTCATTGGTGTATTGTAGATATCTGCAATCTTGCATGACTGTATCTCTTTTGGCCTATGAATGGTATATAAGTGAATCCTCTCTTTCTTTGTGTCATTCATTTGGATTTTTCTAATCTGCATGTGATTGTTAGATTAAAGCAAGTCTGGATCTATATATCTTTTGGCACCATGATGGTTCAATAGTGCATGTATGGGAAGAGATTGCTTTGAACACTCTATTTTTGGTGCATCACCCCCCTTAGGTTAGAATAGGTAGATTTTCTTCTATGCATTCCTTCTCCCTTTTCCCCTCCAAGAGTAGTTAGATGCACCATGATAGTAAAGGAAGTTATCCTTCTCCAGAGACTCAACCTCATAGTTCAAGTCCCATAGCTTAGATGTTGTTTCCATGTTTCACAAAGTTGTCCTTAGGTAAAAACTTTGGACAAGGGTGCAAACTTTTGTGACAACACAAACAAAGAAAAGCTCAATACATCCAAACAAATTCATCATTTTGAGTTCAAGTTTCTATTTTATAGGATTGATGTTGATTGTCAATGTTCAGAACATGTTTGAAAGAAATTTCTTTATTAGAGTGACAACAATAGGAAGACACACTCAGAATGATTGGTGACTGAAGTCAAAGAGGAATCTTCAATAAGAAGAACCTAAGTAGGATTGAGTGACAATAGACTAACACAATTAGGAAAAATGGTGACTAACACAAGAGAGATCTTCCATGATGGAAATCTCAAAAAAATGACACTAGTGATAGTAAGAAAATGTAGCTAGAACAAATAGTGACTATCACAAAAAGAGATTCTATGAGGAGAATCTCAAAACAGTGATACTAGCAATGGTAGGTAGAAATAGTTAGAACAATTGGTGACTATCAAAAAAGAGATTCTATGAGGAGAATCTTGAAAAGGTGACACTAATGACAATAGGAAGATGCGGTTAGGACAATTGGTGACTATTAAAAAAGAGATTCTATGAGGAGAATCTTAGAAAAGTGACACTAGCGATAGTAGGTAGACATAGTTAGAACAACTGGTGACTGTTGCAAAAGAGATTCTATGACACTGTAGGGTATTTCCCCTTAGTTATGATAAAATTCAATTCATGGATATATGAGAAAAAGTAGGAAACAAAAGCAGGAAGTGAAATCATGAAAGCAACTGTACAGGAAGCCAAAAGATGCACTACAAGATGTAGCATTAGGAAAAAGAGGTGTCTGTTTACTAGGTTTTTACCTTCTTGGTAGATATTCTTTTTTGCTACCATGATGCCTATTTGCTAGCTTTTCATCAATGGCACTTTTTTTGTTTTTTAAATTTTTATTTTTTTTTAATTTCTTTTTATTTTTTTTATTTTTTTTGTATTTTATTTTTTTTCAATTTTTTTGTATTACCAAGGCACCTATTGCTAGGTTTTCACCAAGGTAATGATTTTTTTTGGACTTTTTGAAATTTTTAGATTTTTTTAAAGATATTGAGATATATACAAAGAGATTCTAAGATCATATCAGTTGTAGAACTACTTCAGGTGGAGAGAGTTAATAGGCTCCTTAAAAACCTCTCCCTCAGTAGTAGAAAGCTGGTAAGCACCAGATCCATACACTGCAGTGACTATGTAAGGACTAAGCTAGTTGGGTTTGAACACCCTTTTTGGACACATTGTTGCTAATTACTAGGGTTTTCTCTTAGAATGAGATCACCCAGCTGAAATTCACATGGCTTAACTTTCTTATTATAACTTTTGGACATGCACTATTGATAAGCTTGAAGATGATCGCATGCCACTTGTCAATATTCATCTAACAATACTAGCTCTTGAAGTCGAGATATTCTGTAGTCATCATTAGTAATGATGCCTTTCATATAGATTTGCAAGGTAGGAATCTCAACCTCAATTAGAAGCATAACATTTGCTCCATAGACCAAAGCAAAGGGCATTGTACCCATTAGAGTTATGATACTTGTTTTGTATGCCCATAAAGCAGGATTAATCTAAAGGTGCCAATCCCTTCTAGATTTACTAATTGTACAATGCAAGATCTTAAGGATTGCCTTATTGGATGCCTCTTCTTGGCCATTACCCTAGGGGTAATAAATAGAAGACCAGTGTTGCATGATTCTAAAAATTTTGCATAACTCCTTAAGGTCCTTGTTTTTAAACTATCCTCCATTATCAGTAATAATGGAGAAGGGTACACCATACTTGCATATGATTTAATTTGTGATAAACAAAGCTACAATTTTTCCATTTCCTATTGAGAGAGGTACTACCTCTACCAACTTTGTGAAGTTTTCTATATCTATAATAATGAACTATGTCCCTTAGAAGAAGATAGGTAAATCTGACCCACGAGATCAAAGGCCCATTGTTGGAATGGCCACAGTGTAATAGATGGAATTAGCTCCCTAGTTGGAGCGTGAATTAGATTCCCATGGAGATGGCACTATTTTCAAGACTTGGCATACTTGATTGCCTCTTGCTCCATATTTAGCCAATAGTAACCAGCTCTAATAAGTTTACATGCTAGTGTCAAGCCGTTTGAGTGGGACCTGCAAATGCCCTCATGGATGTCAATTAATGCATGTTTGGACTCTTCAAATTCTAAACACCTAGGGAGTGTTCTGTCGAGACCTCTCCTAAATAATTTGTCAATAATAATGACATACTATGAAGCATTACAAATAAGGTGACATTTTCCATTCCAGGTTAGACCATCTAGAATGGTTTGGTCACACAAATAGGAGTATATGTAGTGGTAGCAGGATGAATCTTTTCCTATGATAGAAAAGATCATCCTAGATTTAGGGATATCATAGGTAGGGTAGAGTAATTTTTCCACCAAGAACTCATGTCAAAGATCATTCTCTGGCATCTGTGGCAAGGAAGCTAGAGTAGCCATGGCATCAATTACTTTGTTGTCTTCTTGAGGAATTTGCTAGAAAGTCATATGAGAAAAGTATCTCTTTATATCATCAACCATACATTTGTAAGGGATCAATTTCTTATCTTTTTTTTTATATACATCATTGACTTGGTTGATTATGAGTTGAGAGTCCCCAAAAATGTTCAATTGATCCACTCTCCATTTAGCTGCAATCTTCATGTCATTAGTTAGAGCCTCATATTATGCAATGTTGTTGGTGCAAGGAAACATAATTTTGTATGCCTTAGGTAGTGAATACCTCTATGGTGTTATGAATATTAACCCAACACTAGATCCTTTCTCTTTGAAGGAACCATTGAAGAACATCACCCAAGTTTGGTCTATGAGCATCAGAATTGATTCATGCAAAAAATCAGTGTTTAGTGGGAGAAGGCTCTGCATCCATGCATTCGCTAGCTGATCAACAATCACTTGTCCCTTGATAGCCTTTCATTCAACATACTAGATGTCAAACTCACTTAATATCATGACCCTCTTATCTAATCTCCCTATTAGAGTTTCCTTACTAAATACTTCAGCCGATCAATTTTAGCCATTAGTCATGTAGTCTGAGCAAGCATGAAGTGTCTCAACTTTTGGGCAGCAAAGACAACTAGCTTTCTCAATAATACTATAATTCATCTCATAGGATATTAGCATGTGGCTTAGATAGTAAATAGCCCTTTCCTTGTTACTGTCATCTTCTTGAGCTAGTAAGATACCCAGAGATGTCTCTATTACCAAGATGTACAAAATCAAAGGCTTCCCATAGATAGTAGGCATTAAAATTAGTGGATTAGAAAGATATTATTTTATCTATGTCAAGCTTTTCTCACAATCCTGATTTCAATTATATTTCACACCTTTATGTAGAGTCTTGGTGAAAGGTTGTGATCTATCCACTAGCTATGAAATGAATCTACAAATAGATTGAAGTCTTCCCTATAAGCCTCTCATCTGACTGATATTACAAGGTGGAGGCATATCCATAATCTCTTGAACTTTCTCTAGATCCACCTCAATCCCTTTTGTAGATACAATGTATCCTATTAATTTCCTCGATGTAATGCCAAATGTGCATTTCTTGGGATTAAGCCTTGGACTGAATTTTTCCATGCGATCTAGGATAGGCCCCAAATCTTGAAGGTGAGTATTGTATTTTGCACTTTTGACTAAGTTATCATCCACATAATCCTCCATGGTCTTATGCTTCATGTCATAGAAAATTGTAGTGACTACTCTCTGATATGTAGCACTAGTGTTTTTCAAACCAAATGGCATCATATTCCAATAGAAGGTTCCCCATGCATAAGTAAAATCTTCTGGTGCAATTTTGATCTAATTATAACCATAAAATCCATCCATGAGTGAGTACATCTCATATATTTTTTTCATGTCCACTATCATATCAATGTAAGGAAGTAGAAAATCATCCTTAGGATAGGCTAGGTTCAAATCATAGAAGTTAGTACAAACTCTGATTGATTTGTCATTCTTGGAGACTGGAACAATGTTAGATATCCGTTCAGCATAATCAATAGCATGGATGAAACCAACTTTTAGAAGTTTCTCCAATTTAGCTTTGATGAGCAATGCCACATGAGGATGCATTTTCCTAAGTTTTTGTTTGACCAGTTTAACGCCTGATGCGATAGACAAGTGATGCATAATGAGTTTAGGATCTAATCCTAGCATGTGTGAATATGTCCATGCAAAGTTTATCTTTTTCTCTTGAAAGAAAGTAATGAATTCCTCTTTTTCCTCTAGAGATAGTGACTATGCAAGATGTATCATGTGAGGATGTTCTTCTATTCTCAAGTTGATTGGTTATATTGGCTCTATCAGCACTGATGATATTTCCTAAAAATGACTAGGAAGTGCATCAAATATCTCATCCGTAGGCACCTCAGAGAGGTTTTCACCCTTGGATATGTCTTTTATTTTTACTTTTTTAGGTTCCAACACTGCTACAATGTCGTTTTCACCATCAGACCTTCTATTTTTTTTCTTTTTGTTTGTATGATTGAGATATTTGATGTTAGCTTCAATCATATTGATGCTTTGTTCATTGGTGGAAGACGTTACTAGTTCAACAATGTTTAAGTAGCAGGTAAGAACATAGTCATTCTAGAATGTAGGGACTTCACTAGATACATTGGAATTCCAACCTATGAGCCTGAGATATGTGAGTGAAAGACTAGTGGTGGATTCGATTGCATTCATGATATAATCATTAATGCTTGGGCAAGCAATTTGAGCCCTAAAGTAGTTTCATCTACAAGTGTGTTCGAATGCCTTTGAGCACTAATGGCATCAATCAAAGACTCGAGGACACTAGTTGGATTGGACTCATTTGATGTAACCCTAGATGTTTCACCTACTTTGAGTCAGTTTTCATAGACATGAACTTGATCTATGTCTTTGTCTATAGTTACTTCTGAGAGAGAGTTAAATTGATATTCCTTAGAATCACTGCTACATGGTGATAGACTGTAGAATTTCCCAACAGTGATGGGGACATACTCTCCTTCATCATCTAGATTTTTGCAAAGATACTCAATGTGTAAAGCCTTACTAGACTCTTCATGTTCTAATTGAGTGTGATGTGAATCATTAGTGTATTTAGAAGAATCACTAGTACCATCCATAGTGCTAACACATGGCACAAAGTCATCGAGTTCAATAAAGAATTTAGCAAGATCATGAGCAATAGGATAAGGATAGGGATCCTCATCATCAACATTAGCTTCCTAATCATCAGACTTAGCTTATGACTCATTTCCAGATGAATTTTCAAATTTGGGTATAAATTTGTTAATCCCTAGATGGAAGGGACTCTTCTTGAAGTCTAGACCAAATGTATCCCTATTCCTTCAAGCTATTGCTTTGATAGGATCAATTAGACCATTGTTCTTGCATCTAATAGGACCAGTTCCCTTATAGCCAAAATGTCTCTTGAGTCTAAGACCAGGATCATATTTCTCAAGAGTGACCTCATGAGTCTATTCTATGAGGTCAGCTAGAGTCTCCTCTTTGTAAAGCCACACAAAAATGGCTCTATTTTCACTTTCATCCTCTAGGGGAACTATAGCTTTGACAAAAGTACTAGTGTACTTAGTTTGAGGTGTCAACACAAAAGGCTTCTACACTCCAGATGGTCTCCCATAATAATGGGGAGACTTAGGAAGAGGTGTGAATCACAACACTGGTTCTACGTGATATTCACCCATTCTAGTTTCTTTCAGTTGGAGTGACTACTCAATCTATTTCAGCTTGTTATCATTATAATTGGAAGAATCCCTATTAGTAGGCACCAATTTTTTAGCAGCTTTCTGCATATTGTAGGTAGAGTTAGTACTTGTAGGGATAGTAACTTTGGAGCCATGAAATGGAAATTTTATGCATTGATGATAAGTGGATGGCACAACATGCATCTCATGTATCCATATTCTTCATAGTAGAATATTGTAATTTAAGGGAATGTCAAGGACTTGAGAAGTGACATCCCTTTCTACAAGACCAACATAGAGAGGCAACACCACAAGACCTAAAGATTTTTGCTCAACTTCATCATATGCTTTGATAGTGATCTTGCAATGAGGATCAATAGACTCCTCAAAATAGTCTAATTGACTAAGTAGAGTAGCAGAGACAATATTTAAACCAGCTCCATTATCAATGAGCACCTGACAAACATGTTTTTAATGTATCATAATCTCAATGTGTAGAGGCTGATTGTGTGGGTGACTTAGTGAATTGTCATCCTCCTTAGAAAAGGACACATAGTGAGGTGAGGTCAAATGACCTACCATAGATTGGAACCACTAAATATCAAGATCTTTAGGGACATTTTCCTCAGTGAGGGCTTTATTGAAAATGTGTCTACGAGCAAGCAAGATTTTGAGTAGCTCAAAGATTGTGATTTGAGCATTAGTTCATTGTAACTAATCAAGAATATTGTAGCTGGTAGCCACAGAATTTGTTGTAAGTTTTGCACCTTTTTCAGATGAACTAGCAAGGGTTTTATCTTTGTGTTGTTATGGTTTAGAAGTAGAAGGCATAGGGTCATTGAGAACTAAATTAGTATGAGAATGTGTAATAGAATTAGCACAATATTGTGATGGCCTTTAAAACAAATGGTGTCTTAGGTTTAGTATTATCTTGTTTTCCCTTGATGGTAATAACATCATAGTACTCAAAATCCATAGGTTAAACCATGCTAATCACATTCTCATCATTATAGTATGTATAGTTGACCTTGTTATTAGGTTTTGGTTTTGAACTCTCTCCTTTTTTGTAAGGTGGGAATGGCTATTTGAAAGCCTTGTGATCTGAGTTCTTATTATGTCCATCCATCACTATATCACCATCATCATTTAAGTATTGGACTTTGTGATACAGATTAATATAGTTGCTAGTTTTGTGACCCTTGCTTTGATGATTTTCATAAAATGTGATTTCATTCCACCATGATGGTCAAGGTTGTGGATCACAAGGATGAGAGTTATCCAATGGATAGATGAGTTTATTTTGTAACAAGGTCTTGTAAATCACATCCAAAGGTTTACCAAGAGGTGTAAAATCTCATTTAGGGCATGTAGCCCATGAGTTCCTTGGTTTTTTTCCATAAATCTTGTTTTCGGGAGGATATTTCTCAACATTCTTGGATGCTTTGAGATTTTCCATGAGATTAAATGCTACCTTAGTAGGTTTAGAAGTAATTTTGTCAACAAATTTTTCATGTACAAACTCTCAATTTTTGTTCACATACTTAGATTTACCCTTGTTAGAGGTGGATCCTTGTTTTGCATCCTTTTGAAGAATGAGTTCACCCTTTTTGACCATGAGTTCATCTATGTAGATAGCTTTTTTTACCATGTCTTTGAAGGTACATGGACTTTGAAGTTGGACTCTATACCTGAAATCATGTAGGAGATTATCAGTGAAGATATCAAGCTTTTTTGTTTCAAGAATCTTGCAAGAATATTTAGTGTAAAGTTGTCTCCATCTCTAAAGGAATGTGAGGAAAGGTTCTCCAACTCTCTATTTAAGATTACACAAGTCTAAAATTTTAACTAAGTGTCTAATGTTGTGAGAATACTATTGGACAAATAAGTCGGCAATCTCATCAAACATTTTGATACCAAGAGGAAAGTATGAAAACCACTCCATAGCCTGATCACCTAGACTTCTTGGGAATAGATGCATGAGATATGTCTGATTATGCATAAATTCTATAGAGAAGGCACCAAATTCCTGCAAGTGATCTTGGGGATCAGTAGTTCCAAACTATTTTTCATACTTAGGTAACTCAACTCCTCTTGGAAAAGGAGGAATGTCTATGCTTTTGTCAAATGGAAATGGAAAAAGAGCATCTAAAGTGTATGCTTTTGTAGGTTTGTCTTTATCATGCATCATTTGAGCTACTTGGTCTTGCACAATTTTTAGTTGTTTTTGGAATTTGAAATTTTTAGTTTCCTCTTCAGGTGTGATGATAGTTTCAATGTTAAAGTGATGAGGTAGCTTAGCTCCCTCTTGGGCAAGTTTGAGAAAGTATTTCTCTTTCTCTTCGTTAAGCAAGATTTCCATGACCATTTGGAAGATCTTTTCATTATGACATTTTTCAATATGTTCAAGGGGTGTTTCCAGCTCTTCCTCATCTTCATAAGTAAAGGGGTCTCTCTTTCTATCATTCCTATTTTGTTCTTGGTTTCTACTGTGTTCACCATGTTTAGGTTCGTGATTAGCCATTTTGGGAATGTGACTAGTTTCAGTATGTTTTGATTATAAAGGTCCTTTGAAAAAGAGTTTAGTTATTTTGTTTGGAGATGTAGGACCTTTACTAATTTTAGGATCCTCTTGATACAAGGGGTTCCTGGGTTGTCTTAGATTTATAGAGAACATTCTCTGGACTCGAGGTGATCTAATAGGTAAAGGAGATCCTGAAGACTCCTCACTGAAAAAACTTGCCACAGACCATGTATAAACTAGAAAGTGACCTCTACCATGATTACAACCCCTAGCTCTACCTTTTCTAAGCCTAAGGGGATAAAACATGTTTCCACTTCTTGTTGCCATAGTCATAGACAAGGACAAGAAGCAAAAACCTAGACAAAGACCACACTAGAACGTAGTCTCAAAAAGAAAGAAATGAGTGTTTTATACTAAGGTACAAGTAGTCTAAGTGAAGGTTAGAATAACCAAAGATTATGACTATTGTGAAATGGAGTATAGCAAGCACTAAAGGACAAGAACAAGATAACTAAAAGATGAGACTAGTTGAAGTGTAAATCACAAGTCATTAGCTAAGAAGGATGCTACTATTTGGGATTATTTGTAGACAAAAATGAGATAAACTATTATAAAAAAAAACAAACCAGTGACACAGGTGAGGAGTGAATAACTAGGGCCAAAGGCTCACCCAGCTATCCAAACCACCCTACAATAGTTAACACAGTGAAACAAAACACAAGGAACAACAACCAAAGGAGGAAGAAGAGAGAAATACTTTTACTGATTCATCAAAATATCTTCATACATGCCCAACTATAAGGCATTTTGGGTTATGACCAATTACAAATACATTCACAGATCCAACTATAATTTCACACTTTTAGTTTTGCTCCACAATCTTCTCTCAAAAACTTCCTAACTCTTTGCCTAAACACTCTATATATACTTGTCAAAATGGCTTAAAAATCATTCTATAACATTACATAAAATGAGGGCCAGCCCAACAATGATCTAGACACATCCCAAAAAATATCTTAACATAAATGTCACGATCAAAATAAATCTTGCAAGTCAGCTCAACGAAATCACGTCCAAATATTGGCACTTGGTATACACTAGGTAACTTGGCACATGAAGAATCACTCGGCATACACTAGGTAACTTGGCACATGAAGGAGTGCTATAGTAACTCAGCACCAACTAAGTGTTATAATAACTTGGCACCAACTAAGTGCTACAGTAACTTGGCACTAACTTAGTGCTACAGTAACTCGGCACCAACTTAGTGCTACAGTAACTCGACACTAATTGAGTACTAAAATAATTTGGCACCAAATAAGTGCTATAGTAACTTGGTACCAACTAAGTTCTACAATAACTCAACACCAACTAAGTGTTATAGTAACTCAGCACATGAAGGAGTGTTATAGTAAGTTGGCACTAATTTGCAAAATGAACAAAAATGAGTAGGATAACAAGCCAACCCAAGATGCTCCTATATCAGACAACTAGGGTTGAAAGAAATGATTCTCCTCAACCATTGAGATGTCCCAACCTAAGCTAAATCCAACTCAAATTGAGAAATCCATGAAGTATCTTCAATAGGTCTATTCTTCCACTTAACCAAATATTCATAGTAATCTTTTCCTCTTGTACTCTTGCCAACTCTCTAATCCAATATCTATTTAACTTCTTCAATTTGCTTCTTAGGATAATCATCTGATACAAAAACTTCATTCTCTAACTCATGATACTTATACAAATCAAAAATATTAAATATAGGAGATATATCCATGTCATCAAGTAACTCAACTTCATAAGCATTACCACTGTAAAACTTTTTCAAGATCTTACAAGGTCCAAATTTCTTCATCTTTAGCTTACTATATGTTCCAACTAGGAATCTTCCTTTCTTTAGATGAACCATCACCTCATCACCAACTTGAAAATCATGGTGTCTTCTAAACTGATCAGCATTCTCCTTATACTTCTTATTACTTTATTCCAACCTCAACTTCACTTCCTTATGTAAAGACTCCATAAAATTAGCAAATTCTTCTCCTACAACACTTCTCTTTTCTTCTTAGCAACATTTCTCAAATCTAATATACCTCTAGGATGCATTCTAGTAAAAATCTCAAAAGGTGTCTTCCCTATACTCCTATTCACAAAATTATTATATGCAAATTCAGCTTGTGCCAATACCATCTCCTAATTACTTGCCTTATTCCCAACTAAACATCTCAGCAAATTACCCAAGCTTCTATTCACAACCTTTGTCTATCCATCTATTTGTGGATGGAATGTAGAATTAAACTTCAATTCAGTACCCATCTTTCACAAAGTCTTCCAAAAATAACCAACAAACTTACTATCTCTATTAGAAATAATACTTCTTGGTAATACATGCAATCTCACAATCTCTTTGAAGAAAAGTTCAGTCACATTCTTAGCATTTGATGTCTTCTTACATGGTATGAAATGAGCCATCTTAGAAAATTTTTCCACTACAATAAATGTGGAATCATACCCTTTTACTATCTTAGGCAATCCAAGAACAAAATCCATACTAATGTCAGTCCAAGGTTTCTCAGGAATAGTAATAGTTGTATACAAACCAATATTTTGACTCACTCCTTTTGCAACTTGACAAACTCCACAACTCTTTAAAAATTTTTAAATACCCTTATACATTTATGGCCAATAATACTTCTCTTTTAGCAAACTCAATATCTTATCAATTCCAAAATGTCCAACTAATCAACCACTATGCTTTTCCTTAATCAGATTCAACCTCATAGAACTTCTAGGAATACACAACTAAATACCTTTGAACAACATACCATCTTGAATGAAATACTAATCATACTTATTTGATCTATCAAATTTGGTGCTCTACACTCTCTTGACACCTCTAAAAATCAAGATCAACATTATACAACTCTTTCATTTCATCAAAACCAAGAACTTCAACTTTCATTTTAGTCAATAAGAAATGTTTTCTACTCAATGCATTAGCAACTCTGTTGGTAACTCCACTCGTGTGTTTAATTAAAAATGTAAAACTTTGCATGTAGTCAACCCACTTCATATGCCTTTGGTTTAGTTTATGTTGACTTCCCAACTATTGTAAAGCTTTATGATCAATACACAACACAAACTCTTTAGGCATCAAATAATGTCCCCATTTCTTCAATGCTTTAACAATAGCATAAAACTCTTGATCATACACAGAATATTTTCTTTTAGCATCATTCAACTTTTCACTAAAGAAAGCAACATGCTTACCTTCTTGACTTAATGCTACTCCTATTGCATTACCACTTGCATCACATTCAACTTGAAATACTTTGTTGAAATCAAGAAAAGCCAATACAGGTAATTCAGGAACCTTTTATTTCAAAGTCTCTAAACTCTTATTAGCTCCATGTGTCCACTTAAAGTCCTTTTTATCTCCCCTCATTGTCTTAGTCATAACATTACAAAAAACATTGAAATTCTTTATAAATTTTTTGTAAAAACTAGCCAAACCATGAAATGATCTTACCTCACCCACATTCTTAGGTGTAGGCCATTCCAAAATTGCTATAACCTTCTTAGGATCCATCTTCAATCTATTAGATGAATCACAAATTCTAAATACACAATTTCCTATTGGATGAAAGAACACTTTTTCTAATTAATCAACAACTTTTCCTCCTTCAACCTTTGCCAATACTTGTCTAATATGCTCCAGCTTCCTTAGTCTTACTAAATATTAGAATACCATCCAAATAAAAAATCACAAACTTACCCAAAAATATTTTTAGAACTTCATTCATCAACCTCATGAAAGTACTAGGTGCATTAGTCAAACAAAAAGGCATAACCAACCATTCATACAAACCATCTTTTTTCTTGAAAGCAATCTTTGATTCATCACCTTCTCTAATTTTAATCTGATGATAGCCACTCTTCAAATCAATCTTGGTAAAAAACTTTTCTCCACTCAAACAATCCATTATGTCATCCATCCTCAACATAGGAAACCTATATTTCACTATTATCTTGTTAATTGTTCTAGAAATAGTACACATTCTCCATTCTCCATTATTTTTAGGTGCTAATATAGCAGGTATAACATATGGACTCAAGCTTTCTCTGATCAAACCTTTCTGCAACAAATCATGCACTTGTCTATTAATTTCTTCATTCTCTGTAGGTGTCAATCTATATGGTGCTTTGTCTGGTAAACTAGCTCCAGGAATCATATCCATACAATGACTTATACTTCTTACTAGAGGTAAACCATCAGGAATAACATCAAGAATAATGTCTTTATTTTCATTCAAAAACTCTATAATTTTTGCTGGTACTCAACTATCACTATCTGCTATCACTCAGTCATTATTGACTGGCACTCGATTAACACCATTTCCTGGCACTTGGTCTTTATTAAAAAAACTCAATTTTCTTAGAATTATAACCAAAACAATTTGATTCCTCTTCACTTCCTTTTCAAATTGTTTCTCATTAACCATGCAAATTTTTATAGCGGTACATCTTACTTCATCTGGACTTTCAATCAAAGGAAACAATGTTTGTTTCTTCCCATTTACCCAAAGAGTATATTTATTCAATCTTCCACCATGTACAACATATCTATCATATTGCCAAGGTCTACCCAACAAAATATGACAACAATCCATGGGCATAATATCACACAAAACTTCATCAAATTAATGTCCAATTTTGAACTTCACAAGGCATTGCTCACTTACCAATATCTTATGCTCATCTTTGATCCATGAAACATGATAAGGTTTGGGATGTTTCAGCCTTTGAAACTACAACTTGGTAACCAGCTCTTCTGATGCTAGATTTTTAGAACTTCCACTATCAATGATCACTTTGCAACATTTTCTAGCCATCTTACATCTTGTCTTGAAAAGACTTCTCCTTAAAATAGGTTACTCATCACTTCTCTTATTACATAAGGTTCTTCTCACCATCAAATTTTCTCTAGCCTCAGGTCCACTTAGTGATTCTCAATGTCTTCTTGAATCATATTATTTCTATCATTTTGCCCACTTTCAGAAGATCTACATTCGAAAGATCTATGTCCCTCTTTGCAACATCTAAAAAAATTACCCCAAAAACCACTCTAGGATAAGAATTACCTCTTCCTTGGTAAGATCTAGTACCTCCTCAATATGAATTACCACCTTCCCATTTAGTCTTTCCTTTTCCATCATTCTTCAATTCAGATTTCACTTTATCCTGCATAGAAATGTTAGATCTACCACTTTCTCCATAACATCTACCTCTGCCTCTCTAGAATCTACCACCTCTACCTCTTTGTTTTTGTTCATGCTTCTTCTACACTTTCCAACTCCACACAACTTGTTTCATCTTGTATTCCAAATCTCAATCCATTAATGTACCTTGCAATTTTCTCAACATCATCATCCACATGTTTAGATCTGATGTCCAATCTATAGAATTCCTTGGTATATTCTTTCATAGCCATGTCCTTTTATTTCAAATTTTGCATCTTTCTCAACAAGCTAACTTGGTAATCAACAGGGAGGAATTTGTTCTTTACCTTATTCACCATCTTTGGCCAAGTTCTAATCTTCTCCTTTCCTCTCCTTTGTCTATTAGTTTGCAAATGTTCCCACCATAGTGTTGCATGACCTTTCAGCCTAGTGACTGCAATCTTCACCTTTCTATTATCAAGAGTGTTTTCATACTCAAAGAACTTTTCCATATTAGAGATCTAGGCCAACACAACATTGGTATCCAATTTTCCATTATAAGGAACAACTTCTATAGCAGGCTTTGAATTTTCCCTAGGCAACACTCACAACAATCTTTCCTCATCTTGATCTTGTTCAGGTTCTAGATTATGGTTTGGTGCTACTGCTTCATCATCACTTACATCATCAAGATGTGCTCCTCTCCTCTAGGCTATCTCCATAGCATCTAATTTGGTTTTAATTTGTCTCAACTTATCCAATATGGCTTTATCAACATTATTTCCTCTACCACAAACCATCTTTACAAATCGGGTTCCTACAAGATCATAACCCGCTACAAGTTATAAGTCAAATCTACAAATCTGCAACCCTACAACCAACTAACATAGGTGAGGAGTGAATAACTAGAGCCAAATGCTCACCCAGCTATCCAAACCACCCTACAAGAGTTAACATAGTGGAAGCAAACACAAGGAACAACAACTAAAGGAGGAAGAAGAGAGAAATACTTTTACTAATTCATCAAAATATCTTCATACATGCCTAATTGTAAGGCCTTCTGGGTTATGGGCAATTACAAATACATTCACATTCTTCTCTCAAAAATTTCCTAACTCTAAGCCTAAACACTCTATATATACTTGCCAAAATGGCTTACAGATCATTCTAGAACATTACATAAGAGGAGGGCCGATCCAAAAATGGTCTAGACACATCCAAAGAAAAGATCTTAACATAAATTTCACGATCAAAATAAATCCCACAAGTTAGCTCGAAGAAATCATGTCCAAATACTAGCACATGGCATACATTGGGTAACTCGACACATGAAGAGTCACTCAAAATACACTAGGTAACTCGACACATGAAGGAGTGCTATAGTAACTCGACACCAACTAAGCTATAGTAACTCAACACCAATTGAGTGCTACAGTAACTCGGCACCAACTAAGTGCTAGAGTAACTTGGCACCAACTGAGTGCTATAGTAACTCTGCACCAACTAAGTGCTATAGTAACTCGACACCAACTAAGTTCTACAGTAACTTGGAACCAACTAAGTTTTATATTAACTCGACACATGAAGGAGTGCTACAGTAACTCGGCATATGAAGGAGTGCTATAGTAACTTAGCACCAAGCTACAAAATGAACAAAAATGAGTAGGATAACAAGGTAACCTAGGATGCTCCTGCATCAACTAGACTTAGAGCATAGATAGCTTTGATAGACCAGATTTGATAGTTTTGACTCAAGATCCTGCATGAAGATTCCCTGGGAACCACGTGAGAAAGTACACAGAGGCAAGTGAAGACTTGGAACAACAAATTTGAACTTGGATCCTTGTGCGAGAACTTGTATAAAGTCATGCAAGAAAGTGCTAATAATGAAAAACAAAATAGTATTTGACAAGTGACAGTTGCAATATCTTGCATAGAGATTCACACAAGGACATGTAAAGACCTATATAGGTTCATGCAAATAAATTCACAATAAAATGTACGTTGTGTGAAATTTCACAAGACTGCACACGAAAATAGAGACTAGACTAACAAATAAAACTAGATTTTGAAGAGATTTTGAAGGTTTCAAACTATTCTAGATAGATTTTTGGTTGATTTGATAGATTTTAGATAGATAGCAATGTTGGATTTCAAGTTGTTAAATAACATTTGGTTTTGAATAAGACAAGTGTTTTCAAAAAGACATGGGAAGAAAAGTAGTAGTCAAATACAATCCAATTGAGGACAAACCAACTCAGAGGGATAGGAGATTCTTGACTTTCAATTTGTTTTAGATAGATTTGGACATGTTTAAGACTTAATAACAATCATGCTTTATCCCTAAAACCAAAAACGGTAAAGGCAAAACCTTTGTCCCACAACTTATGCACATGCATGCACTTCTCACAACCATGTCACCTCACTAGAGGGTGCCCATGTTTTTGGTGTATTCAAAGGGATCAATAACATATATGCTAAATAAACACCCTTATGGTAGGGATCAAGCACATATGCCACTTTCCAACACCTAATAGCATGCCTATGGTGAGTTCTACAGAAGAGATTCTTCTCCCTCCTTGCACAAAGATTATACCCCATTTAGGAGGTTAACTAGGTAGCAACTAACTAAAGGTTTTTACTTGACTTCTATTCATATTAATCCCTGGTGGCTTTGCAAGTAGAGTTGAGACCAAAAACCCACACTAGCATCTATAAGTCCATGCACTTTCTTAGCAAGACTAAGGCCAATTCTGACTAGTGCAATTTACAGAGCCTCTCCTTGATATGTGATATCAAGAATGAAGGAGAGGAAATCAATATCGATTTGGAGTCTTTTGCTCTACAAAGCTTCTTTATTATAGTGATTTGGGATCTCTAGTGAAAGGAGTGTGCTCACTTGGGTCATTCCCAAAGGTTGGATCACTCTAGTAGGCCCTCTAAGGGTTGACTTAGACTTGTGGTCTAGATCTAAGGGTTTGAGTTTCTAATTTCCCTCAAGGGGAAAGAGTTTACTCCTCGACCTCATCACCTCACCCAAACACACAAAATATGTTAATCACCAAGTTAGCTTAATGGATCTAGAATTATCCCTTTCTCAAGATTTTGATTCCCTAAAATAAAATCATCATCCCTTCATAGTCGAAGAGGATTCACACTAGAGAACCACTAACTCGCTTGCTACCCTCAGATGTTTTCTTTAGAGGCTTCTAGGTTTTTTATTTACCCTTGGTCATGACCTCCAAGTGGTAAAGAGCATACTCCCCTACTCCCCTGTCTTGCACCCTATGAAGTTCACAAGCCCTAATTATACTAGTGTGGAAAGTAGGAAAAAGACATAACATTTTATTTGGGTTTAAAAATTGATCTTCGACATTCATATCTTTGATAGCATCCTGCAAACACACAGTTAATTCATGTTTGGAATGTTTGTATAATCTTCATCAACTGTCCTACAAACCATAGTTATGTTGTAGAAAAGTCAAAAAGCTAAAAGAAAGTGCTTTAGAGAAAACACGTTAGTCAAATGAAATGATAAACTAAATTCTAAAAACTCTATATTTTGCATGTGTTGTTCCAAGATTTTGTGCAAAATCTTTCACATGCCCGCATGAGAAAATGAGGTTCCACATGAGAAACCATGCAATGAGGCACTTTTTCACATGAAGAAGTGCGAAGAAAAAAGAAAAACCCTCAAATATTTTGCACAAAAATGTGATTTTCCACACAAAAATATGGAAATATGTACATATAGGTATGACAAAATCATTAAAATATTAGAAAATAAAGTAAATGAGGCTAGAAAAATTAAGTTTCTCAACCCCATAGTGGGCGCCAAATATGTATATGCAAAATTGGGGGGCTTTATCCTCGTATACACTTCAACATAGTCCTTACCTGCAAGATCATCACAGAATAAACATCAAATTGTTTATCTAAGAGGTCTGAGAGAGTGACCTATTGACTTCTAACTAGAAGGATTTTGCCTATTTTCTCTCAAACTGAGAAGTAGGCAACCAGACCTTGTAGAATGAAGGATTTGATATAGCTATATATCATAATTCATTTAATCTAAATGAGCAATGCAATCTATTTTAATAAAATAGGAATTTAAACTATATGAATGCATTTTAATCTAGATGATGTTTAAAATACTAAAGAAAATGAAAGCTGGAAATTAAATGAGTACTTAGTTTGACAAAAATTCAATACAATTAAAATTCTAACCTCCGTAATGAGGAATTAAAGGCCTCTTATATAGAATTCCAAAAATCAATCAACGGTTGAGATCAACTTAGATCAATGATCAGGATTGAAGCTAAGATTTAGTCAAGATGGAAGATTCCCAATGTAGGTGGAGTTAACTCACTCAGGTCTTGAGTGTAATGAATAGTTAATTGAAATTCACCTAAGTGTGAGAATGAGTGAATTAAGTCAATTCCAATTTGAGAGATAGATAACTTGAAATTCCCATTTTTGAAATAAAGAGAAGATTTTAGAAAGTTATTTAATTTAATAAAATGAGATATGACCTCATAAATGCATATTTCATTTAATTGTATAATCAAATTCAATTAATTAAAGTAAGCATTATTAAATTAAATAAATTTTACTCCTTAGCACATTAGCCTTAGGAGATAATTTAATTTAATTAAAGTATAAAAACTTTATATTAAATTAAATTTAATCAATAGGTTTAAGGTAGCTAATTCAAGTCAATACTTTAGGAATTAAATGAGTAGTGTGATTAATGCAAATTAGGATTTTCTACATTTGACAATTAAGTCTAGTAGTGAAAATCATAATAAGAATTGCCTAGTAAAATAGGACTTTAGGGTTGATCAAAATAGACTAGAATTGGTTGTCACGGAAATGAGCCAATTTTGGGGTATTACAAACTCACCATCACCATCATGTATCTTAGCCTTTCTATTTTGAAATTCAACTCTTAACTTGATTTATTCATCTATGAAACATTTAACAAATTGTAGTTAAGTTCTCCAACCTAGTAAATATTGTCACATGCTATTTTTCCAGTTAGTTAAATAGTATCTTTACCTTTTATAACACATGGGATATCATTAAAAAAATTAACACATCCACCATTGCATGGACCAATATCTTCAAATTTATCTTTATCAACAGTCATATGATTGGAACATCCACTATCAATTATCCATCTATCACTTTTGTTTACATAAGAAATTAATGCAATTTCATCTTCATCAGAATCTTCTTTCATAGCAAAATAGAAAACTTCATCATCATTACTCTCAAATTAATTATCATTCCTTTCTTCAGTAATATAAAAAAAATTCTTACCTTTTTAATCATTTCTTCTCTTGTAGTCTTTGTCATCTCTTCTTCCTTTGTACTTTCTTTCCTTCCTTTCACCCTTATCCTTTTTGTTAGCACATCTAGCAATGATATGACCAACTTTGTTGCATAAAAAAAAATGATAGGTAATTTACCTCTTCCTCTTCCAAACCTTTTTGTAATGAGGACTTCAAGTTCATTAGAACTATCACTCTTCACTCTTCACATGTTTAACTTTATTCTTGCTAAGAACTAGTTGTGATTTGAAAGCAAATTCAATAGTAACAAGTGTGTAGTTATCAAAGTTAGACATCTCAAAATAAGTAAGTCTATTAATTACACCTTCTAAGGTCAAATTGTTACTTGGCTACAATTCAAGCACAAATAGAGCACGATGGTAAAATTCTAAATACCATGTGCACTAATATGAGAAATGATATAGAAACTTTGAACATATGTACTAAAACATTGAGATAGTGCATAGAGGAAGGAAAATAATTATCTTTAAGAATTTGATGATCAGATCAGGGAAAAAGTGATTGAGCTTTAGACAGTCACTAAAAACTTTTTGAAGTAGAATCAAAAGATGGATACCATTGAGCCCTTAATATAGATACTTCATGATATTAAAAGGGAAATCCAAGTAGAAAAAGAGAAAACTCTGAAGAGATTCACTCTTTTAAGAGAACACGTGTTCCCTCAGATAACATTGCTAGAGAATCAATTGGAAGAATGCTTGTCAAAAAAATCCTCATATGACAAATTTGTGGCTATAGACTTGAATGCAATAGAGTTAGCCACATATTCTTTGTGTGTGCTTATTAGTCTATTAGATGCACTGAAGGATAGTTGGAAGAAAAACTTTACACAGTTGAAGACCAATTTCAAGAATTGTTTTTCCAAATTTTGATGCACCTACTAGGTTTGATAGACATTTTCTTTTTTGTACCTTTTTCATTGATGTCAAAGGAGGAGAAATATGGAAAATTGTATTGTAATTTTAATATATAAGGGGAGAAATAAGTTGTAATTAGAGTTACAAGGGATTTAATCCTCTTAAAATATAAATACAATGTTTTAAACTATATTATGGTTATTTGTTTGATTAGTCTGACAATATGTTTGGGACTTACCCAATTTTTCCAAAATGTTGCCATCAATGCCAAAGGGGGAGATTGTTGGAAATATGTCCAATAAATCAAATAAGGTAAGTTATGGTTGTCATTTATGGAAAAATATTTGTCTTGCAAATTAGTTATGTTCACTTGTGAAGGAAAATTGTCTAATTATCAGGCAGTGTTACAGTAGCAAGACATATTTGATTATAGAAGAATATTCCCTTGGAATATTTTCTTACAAATTTAAATATAGATGCATGACATCATAATGATGATGTATACCAGTGTGCATATCTATATAGTCAACCAAGTTTGAGTTATGAAGGAATTAGTGATCCAGTATTGATACAGCGCAAAAGAGAGCATATCAACAGAATGTGTTAAAAGACTTGATTTATTGTTTTGAGTTACAATTTCATAATAAGATGACTCTAGTAATGTTATGTGATCCAACTAGGGAAGAATTTACTAATATGTTTGGTATAAGAAAATAACTTCATTTGCAAAGTTGAGTGTACAAGAATATGATGATGATAATGATGTGTGATCAATGATTGCAAATTTGATATGATCTTGTGAAATGAGAGTAACAAGTGAATGTGACATTGTGATATATGATGTGAAGCATTGTTATGCTAGATCATATGATGTAGATTAAGTTGTGCACAGTCACTCTTGTATGAAGAATTGTCGCTTAGAAGACTTGCTAAGTAAAACAAGTATCTCAGAATTGTATGTATACTTATTTCCTAAAGATCTTATTGTATAGTTTCATGTTAGGGAAATGGTCTCTACTTGCACACATTTGTATATGATTTACCAACTCATAATAGGTTTGAGGCTTATAACAAGTCCCACTCTCCTAATAGGGACTCGAGACACTGTACATACTTCATAGACTCCTAACAGGGTCAATATCCTTAACTAGATACTTTATATAGTAAATCATCTAGTGGGTTTCATCCCCACCAGGGTTTTCCCTTGGCTAGGATTTCCCTAGTTAAAAAAATATGGTGTTATGATTTCTCTTTGTGTATGGTTTCTTATAGTATTCAGCATTATTGGTTTAGTTTCTTATGCATGTGGTAAAGTAATTAATAATATCCATTTGTGGGTAAAAAGATTGAAAATACTAATTCACCCCCCCCATCTCTTAGTATTATCTATTTCTAATAGTTCTCGAGGCTATAAGATCTCTCTTAATGTCATTCTATTCATAAAATTTGTTCAACTCATTCGAAGTAAATTCACTACCTCTTTCAAATCTTAATTAATCTTTAATCCAGATTCATTCTCAAATCTATTTTTTAATATCTTAAACTTCTCAAATGCTTTAGACTTTTATCTAATAAATGCTAGCCACATCATTCTAGTAATGTTATCAATAATAATCATAAAATGTCTTTCACCAAAGAATCCTCTTGTTTTTGTAGGACTACTAAAATCTGTATGAATAATCTTCAAATTTGTTGTTGGAGTGAACTTCTTGCTAGGAAAAGATATTTTCTTCTTCTTAGCCACCACAAATTCCTTTCACACAACATTAGTAAACTTTACAATCTTAGGAAAATCTCTTATTACAAATGTAGCACTTGCTTTCATAATGTTATCAAAGTTTTTGTGACAACATTTTATGCCATAGAGAACTATTATCAACTCTAGCAACTAAACATGTCATCTCAGTAGAATACTTCTAAAATACATTACCTTTGGATCGTGTATCAGTACCAATAATTTTATCATACTTTTCTTTGGTAGTGCATCTTTTCTCTATGAACTACAATCGATATCCCTTATCAACCAACTGTCCAACATTCAAAATATTTTTCAATCCGTCAACAAAGTAAACATAATTAGGTTTATTTTTACTATCAAGAGTAATAGATCCCATTCCTATAATATTTCAAGCTACATTATTCCCAACTCTTAAAATTCCTCCATCATAGATCTTAAAATTAAAAAATTATTCATTTCACCAATCATATGATGTGAAAAACCACTATCTATGATCCAATAGATTTTTTTCTAAACATGTAATACTAGGGCTCTTTCTTCTTTAACTTCTTTCTCATGGATTTCTTATTTTATAGCAACAAATCCTAGTTCATCATCACTTTCACTCTAAACTCTTTCTTTAGTTTCATCATCATCATTTGCATACAAACATTTTCTAGAGTTCCTTTTATGCTTCTTGACTCTTTTAGGATATTTAGATGCATAATGACCAAATTCATTACAAGTCAAACTGATATGTAGACTAGGATTTACAAGTTTTATAACTTCAATCCAAATATAGATTTAATCCGTGATCCAAGTAGTAATTGCATGGTACGCTAACTCTTTTTTCACAAAACTACAATTGTTTAAATTAATTAGCAACTTTTTTGACTCAACTTTTCAAACACCCTATGTATATGCATAATATGCTCCTCTAGTGTCTTACTAAATTAAAAAAAATAACATCTAGGCAAACAATGCAAAATTTACTTGGAAATTAGTTCAATACCTCATTCATGAGTCACATGAAAGTACTTGCTACATTGATTAGCCCAAAAGGCGTGAATAACCACTTATACATTCTTTCATTTATCTTGAAGGAAATCTTCCATTCATCTTCTTCTCTGATTTGAATATGATGAATCTACTTTTTCTATCTATCTTTGTGAAATACACAACACCATTTAAACAATTCATAATATCATCCATCATCATTAATGGAAACCTATAATTAATTGTGATCTTGTTGATATCCTAAGAATCTGTACAAATCCTCTCCATTCTTCTTTGGTGCTAATATTGTTGGTAAACCACAAAGAATCAAACTCTCTTGAATCAAATCCTTCTACAAAAATTTATGTAGTTGTTTCTTTAACTCTTCACTCTCTGACTTCTAAAATAAAGTCCATTTGATGACTTATCTTCCTTACACCTAGGCAATATGATACGGGTGTGGATGTTTCCACCTCTTGAGATTTAAATTATTGTCCACCTCCTTTGATACCAAATTTCTAGTTCTTCCACCATCAATAATCACATCACAAAACTTATCCTCACACTTGCACCTAGTGTTAAACAAGATCCTCCTTGGATAAGGTCCATTTTCTCAATTCAACAAGACTCTTATGTTAACTAGGACTTCTCCTCTTTCAACATCTTTAGAATGTTATGATTTGATATCTTAATCCACATGTACAACTTTGTCTTAGCCTTTAGTTCTCATATCTATCATTTATCAATGTTGAGGACATTAAAATTCTCTATAATCTTCTTCTATGCAGTGGAAACATGTTCCATGGAAGGATCATCTTCCAAGTCCTTGTCCTCTTTCCCCTCTTTTATCCCTATTATTCTAATCATGGAAACAATTTAAATTGTTCCCCATTTGATTATAACTGCTACTATAGGCCTCATCCTTCTACTAATCTTCATTTTATCCTCCATAAGACCCTCTACCAGATCTTCCACCACATCAGACTATTCTATTTTGGTTTCTCTCAAAATTCTTGTTCCACTTTTCCTCTACTCTTAGAACAAAATGATACACCTCTTCAAAATTGATAATTCTAACCAAACTCAACTCCTCCTAAATAATAGGCCTCAATTTGTTAAGGCAACATGTGACTTTCTCCTTGCAAGCTTCTACATGACACAATTTGATGAGGACTAGGTAGAACTCTTATGTATACTCCTAGATAAATCTTCTCACTTGCTTCAAACTTTGAATTTTCTTCAATAGATGAAAGTCATAATAACCAAGAATAAATTTTCACTTCAATTTATCCACCATGTTATCTCATCTTGTTCTTTTATCCTTTCCTCTTCTATTTTTCTCTAATTGGATCTCTTGCCACCAAATCTTCACATTACCCTTTAGTTTGGAATTCACAAAATAATTGACCCTATTAGGATCCTCAATATTGGCATACTCAAAATATTCTTCTAATTCATTGATCTATTTGATCGATTCCTCAAGGTTAAGATTTCCTAAAAAAATTGGGAACCTCAAACTTGGGTCTTTTCCCAATTTGTAAAATGGCCCTAAAAGTCCTTCCTTTCCCTTGGTTAAGAGCTTCTCCTTCTTCTTCTTGCTCAACATTTCATTTTCCTTCTCTGTCATGCTCCTCTTACCTCTTATGACAAGATTCATGCCTCAAGAAATACCTTCTTATGATGCTTGCATTTGTCTTTGGAGGACTCTAAAACCTTCATGTGTCACACCTCCAACTCTTCTATCGTGTTCCCTTTGTAGAGACATTTTTTTCACCTATCATTGAAATCTTAAACTAAAATCCTAGTGAAAACTACCTCACAGTCAGTAATATATCTACACACTTAGGAACTCCTACTCTATTCCACTTGATTAAGGGTTCTCCCTTTAATATCAGAAACACACAACAATAAATAGAGAAACAACAATAATTTTGCAAGAACTAGAAATGGGATTTTTATTATCTTCATAAGTATAGAATTATAGAATTCTGAAATATAATATGCAAACCCACATGAGTGTCTTCCTTACAATATTTGGCAAGATAAAGATGTGAACTATCACCTAGAACTAAACTACACAACCTACGAGCCTTCCTTATATAGGTATTTTTCACCTCCCAGAAAGCTTCTAAACACTTAGCCCTAACTCTTTAGGCTGATCAACCTTAAATTACATTGTTTTATTATACTTTATTATATAGAATTATCTCAAGACAATTTACAAGTTATATTTTTAGATGGACCAACTTTGGAGACCACAACTTACAAACTGTTAACCCACTTGGCTATCATAACACTTTTCAACAATTGAGGCTTCTATTTTATAGTGGTTGATTGTACAAAAATTCATCAATCAAGGTTTGACTTTGTTTTAGAGCCATTTAGGCATTCAAAATTGAGCCTAAAGCTTTTATGTCAAAACTTAATACTCAAAATATGTAATATCTTCATTAATACATACAATATGGCAATTAAACTCATCTCATAGACTAGCATATCTAAGATAAACCTTCACCTATAAATTTAGAACAATTTGAGCTCGCATGACCAACTTACAAAAAATAATAGGCTTCCAAAAATAATAATTTTGCATTGAATTTTACACTAAAATGATGTTTATTAAAAAGATATAAATATAAATATTTTTGGATGATGCAAGATTTCCATTTCATGTAGGATGCTTCTACATCATATTTGGTGAAGATTGTTAGTAGACAAGTGTACATGAATTAATGAAAGATACAAGTGATCATATATTGTTCTGCAACTATGTTTGTGATTACAAGGCTTTAGAATTACTATGGAAAGATTGATGTTGTGTAACATACATTATGTTTTACTAGTAGTGAAAATGTTGAGAAATTTTAATTATTATTGTAAAATATTTTATTTTTGATGCAAGAGCATCCTAGGTTTAAGAGAAATCTTGCATCACCCAAAAATATTTTTATTTTCAGTCTTTCTATTTTATTAAGGACTAGTAGACAATGTGGTTACTATTTATGGGAGCTTACTATTTTTAGTAAGTTTCTCACAAGAGCTCAAAATGTTCTCATTTTCTAAATGAAGGTTCATTATAGAATTATAAAGCTACCATGAAAATCTAATTGCTCCATCTTAAGTACTAGAGAAGTTATTGTGGATTTTCAGTGAGAAAATATGTAGAAAAATCTCCAGGCTCATTGTTGGAGGCCTTAGAGTGTCTAGATGATGTCTGAAAATGTGACAAAAGGGGTCTTGCATAGTTCTAAGCCTGTAGATTAGGAGCTGACATTTCTAAAAAGTGGTTATAATAGCCTATTAGAGTAAATAATTAATTATTTATTCTATTTACTTAAGCTTACTTATGTTAATGCATTTATTTAGTAGTTATTAGTTGTAGTGATGAGTTGTTGATAGTACAGGAGTTTGTTCTCTTTTTGTGGATGCTTAGTTGTCAACCTTATCTTCTACCACCTTCTAGCTTGTTTTACAAGCTTCCATGAGGCCTTTACATTCAGGCTCTCTCATTGTATTTTCTCAACTCATATTCCATATTTCATTGTAAATAAATTTTCATTGTTTTGAAATATGTTCTCTCTCATGTCCATTTAGGGTTTTTCTAAGCTCTACCTCTTCCTTCTTGGTTTCCCTTCGACAAGTTATTTGCATGCAGGTGATCTTGGCGAGCTATGGAGTTGGATTTTATCAACTCCTACATGGTATTAGAGCCTCCCTACTATTGCTTCATTGAAGGATTTTTGAAGCTGCGATTCAAAGACACAAACCCTAGTTTGTTTGTACATTTTTCTTCAATCCGTGGGAAGAGCATTTTTTTGGAGCACTTTGGGCCCAAATGGATGCTTCCATTGGATCTAGAAGGCCATTTGTAGTCATGATTCATATAAAGTTTTTCAATTTTGGAGACAAAGCTCTAGGAGGCAAAAAAATTTAGTACCAGGGCCTGTCGTAGGGTTGTACGAACATTTTTTAGCAAGAAAAATAAAGAAATAAAAAATACACAACTCTGCCAATGCACCATCAAGTGGCCATGAGTGCTCAGCTCGCTGGCCACTATAGCCAGCTAAGTAGCTACAGTGCAACCCTAGACTGGTTGTTGCCATCGGGCCACCCTACCACTGCCAACCTACCTCCATAGTTGGCGATGCCCGTAGAACCCTCTGCTCTGCTAGTTCAGCTTCACTTGGATGATGTTTTATGCTCCACTGCTAGTGTTTCCCTCCTGCGCTGCACCCCACACAGTCAGTGTCCACATTTGTAGTTTGCAGTCCAGTTAGTAGTGATGCATGTTTTTCTTGCACAGTCAATGCCCACAGCCACATCTACAACCTTTTTGTATAATCTACGATTGACACATGGCATAGGTGCCACGTGGCACTTTGCCATGTGGACCCTACCACATCACCCTTCCCACATGGCTACCACATGGACCTGCCACATGGCTACCACGTGGACCTACCACATGGCATGCCATGTGGCACCTCTTTTTTACTAGGATAGCCTTCTAGCCATCAATTTTAAACCAGTTGTTTGCTGACATCAGCATGATGTTAGTACATCATTAGCCCTCTTGCACCTCTCGAGGGTCATTTTGGACCTAATTGTGGTTTTTGGCCATAACTTGAGCATACAGAAGTATTTTTTCTATCTAAAAGAAGTACCAGAAAGCTAGTTCCAAGATAGAGACATTGGTGTAAGGTATTTTTAGGTTTTGATGCAATTTAGTTGCTTGTTTTTACAGTTGAATTTTGAAGTTCTATTTTTGACTTTAGCATGCATATATTTTGTGTCCCATGTCCATTTTTTGAAAATGTTATATTTTTGGAAATCCGGTTTTGTCATCTTTTTAGAAATGTGTTCTTTTTCCTTATATTTTGGCCCATGCTCTTTCTATCATGTTTTTGGCATTTTTTATCTATGGTGAATATCTTGGGTGTTTTAGGTCTAAGGATCATTTTTTGGCATGGGATCCTTTTTTTTGGGCTATACTAACTTTTGTATTAGCTTTTTTCCTATTATGATCATTATAGACATCATTTGTAAGCACTTATATGTCTATGCAATTAGGTAAAGAGCCACTTTTGCATTTCAGGTTCATGAACATTGTTTTAAGATAGATGTACTTGCACTCTTTTTATAAAGCACCATGAGGGGATAGTTGTTTGGTATTTTAGGCCTTCTTCCTTTTGTTTTCCCATCCAGCATTAGTGTGACCATGTCTTTATAGGTGTTTGTACCTCTTCCCCTCTCTCATCATTCTTGGTTCTTTTGCAGAGGATTTGGCCCATCTTCTCAATTGCCTGTCATCTCACCTTGTCTTCATTAAGGGGGGGTTATGTTGTTTTTCTAATACATCCTTGGTTCGATGGTTTGATAGTGTGAGCTATGTATTTAGTGGTTGATCCTATATATGAGGCAATTTCAATGGCTAGATACCTATGCATTTTGGTGAGATGGATCATCTACCATATAGACATGCTTGGTTCATGCCTTCTTCTTCCTTGGAGGTTCTTCAATTCAGTAGTTTCTTTCTAATGGAAAATTTTGCAGCTTCTTCATACTTCAATGATGCTCTTCATGATCACTCCTTGTTTCTATTTTAGGGGACATTCCCCTAGTTGGAGGCTTCTTCAATTCTTCACTAGGTTCTTACCTAGTTTTGGGGGAGGGTTTTTCCCATGTGGTTTTCTCTCTTTCCCCATTTTTAGAGGTTGCATCTCTTTACATTGTACTTGGGTACCTAACATGGCCTTGTTATTAGGACCCATTTTGCATTTTCTCTTAGTTTTGTGACCTTAAGGCATTCTCCTAAGTTGCACTTAAGGGGGGTGTTATAGTAAATAATTAATTATTTATTCTATTTACTTAGGCTTACTTAGGTTAATGCATTTATTTAGTAGTTATTAGTTGTAGTGATGAGTTGTTGACAACACGAGAGTTTGTTCCCTTCTAGCATGTTCTACCTTTTTGTAGATGCTTAGTTGTCAACCTTATCTTCTACCACCTTCCAGCTTATTCTACAAGCTTCCATGAGGCATTTATATTCAAGCTCTCTCATTGTATTTTCTCAACTCATTTTTCATTTTTCATTGTAAATACATTTTCATTGTTTTGCAATATGTTCTCTCTCATGTTCGTTTAGGGTTTTTCCAAGCTCCACATCTCCCTTCTTGGCTTCCCTTCGATAGATTATTTGCATACAGGTGATCTTAGTGATCTCTGGAGTTAGATTTTATCAACTCCTACATAGCCAATCAGAGAAACAGTTTGAGAGTTATGGTCTTCTAAAGTTAGGCTACCCAAATTTCCTAAAATAAATGTCAAAGATGCAATTGACTGACTCTATATGTTTTTTTAGGGTCTGTCAGCCCTAGATATTAAGTTTGAGCATCTAGAACCTTCCCAGGTGGCATAAAGTTGACTATTTAAGAAAGGCTAGAATATTATCTAGGATAATTTTGAGTGATAGTTCACAACTTTGTCTTGCAAATTACTATAATGAAGGCACCCGTTTGGGTTAGCATATTGTATTTGTAAATTCTATAATTCTGCATTTGTGGTGATAGTAAGAAGTCCATATTTTTCTCTCCATTTTCTATTTTTTCTTTGTTTCTATTATGATTTTATGGTATTAAGGTGAGCACCCTTCACCGAATGGTATTAGAGCTAGGTTTCTGAGAGTGTGGATAGATCACTAACTATGAGGTAGTTTGCACTAGGACTATGGTTTGGACTGAGCATGTAGATAGATCACCAATTGTGAGATAGTTTGTACTAAGGTTTTAGTGGAAGTATGAAAATGGCTTTATAAAGAGAGCATAACAAAGGAGTTGTAGGTGTTACACTTAAGGATTTTAGAGCCCTCCAAAGATAAATGCAAGCATTGGAAGAAAAAATGTGTAGAGGAATAAATCTTCTCCTAAGAGATGAAAGTGAGGATGAGGATGAAATAGAATAAAATGTCGAAGAAGAGGTAGTTCTAAACCCAAATGAAGAGATGCCTTTTAAGGCCATCTCCAAGATTAGAAAAAGACCTAAGTTTGAAGTTCTCACATTTTTGAGAAATCTTAACCCAAAGGAGCTGATCAGTTGGATCAATAAACTGGAGGAGTACTTTGAGTATGAAGATATTAAGGATCCTGATAGGATCAAGTTTGCAAAGGCAAAACTGAAGGGACATGCAAAGATCTAGTGGTAGGAGGTTCAATTGGAGTAGAATCAAAAGGAAGAGGGAAAAATCACCAGATGAGATCAAATGATAATTAAAATGAAGTGAAAATTCATTCCCATGGATTATGAGCTTGATCTATTAAAGAAAATGTAAGGGTTGAAGAAAGCAAGAAAATCTATTCAAGAGTATACTGAAGAGTTCTACTAAGTTCTCATTAGAACAAACCATGCAGAAGTTGATAAGTAGAAAGTGGTTTGATATCTTAATGGGTTAATGCCAAGTATTCAAGATGAGATGAATTTGGTTCAAATGAATAGTATTGAGGAGGCATACCAATTTGGCATAAGATTTGAGGAGAAACTGAGCAAGAATTTTGACAACAAGAATAGCAAAAGAGGTTGTGGTGGAAGATCTGGTGGACGATCTTATGTAGGTTGAAATGATGCTCAAAAGAAAAAAGATTAGGTTGGAAGTAATAGTCAAAACTAGAGGGGAAACAATTCCAATCATTTCCATGATTAGAATAATAGAGATCAAAGAGGAAGAGGTAGAGGCCAAGGATCTGGAAGAGAAGGCTTCTCTAAGAAATGTTTTCACTACATAGAAGAAGGGCATAGAGCATTTGAATGTTTCTAGCACCAAGCAAGCACATATCAAAGAATAGAAGACTAGGCCAGAGTTGCACATATTGATGAAGATGTAAGTTCATCACATTCTAAAAGAGGCAAAGTCCTAGTTAATAGAATATTCCTACTAAGTGGTGAGAATGAACTTGATCAACAAAGGAGTTTGTTTCACACTAGGTGCAAATGTGAAGATAAATGTTGTGATGTAATCATTGATAGTAGAAGTATTGACAATCTGGTATTAAAAACAATGGCCAAAAAGATGAAGCTAAAGAGGTAGAAAAACCCACATCCATACTATATTTCTTGGGTGCAAGATGACCATAAGGTCATGGTCAATAAGAAGTGCTCAGTGAAGTTCAAGATTGGAAGCTACCAAGATGAGGTAATATGTGATATTATACATATGGACATATGTCATATGTTGCTAGGTAGGCTATGACAGTTTGACAAACATGATGTACATGAGAGGTGAGAAAATACCTACACTTTAACTAAGGATGGAGTGAAACATAAGTTGAATCCACTGAAGGAGAGAAGAAAATATATCTAGTGCTACCAAAATATGTTTTATTAATCAAAAATAGTTTCTCAAAGGTATGAGGGGTGAGAATATGTGTTTTTCCATATTTCCAAAGGATGGTAAAGAAGAAGTAGAGGAGGCATCTGTAAAAGTTGTAGATATGTTTGGAGATTTTTTTGATGGTGTGTTAGATAATGTACCTGATGGATTACTCCCAATGAGAAAGATTAGTCACAAGATGGATTTGAGTCTAGAAGCCAGTTTTTTAAACAAGGTAATGCATAGAATGACACTAGCAAAAAGTGAAGAGTTGATCAAACAAGTTCATGAGCTGTTGCAAAAGGGGTTGATTCAAGAGAGTCTGAGTCCATGTGTTGTACCAGCCATATTAGCACCAAAGAAGAATGGAGAATGGAGGATGTGCATAGATTCTTGTGCTATCATCAAAATCACAATAAAGTATAGATTTCCATTGCCAAGGATGGATGACATTATAGATTGTTTGAATAGGGCTGAGTATTTTACAAAAATAGATTTGAAGACTGGGTACCAGTAGATTTTCATTAGAGAAGGAGATGAATGGAAGACTACTTTCAAGGCAAGTGAAGGACTATATGAGTGGTTAGTCATGCCTTTTGGGCTAACCAATGCACCAAGCACTTTCATGAGGCTCATGAATGAGATATTGAAGGAGATTTTGAGTAAGTTTGTCATTGTTTCCATAGATGATATTGTGATCTTTAGTAAGTCATTGGAGGAGCATTTGATTCATATACAAAAGGTGTTTGATAAGTTAAGGAAAGAAAGGATGTTGATAAACCTGAAGAAGTGTAGTATTATGAAGAAGGAATTGGTTTACTTGGGATTTGTAGTCTTAACAAAAGGTCTGAAAATGGAGCCAAAAAAAGTGAAGGCTATCCTTGAATGGCCTACTCCAAGGAGTGCAACAGATATAAGATCTTTTCATGGACTTGCTAGTTTTAATAGAAAGTTCATAAGAAGTTTCAGTAGTATTTTTGGACCCTTGACTCAAATAATGAGAGGGGATAGGAAAGAATTACTATAGGAGTAGATAAGAGTTTTAAGCATCTTATTTTAGCACATATAGATTTTAACAAGGTGTTTCAAGAAAATTATGATGCTAGTGCTACTACAATAGGAGCTATTTTGAGCCAAGAGGGTAGACCTATTGCTTATTTTAGTAAGAAATTGAATGATGCAAAAAGAAAATATTTTGTTTATGATTAGGAATTTTATGCTATAGTTCAAGCATTGGAGAAGTAGAGATACTATCTTCTTCCTAAGGAGTTATTTTGTATATTGATCGTCAAGCTTTGCAATATTTGAATAGTCAAGAAAAATTAAATCAAATACATTTGAAGTGGGTTGATTTTTTGTAGAGTTATACATTTATTTTGAAACATAGGAGTGGGAAGTCTAATTGAGTTGTAGATGCTCTTAGTAGAAGACAATTTTTCCTAACAAAAATGTAGATAGAGGTGGTTGGGTTCAAGGAACTCAGTACTTTGTATCTAGAGCATCCTGATTTTGGTGAAGTGTGGAAAGCTTGTATAGAACCTATTACACTTGACAAGACAAAATAGTTGAATTTCATAATCTAGGATAGTATGTTGTTCAAAGGAAGCCAATTGTGCATTCCCAGAAGTTCAATGTAGGAGAATCTCATAAAGGAGAAGCATAGTGAAGGATTGGCTAGACATTTTGGTAGAGATAAAACCATAGCTTTGGTTGCTAAGAATTATTACTGGCCATAGTTGTAGCAAGATATGAAGAAATTTTTATAGAGTTGCAAAGTATGTCAAATGATGAAAGGAGTGAAGTAGAATATAGGGTTGTATCGGTCATTACTTGTGCCAAAGAAATCATGGGAGGATGTTAGCATGAATTTTGTTCTTAGATTACCAAGGACATAGTGTGGGAAGGATTCTCTTTTTGTGGTGGTTGACAAGTTTTCAAAAATGACACATTTAATTCCTTTCAAGAAGACTAGTGATGTCATTCATGTGGCAGAGTTATTTTTTAGAGAAGTGGTGAGACTGCATGGTCTGCTAAAGAGTATAGTTTTAGATTGAGATACCAAATTTGTTGGTTATTTTTTGTGTACATTGTAGAATATGTTGAAGATAGATTTGAAGTTTAGTTCATCACATCATCCATAGACTGATGGACACACATAAGTAGTGAATAGGAGTTTGAGAGATTTACTGAGATGTTTGGTTGAAGACAAGCCAAAGGGTTGGGATCTAATTTTACCACATGCAAAATTTCCATTTAATAATTCTATCAACAGGAGAATGGGTAAATCACCATTCTAGATTATATACAGGAGTAGTCCCAAAAATGTTTTTGAATTGTGATAGTTGGATAAAGGAGAGACATGTAGTGTTGAAGTATAAGAACTTGATAAAAATTTGAAGAATATCTATGAGGAGGTGAGGAAGCACATCATAAAGATGAATACACAATATTAAGGCAAATTTTAAAAGGAGTTATAAGGAATTTCAGATTGAAGATGAAGTCACAATTTATTTAAGAGAGGAGTGCTTCTTAGTGGGAACATATAATAAGCTAAAGATGAAGAAGTTTAGACAGTGCAAGATAGTGAAGCTACATGATTCTAGAAATGCCTATGAAGTGGAGTTTCCTACTGAATTGAATATTTCACTCATATTTAATATTTTAGATTTGATAGAGTATAATGAAGGAGGTGATGGAGATAAAGTTACAAAAGCATAGTGGGGTATTCCAGCAACTAGTTCAACTATAAAGGAGATTAAGGAGATACTGGACAGTCATATTGGAAAAAGTACAAGGAATAGAATTTATGAGGAATACCTGGTCAAATGGAAAGAGAGGCCAATAGAGGATTCATCATGGCTCATAAGGGAGTAGGTTAACCATCTTAGTTTTCCTTTGAACACCTAAGATGTGATGGGGTCACTTCTCAAATTACCCTAGGTGTCTGATGCAAGAGCATCCTGGGTGTAAGAGAAATTTTGCATCACTCAAAAATATTTTTATTTTCAGTCTTTCTATTTTAATAAGGATTAGTAGACATGGTGGTTACTATTTATGGGATATTAGTATTTTTTGGTAAGTTTTTCATACAAACTCAGAATGTTCCCATTTTCTATTTGAAGGTTCATTACATAATTATAAAGCTACCATAAAAATCTCATTGCTCCAACTTAAGCATCAAAGAAGTTATTTTGAATTTTTGATTCAAAAATATGCAAAAAAAAAATTAGGCTCATTTTTGGAGGCCTTAGAGTGCCCATATGAGGTTCAAAACCTTGATGGAAGGGTGCTTGTGCAGTCCTAAGCTTGTAGATTAGGAGCTAACATTTCTAAAAAGTGGTTATAATAGCTAATCAGAGCAATGGTTTGAGAGTTATGGTCTTCCAAAGTTGGGCTGCCCAAAATTCCTAAAATAAATGTCAAAGATTCAATTAGCTAACTCTATATGTTTTGTTAAGGTCTTTTGGCCCTAGGTATTAATTTTGAGCATCTAGAACCTTATTGGGCAGCATAAAATTGCCTATTTAAGAATGGCCTGAACATTGTCTAGGAAAGCTTTGGGTGATAGTTTGCAACTTTGTCTTGTAGATTACTATAATGAAGGTGCCCATTAGGTTTAGCATATTTTATTTGTGAATTCTGTAATTTTGCATTTACAATGATAATAAGAAGTCCATATTTTATTCTTGCATTTGTTGTTGTTTCTTTGTTTTTGTTATGAGTATATAGTATTACGGGGAGTACCGTTCATCAATCTGTATTGTAACATGTGGGAACTTTATTACAAAAATTTAATGATGTTTTTGAAGATGTGTATATCTTAGCATGGATCTATGTAACTAATTGTATATTTGGGAAACCTTAACAAACTCAACTAATTAATTATATGTGAGGGTATAAAGGAAGAATATTTTCCTTAGTTGGGAATTATCATGTATGTAATGTATGTCATTAGTTGATGCAACCTTTCATACTAGATGATTTAAGAAGAGCATTTATTGAGATGGTCAATTGTGGTAAGCTTCAAAGGAACTAGTTTGGGAAGTTACAAATAAGTCAATTCATTGATTTGGATATGTTATTGTGAAGATTTTTTCTTCACTCTTGTTGAAGCATTTAGGTGGTGAGTTTAATTATTTTCTTATCAAAATTTATTAGGGTTAAAATGTTCTAAGAAGGTTTCAAGGTCTTCTAATAGAGATACATCCTTTAGTTGGGACTATTGTATTGAATGTAATATAAATGGCTCCTAACAAGGTCACATCCTTTCACAAAGAACTTATATATTAGTACATTGTCTTGTGGGTAGCATCCCCACCATAATTTTCCCTTTGATCAAGGGATTCCCTAGTCAATAAAATTATTGTATTATGGTGTATGGTTTTCTATTATTGTTGATGAAGCTTTGAAACACTTTCAAGAAAAGCCTCAAAGATGATGTAGTAAACAAGTAGATTTTCATAATTTTTGAATTTTGTCATATTGGATAAATTTCAAAATAAATCCTTCAAAGCTAGTTTTTTGCCTAAAGCTACTGTGGACTAAGATAAGAAGAATTTCCAATTAACATTCAAAATTGGGAACATATTTTGAAGTTATTACAAAGACAAGTTTCTAAAAATGTAGTTAAAAACTAAAAGCTAATTTTGGAGGTCTAAATGATCTTTCAGGCTCCTAAGAAAATGCCAAAATGACCAACAACCATGCTAGACATGATGTAAATCCATATAACTCCTTATAATGAAGTCATTTGTAAAATTTCAAGAAAAAACTTAGACACAAGTCAAAAGTTATGACTCTTGGAAGTTTAGGTGATCATTCTCCCCTTGTTAAGAAAAATACAACTCTTGCAAGTTATTTTCAGTGAATTCTTGAAAATTTGTGGGGTCCAACTTCATCACCTCTTACTCTGATATATAGGTGTTATCTATTGCTTGTAATCCATCCCACTAAATCAAATACCTATTATAGTGACCATATCGTGTGAATGTAGTGTTTGCCAAAATTTGGGCAATCTTTTCCTTCTTCTTATGTGGAAGTTGGTGTTGCTAGTCCACTTCTTGTCTATATTCTATCTTATAAAAATCTTCATGGAATACAATTATCCAGTAAACAAACCTCAAAAGAATTATCATTGATCATCTTGACAATTTTGCAAGGATCCATCTTTTTGTACTTCATCTTATGATATGTTCTAGTATGAAATCTCTCACATCTCAAGTATACCATCACCAAATCATCTTAATAAAATATATGTTTTCTTCTATTGCTATCCACAATAATTTGTATCTCTCATTATTGTCTTGCAATTTTTTTCTTACATTTTTTTGGAGTTGTTGAAGGTGTTCAACAAATTCTTCCCCATCATCACTAATTCTATCTTGCATAGTAAGTTATACGAGGTCCAAAATACCTTGAGGATACTTACCATATACAATCTAAAAAGGATTTTCCCCTATTGATCTATTAACAAAACTATTAGAAGAAAATTATGCCTAGGGTAATGCCAAGTCCTACTGCTTTGGTTTTTCTCCAACAATGTACCTTTACAGATTTCCAAAACTTTGATTGACTACCTTAGTTTTCCATTTGTTTAATGATGATATGCATTGCTAAAATGTAACTTGGTTCCCATATTCTTCCATAAGGTCCTCTAGAAATGACAAAAAATTAGTATCACTATTAGATGCGATAGCCTTTGGAACTCCATGTAGTTGAACAAACTTTGAGAAAATAAGTCCTCTCTCCTACTTGCATCATTAGTTTTTTACAAGTAATAAAATGATCCATCTTTGAGAATCTATTAACAAGTACACAAATATAATCAATACCTCTCTGGGTGTGGAAGGCACAACACAAAATCCATACTCAAATATGTTCATGGTTCAATGGGTATTGGTAATGGTGTATATAAGCTTGTGTTCTAGGAGTATCCTTAAGAAACTTGATGGGTTCTACATTATGATACATACTTAGTGATTTCCCTTCTCATCTCTAGATAGTAGTACTTTTCTTCTACCAAGGCTATTCTCTTGTCATTCCAAAATGACCAGTAAACCCACAACTATAAAATTATCTAACAATATTCTCTCTCATATAGTCAATTGGTATACAAAGTTGTTTCCCTTTAAAGAGGTATTCATTTATTCACTTTTACATTATCCGAGTTACTAGATGATGGTTCCATAAGTTAAAATTAAATCTCCCAAAAATCATCATCAGTCTCATACAAAATTTAATGGCATAAAAATCAATGACTTCAATCTCCATTGTAGTTCATAGTGAAACATGCTTACTCAAGGCATTAGCAACCTGATTTAGTTTCCCAAAATTATGATTCAAGACAAAGGTATACCCTTGGAAGAAAGAGACTCACTTGGAATGCCTAATTTTCAATTTCTTTTGTGTGTTCGGTTATTTCAAGGTAATGTGATATGGAAATAATACAAACTCTTGTGGAACCAAACAATGCCTCTAATACCTTAAGGTTTGAACAATTGCATAAGAATACACATTATAGGTAAAATAATTCTTTTTAGCTTCATTTAAATTTTCACCAAAGAAATTTATTAGTTTACATGGTTGACTAAGAACACCACCAATTCTAGCATGGGAAGCATCACATTCTACTTTGTTATGGGTGCTAGAATACTACTAAATTTTCAAATAAACTTTCAATAGAAAGTTTCCTACCCATGAAAACTTCTTATCCTTGTTATGCTAGTGGGATTAGGTCATTCTAAGATTGATTTGACCTTTTCTAGATCCATTTGAACACCATCTCCAAAAATGAAAAAGCCCAAAAATGTTAGACTACTTTGCATGAATTTGCATTTCTTCAAATTTGCATAAAGCTTCTCTTTCCTTAGTACACCCAATATTATCCTCAAGTGTCGTAAGTGTTCTTTTTTTATTTTTCTAAAAATCAATATATCATCAAAATAAACTTTCACGAACTTACCAATGTAAGGTTGAAATACAATATTTTGTCACATACATGAATGCATTAGGTGCATTAAAAGTCTCAAATGGCATAACCATCCATTCATACAAACCATTTTTAGAATACATAGTCCACCGATGTAACAATATCTTATTATATCTTAACAATATGAGCCATATAATCAGAAACCACAACAAGTTACTCATGCACAATAGCACCATATTTTTTAACTAGGGAAACTCTTGATTAAAGGGAAAACCCTAGTGGAGATGATGCCCACAATATGGTGTACTAATATAAATATTTCTTGTTATAGGGTAGAACCTATTAGGAGACTATGAAATACATCGAATACATACTAGTACCTATTAGGAGATTTTGAATCTTTGTTAGGAGACTTTGAATCTCTATTAGGAGATTTCAACCCTATGAGGAGTCATGGAAGATAGATGGACCCACTGCCCAAATAGCTTTATGGAAAGACTAATGAACCCACTATCCAAATGATCTATGTATTATTCCTTGTAGAATAATAGAATTGAACTGTGCTTCCTTCCTCTTTTTATATGCTACCAACTAGAACTCAGCTCCTTCTGATCTTGATACCATATCACAAAATTTTCATCCAATAATCCCTTGGATTGCTTACTCACATTTAACAAACACTATACTCTTATTCACACTTCCTTACACACTTCATAGTTGATACTTGATGCACATAGTTTTACAAACAAGGAAAACATCTTTCCTTAATACCATATCTTCAAAATAATTCTTTGAGTCATCCTTGATGCTTTTCCAATTAATTATAATAAGATAATTAATTATAATAGCACCATTGGCTCAAATTCTATACAACTTCTATACATACAATACTAGGGCTTATGCACTCACTAACATCAGCATTAGACTGTCTGCTATTACTGTCTAACTACGCAACTCAAGATAATTATATATTTTTTAGAAGATATAATACAATCATCAAAAACCACTTCTTAGGTACTTTGTCTCTATGTTGCTCACTATAAATTAGTCATATCTTATGTACCTCTTTGACTAACTTTATATTCATTGAACCTTATCATCAGGAAATAGTGTAGAACATTTCCTTAACCGCACATCACCTTACAATCAAAACCTTATCTGTACGACCATGATCTTTATCTACTACTTTGTTAGTCTTCACAAAATTGCTGCTATGTTGACATCAATGAAAAACAAAGTCACAGATATAAGATGTCAATACTCTTTAATGCGTAGGATACTCCCCCAATGGAATACCATCAGTATTCATGCTAACAATCTCCCCCTTTGGAATTGATGGCAACACTCATGCTAACAATCTACTACTTCCTCTTTTTTAACCAATTCAGGCTCATTATCTTTATCATCATAGTCATTCAAGAATCTTTCCATACTTACTTTAAATTATTCATCTTCATCAAAAAGTGAATTATTTTTAGTTTTTCTTACTCTCTTAGCACATCTTGATGAAAAAATGACCAAACTCTTTACATGTATGAGAAACAAAAAAATTCATACCTTTTGGCTCTCTTTTCATAAGTAGATCAACACCTTTTTTGATCTTCTTATCTTCTTCGAATCTTTGATCTATCTTTACTTTTTCCTCTATTATTTTGTATGCAACAAAAGGATAATGGATCTAGAAACTTGATGGTCTATCCATTACACAATTCTAATAAATCACCAAGAAACTTTATCTTATGGGTGTCAAAATTCTGTCTATCTGACTTAAGACTATCCTTTTTTAAATGACTTTCCATGGATCTCCCAAAGATGTTAAGCTTTCTCTTCAAGGTCCTAATGCTCTAATACCAATTGTTAGAATATGTAGTCCACAAATATAACTATGAGGGGAGGTGAATCAGTTATCCAACTAATTTCACAATTATCAACCTTATTATATCTAAACCATCTGAGCAATATAACTAGAACCCACAACAAGATACTCATGCACAATAACACTAGATATGTTAACTAGGGAAATCCTTGATTAGAGGGAAAAACCTGGTGGGGATGATACCCACAAGATGATGTACTAATATAAATACTCCTTGTTATAGGATAGACCATATTAGGAGTCTATGAAATATATTTAGTGCATACTAGTCCCTATTAGGAGACTTTTAATCCTTGTTAGGAGATTCCAGCCCTATTAGAAGTTGTGCCAACCCTGTTAAGAGTTGTGAAAGATAGATGGACCCACCATCCAATAGGCTTTAGGGGCAAGACCAATGAACCTACTGTCCAAATTATCTATTTATTATTCCTTGCAAAATAATAGAATTGAACTGTGCTTCCTTCCCTAGACCTGAGCTCCTTCAGATCTTGATACCAAATCATGAACTTCACATCCAATAATCTCTTAGATAACTTACTCACATTTAACAACTACTATACTCTTATTTGTGCTTCCTTGTACACTTCACAATTTATACTTGGTTCACACACTTTTACAAACAAGGAAAACATCTTTCCTTTACACCATGTCTTCAAAATAGTTCCTTCAATTAACCTTGAGGCTTTCCCAATTAATTATAACAAGTTAATTAATTATTTTTCAATTACAATAACTCTATTAGCTCAAAGTCTATACAAATTCTCATACGTTAGACACTAGGGCTTTCACACCCACTAACATCACAATCAGGCTATCTACTATCACTATCTAACTACACATCTCCACATTATATCAATTAGTCTTTTATTCTTCCATAATATAAACCTCTCTAAAAACCCCTTCCTCTTTCTTGATTTGGGGGAACTTTTCTAGTGTATAATGTTTTATTAAATCCTTGGGATGATTCTCCTTGACCATAATCTAAACCTCCTCAAAATAGGGTTGAGGTACCCCTTTTATCTCCTCTATTCCTCTGAATGTATTGCCTATTCTATTTTTCTTTAGCCTTAAGATCCAAATGCCTCCTCCATATTCTTGAAATGATTCATATTCAACTCATCTTGAAAGACAAAATTTAGGCCATTTATATATCTAGTAGGCATCTATTTATCATTTTCTTGATGCTCTATACCCATGAATAACTTGTAGAATTCATTCATCTAATCTTGCATACAAGACAGGTGTAATACCCCAAAATTGGCTCATTGCCATTATACTAATTCTGGTCTATTTCTGATAATTTCTAAAGTCCTATTATAATAGACAATTCTCATTCTGCTATTCGCTACTTGACTTAATTGTCAGATGCAGAAAACCCTAATCTGCATTCATCATATTTCTTATTTAATTCCTATAGTACGCACTCATATTAGTTGCATTAAACCTACTTGATTTAATTATAATTTAATTATTAAGTATTTATACTTTAATTAAATTAAATTATATCCTAAGGCTAATGTACTATGGAATTAAATTTATTTAATTTAATAAATATGCCTATCTTGATTAATTAAATGTAATTATTTAATTAAATGGGAAAGGTATTTCTAATTAATTAAATGAAATTATTTAATTAAATGGAGTACTTACTTCTAATTAATTAAACAAAGTTATTTAATTAAATGGGAAGCCATTCCTAATTAATTAAATGAAGTTATTTAATTAAATAAGAAAAGTGTCTCTAGTTAATTAAAGATTATTTAATTAAATAGAAAAAGTAATTATGAGAGTATATCTCATTTTATTAAATTAAATATCTCAACAAAATCTCTCTTCAGTTCAAAAAGGGAAATTCCCAGTTTACTGTGGATAAAAAAGGAATTAAATCAGTTAACTCCTTACTTTACTCAAATTAAATCAATTAACTCCTTTTTCTACTCAAAAGAAATCAGTTAACTCCCTTTAATTTGGAAATCTTCCTTTATGACTGAACCTCATCTTCAATCTTGACTGTTGATCCGAATTGATCTCAACCATTGATGGATTTCAGGAAAGTCTATTTAAGAGACCCTCATCTCTTCATTTTGGGAGGATGAATTGATTTGCTATCGAATTGCTCTTGAAATTCATGCTCACATTTACTTACATTTCTTGCATACATTCTCATTCTTAGTTTAATCATGCATATGCTTAATCTAGTTTGCTTTATTTGTTCTTAGATAACATTACATCTTTCATTCTAGATTAATCTACATACTCATTCTTAGCTTAATTTCATTATCAAATCCTTCGTTCTTACAGGGTTTGGTTGCTTAAACACCTCGAATCTGAGGATATTTGACAAGCAATTTTTTGGAGATAGAAGGCAACAGGTCACTTTGCAGGCTGATTTTTGGATCAACAATCCAATGTTCATTTCGGGATGAATCCGCATACAATGATCATGTTGAAGTGTGTGTGTTAGCAGAGGCCACATATTTGCGCATACATTTCTAGCGCCCACTGTGGGGAAAAAAAATCAATCTTTCTGGCCTCTTTCTGTATTTTTTTAATTATTTTTTGTTCTCTATCCGTACTATTCCATACAGATTCAAGAATCTTCACGCGAGACTATTTATTTTTGCGTGAGGATCCAAAATCTTTGCATGAAGATTCTTTTCGCATCTCGTGAGAAAGTTCTTTGGCGCCCGAAACTTTGCACAAAACCTATTTCTTTGCGTAGACCAAAAATAGTTTCGCGTAAGCTCCAAACAGTTTCACGCGAGACAGAAATAACTTCGCGTGGCTCTGTCAGAAATTTTGCATGGCACTTGTTTCTTTGTACAAGCCGAAAATAGTTTTGCGCGAGACAGAAATAACTTTGTGCAGGCTTAGAATAGTTTCATGCAAGACAGAAATAACTTCGCGTGAGACTCTGCTGAATTTGCTATTTTTGCATTGATTTTTGTGTTTTTTGGTTTTTCTGCTAACTGCTCACTATTTCTAGTTTTTTCATGTTTTTTTTTTTTGGAATAGCAATACAGAAGACATCTTTTTTCCAATTTTCCAGATAAATAATCATAACAGCGGTTTGTAAGACAATTGGAAAAGCGTGATAAAGTTGCTAAAAATAGGTAAAACATCTACTAAGCATGTTGCAAGGATTACCAGGTAATTTTCTTTGATTGATAATACTTCATTTGGATCTAAAATGAACATCTCTCGTGTCAAGCTTGTGTGTGTTTCCTTTCATGTTTTCATTTTACAACACATGCATAATTTGATACTAGGTTGTGATCTCTATTAGTTTCATCTAGCAAGCTTAGTTACTAGTGATAGATCTAATTAGCTATCTTGAGTTATTCGATCACTAATCTGTCAGCCCCTCATTCCACCCTATGGTTGCAAGATCATCACCACATTAAAGGGGAGGGGTCTACAGGAAAGAAGCGTTAAATGCTCCACTGGGCAACCCTTTTGTGCTTTCTAGAACTCACTAGTTTCTGAGTTGTGGACTCATTTTGGCTTATGTGAGGGGTTAAATGTTCCACATCTTTGGACTCACCTCGCATTAGTTAAAGTGTTAAGTGTACCACCTTGTGCTTTTTTATTGCTTTTGGATAGATTTACTTTTGGAAATTAACATCTGTACACACATAGTAATTAGGCCCCCATGAACACTTTTCATGGATCTTGAGGGAGTGGGTTCCTAGTGAAACTCCTCTCTAGGATGGATTCCTTGTAGGTGGGGAGGATACTTTGAGCATCTTGTAGATAGATGAATCTTCAACTTGTTGATTGAGGCATCCTTTCTCCGAAGAGGTTGATAGATCACTAGGAGATGATATCATAGATCTTTAAGAGATAATCTTAGTTTAGCATATCGGATTAATCTGTTTGCTTTGATTGGGCTAAAGTTGAAAAGGTGTCAAAACCTTGAATCTAGAAGCTAAGTCCCCTTGTGGTATACTATTGTGAGTCGGTCACCTTTAGAGAGGGTTAACCATAGCAGACAATCCCTCTATAGGGAAAACTGTGACGACGAAACCTCAAGTGGTAATAGCCATTTTCACCATGGTAGTGACAACCGCTATATAAATGTCCTTGTGGAAGAAATCTCCATGGGTATGGTTCATTGTTGGTTGTCAAATCTCCCTAGCAGCTCTTGAAGATTAAGTTCTCGGACTATGTCAAAACCTCAGTGCACCGGGATCAGAGGTCACCCCTGTGAGTCATAAAAGTTGTAGAGTCAAACCATTACTAAAAACCTTAGAGAGGCCAACTTTTAGTTTCTAGGGATGTATGCATGATTGCACAACTCTTTGAAAACATACACAATTAGCTCTCTTAAGAATCAGTGTGTACTAAGTCACTTGATTGTTTATGCGCAAGGTTGCTTTTTCCCTTGCTCATTGTTTTTAGACATGCTTGATATCACCTACTTGCTATTCTATGTTCCTGTTTATCTGCTTGCTTACTAAAACGATCTAAAAAGTCTAGAAATCTTGCCAAAATTAGTCATGCAAAAACTATTCTAGTCTCGCGCAAAATCATTTTCTCCTTGCGCGAAATCATTTTTTCCTCGCGCGAAATTAAAATTCTATCATAAGTCTTCGCGCGACCCTATGAGCTTTCTCGCATGAAATTAAAAACTGTCACTAAACTTCGTGCGAGAAAAAAACTTCTTCGCACGGCTTGTAAAACTTCTTCATGTGAACCGTAAAGGTTTCTCGTGTGAGATCTTATGTTAGCATTTCCACTTTTGGTCTGATCTAGCTATCTGTGATCTGCACGGTGCCCTTTTCTACATCCTTTTATCACTCTTTGTCTGCAAACAGTCCCACACAGTGGCATCTTGCTTAGCTAATGACTTGCAATCCATACTTTAACTAGTCTTGTCTCTCAGTTATCTTGCTCTTGTCCTTTAGTGCTTGTTGTACTCTATGTCATGATAGTCATAATCTTTGGCTGTTCTAGCCTTCAAATTAGACTATTTGTACCTTAGTATACTACACTCTTATCTTGCTTTTCTGAGACTATGTTCTAGTGTGGTCCTTGTCTAAGCTTTTACTTTTTGTCATTGTCTATGACTGTGGCAACTTGACTTATGTTCTAAAACTTGGCTATCACTACTTGAAACATAGTACATCAAAATGGCTAACAACAAATGCGCTAAATCCAATATTCCTAGTGAGGAAGAAAAGCTACTTATTGCCAACATGAAGCAAAAAATCCAATCAATAAGCACTCAACTTCACATACTAAAAGAAGAGGAAAATCAAATTCTCTTTGAGAGAAATTTTCCCTTCCTGCTATGACAACCAAAAATCACATTCTTGTGATCTTGAATCTAAGATATCTAAGAACACTTCACAAACACCCAAGAAATCTAGAAATATCTTTGAAGAAAAACCTTGGGAATCTAAACCAAAGCGTGATTTCACACCTTTGGGAAAATCTTATGAATTAACCTTGGAAGAACTTCTTTAAGAAAAACTCATTAGTTTACCTAAGCTCACTTTGGCGGGAGTTTCTTTTATGAGTAACTGTTGTGCCTATCATAAACATAATTTACATAAAACTTCACATTGTAAGGAGCTGAAAAACAAGATTTAAGATCCTTTTGATAATGGCTTAATTCAAAAATCTAAGCTCTCAGCTACTATAGATTCTACTCTCAAGAAGGATCAACATCATGAAACCATGTCTAGCAATGGTTCGAATGCAACTTCTACTTCTTCCAACATACATCCACCTTCTAAATTGTCCAATCTTTCCAACACATATTCACCAAAAGAACTCACTACTCCCCCAGTTGACTATGTGTACCCTCAAGGACTACCTTTAAAGGAAACTCAGGCTAATCTTGACTTAGCTACAAACCTCTCCCATACTACACAAAGCAAAGATCCAAAACCTCCATGTGTTGCTCCTCCTATTATCCCCAGTCCAACTATTCATCCATTGTCCCTTCAAGAGCCTGTTATGGAGACTCTAGAAATATATCCGAATATAGATTCAGATACTCCCTCATCCTTGGATTTGGTTTCATGTCAAGAGGACCACTTAAATGATGAAGAAATGAGTGTTGATCAAGACCAAGATTCCTTCATCCCCTTTCAAGTCTTCCAAGATCTTGTGCCTCCATCTCAAGAGCCACATAGTCCTCCATCTCCCATGTCATGCACCTCTACTAAGCAAGATCAAGATATTCCTTCCACCATCCTTAAGGAGATTACAAAAGATCAAGAGAAGGATACTTTTCCTATGTTACCTAAATTTCCTTTTGAAGAGAAAAGTGTTCCCTCACTCTCTTATTCTACCTTGTTACATTCACTTCCAAACTATGCTCAAGCTTTAAATACTCCTGTCAAAGGTATTGCTCCTATAATAGTTCCTCATAAATCTATTGATGGCTTTGGTCATTTTGCTCACTCTAAAGATGCTGATATCCATAATCATGGTCCATTCACATCTTCTAAATCTATTCTTAGTCCTTATCCATCTAAGCTAAAACCTTCAAGTCTTCCATCCATATTGGGACCTTATGTTCCTCTATCTCCTATTGCCACTACTAGCTCATTACACATTCCTCCTACCCTACCCCAAGATCAACAAAGATACACATACTTGAACTCTTCACATTCACCTTTCCATCTAAACCAATCATATTGGCCTCATTCATCCATAAATCCCAAGTCCTTTGGAAGCAATTTGGATGATCAACTCAAACACAAGTGCATGAATCCATCCTCAAAATTTCACTATCTCCCCTAATTGACATGTGAATGCCAAGAAGGAAAATATGAAAAAGAGACCACAAAGGTCCACTATTCAAAGAGCTCAACCAAAGAAAGTATGGGTTCATAAATCTGTTATTGAAGAAATGTGTTCCAAATCATCTAATGGAAAATCAAAAGCTATATGGATTCCCAAGTCTCTTTTGAAGGACTTGAATATTGAAAAAAAATCAAAGTTGACATTCAAGCTTCCAAAGGTTTCCACTCCATCTCCTTCCCAACATCTTCCTAAAAAGGTTTCAAAACCTTCTACTCCACCCCTCTCCAAAATGGCTTTTCTACCTCATATATCTAAGCCTCAATTTATTTCATCCATATTTCCTCCATCATTCCACTACCCTTCAAGGTGTGTGTCAATGTTGATCTTGCCTAATATCTCATCCACCCTCATGAGATCCTCTAAATCTTATGCTTGCTTGCCATCCTTGCTTGTTTCAATCTTCCAAAACCAACAACCTTATCCTCCATCTACCTCTCATTTTTCTATCATTTCCCTTCCATTACCTTATCAGCATCTTTGAGTGTACCTTGCTATGGCCTTGGCTTATCATAACTTATCTTTCTTATAGGAGCACTATTAAAATTGAATAAGGCTTGAATTCTTTCCAAAAACTCTAAAAATCCAAAGAAAAAAGAAAAAAGAAAAATAATGTGCCTCGGTGAAAACCTGGAAACAAGCACCTTGGTAGCAAAAGTAAAGAAAAAAAAATCCATCCTATGGTGAAAACCACTTCTTGTGGCACCTTCGATAAGTACCATGATGAAAACCTGGTAAATAGACATCATGCGTAATTATTCCATCCATGACATCCTATCATGATCTTGCTTATCCCTCAGATGTCCTCATTCTTGAAGTCATTCACTCATAACCTCCATAGCAAACTTTGTTGTCCTATTCAGTTAACCCTTTGGTCTTGATCAATGAAAGAAAGAAGAAAACTCGATTCTTAGCAATCTCTTGACATGGTCATTTTTTTGGATTACTTACATGATACCCTTCATTACACCATGAGCTTACATTGTTATATCTTTTTCCCTAGCTTGGGTAATCTTATGAAGACTTTCCTTGAGGGTAACATTCACTGCTTCATACTCCTTTTCTTTCCATTCACTTGCTTGCTACTACATATTTTCCTACACCTTGCTAGACACTGGAACAAAATCAAGGTAATCCTTCTTGAGAGCTAGTAATCTTTGAAAAAGTTTTAAAATTTTGCAAAAAATCTAAAAATTAGAAAAAGCCCTGAAAAAAATTGTTACCCTAGTGAAAACCTAGCAATAGGTGCCTTGGTAACACCAAAAAAATTGAAAATCTCAAAAATGCAAAAAAAAAAATCAAAAAGAGAAAAATACAAAAAAATTGAAAAAACAAGAAAAGTGTCATTGGTGAAAACCTAGAAACAGGCATCATGGTAGCAAAAAAAAGAAATCCTGCCAAGAAGGTGAAAACCTAGTAAACAGGCGCCCTTTTGATCCCAATGCTCCATCTTGCAGGGCATCTTCTAGCTATTCTGTATAGTCGCTTTCATGCTTTTTCTTTCCTGCTTCCTACTCATGTATCCATGGATTGAGTTTTGTCACAGCTCAGGGGCATTCCCCCTTAGTGTCACTATTTTCGAGATTCTTCTCAAAGAATCTCCTTTGTGACAGTCACCAATGGTCCTCACTGTGTTTTCCTACTATCGCTAGTGTCACTCTTTTTGAGATTCTCATCATAGAATCTCCTTCGTGACAGTCACCAGTGGTCCTCACTGTGTCTACCTACTGTTGCTAGTGTCACTCTTTTCAAAATTCTCCTCATAGAATCTCCTTCGTGATAGTCACTAGTGGTCCTCACTGTGTCTGCCTACTATCGCTAGTGTCACTCTTTTTGGGATTCTCCTCATAGAATCTCTTTCGCAATGGTCACCAGTTGTTTCAGTTGTGTCTGCCTACAGTTGCTCAGGTCATGTCTCAAGATTCCTTTATGGCAGATCTCTTTTGCATCAGTCACCAGTCATCTTAGTTGTGTCTATCTACTATCGCTTAGTCCTTCTTAGGTTCTTCATCATGAAGATTCCTCTTTGACCTCAATCACCAGTCATTCTGACTGTGTCTGCCTACTGTCATCACCCTACTGAAGAGATTTATTTCTTACATATTCTGGACATTGGCACTTGACATCAATCCTGAAAACATTGAACTCAAAAAAAAATGATATACTTGTTTGGATATGCTGAGCATTTTCTTTGTTTTCTTTGTTTTGCTTTATCATATCTCCTCGAGCAACTCGATGATGTCATCTTCGACTAGAGAAGTAATGACTGGGAGCATGATCTTTTTCTTTTCTTTCTATTTGTAGTTTAGTTCTAATAAGTTGATCTATTCCTATAAGAGGGGTATCCATTGTAAGAGCCTCCATCTCGTATTGGATGGTCGTTTGTACCTTGACTCCTTTTACATAGATACGTCAATGACATTGGTTCTTCTCCTTGTTTGTTGGAGTGAACTCTTCATGCTATAGTACATACTAATACTCATCCTATTAAGTGAACGTACGGGTCACTGCGAGTATATCTAGCACACTTCTGTCTTAGGTTACGAACACAAGGGTTGTTCTGGACAAAATGAATACTGAATACTTAGCATAAGAGGAATCTCCCGTGTGTTTGGTGTGCCTGGCATGCAAGCAACATTCAGGTCATCCTAGCGTTTATGCTCTGATGCTTATGTTAACTTGCTACATTAAAAGGGACAAAATTTTTGGTCATTCTAGCTTCTTGTGCCTCGAATGCTTACATTTAATCCCAACATCCCAATAATGTATGTTATATTCATATTTTCATGATTGCAATGTCAATGGGAGTTGTATAACATACAAGATCTATTTTATATTTGGTGATGATTAAATATCGAGGCTTGGTAACCAGACCTAGGGTTGCATTTAACATAGTCTTGCATTACATACTTCACTTGCATAAGCATGCAATTCAATTGCAAATCTACTTTCACCTTCTCTGATGAGGGATTGCTGATCTCTTCAAAGTATCATGTTCTTTCACGAACTACACAATGATTGATTAATCACCCTTTTGGCTACTTTGGTTGCCCTGAACCCATTTTTCGGGATGGAATTTGGAATCTGACACACTTAAGAGCCTCAAAAATGTGTTTTAAAATTTTAGGGACCGACGCAATCGAACACTTGTGCAGCCCAAATCTTTTTGATACTTTGTGATTCTTGGAATCCTTTCAACTTTACATTCTCCATATTTTCAAAATTCATTTTGAAAATAGGCAACTTAAGTCAACTATGGCCAAATATGGTCAACTTTTGGTCAAACTTGATCTTTGCGACTTCACAATCATTTCAAATCAACCTTGAATCCTCTTTAGATTGTTCTAATCTCTTCTAGCTTTTGTCAAATCTCAAATTTCTTCTATATCTCATGATATACTGCTTTAAATCATATTTCTGGTGTGTCATCTTTCGATTTCGCTCCTGAGGGGCAGGATGATTACATCATTGAATACCTATTGCTTGGGGCATCTGGTTCCCATCTTATGTCCTTATCACTTGGGGCATCTCATCACTCGAGGCATCTTGTTCCCTTCTATTTGGCATCTTTGCCATCTATCTTATCTTTTCATCAATTGATCAACCTTATAAAAACTCTTCTCAGAGTTCGATGGACAGGTATTGGGACAGTCTAAACCCCAACTCCTAAGGATCAAGCCTCGTTCTGGGGATGATTCTATAACTCATGATTGGACCTTGTTATCTTTTATCAATCTCAGGTATCTAAGTGTTCTATCTAGATCCTTGAAGATTATGCTCTGTTCTAGAGATAGTCTTCTAAATGCTATCGATCTTAGGTATCTAGGTGTTCTATCTGGATCCTTGAAGATTAAACTCCATTCTAGAGATAATCTTCTAAATGCTTATCGATCTTAGGTATCTATGTTTTCTATTTGGATCCTTGAAGATTAAACTCTTTTCTGGAGATAATCTTCTAAATGCTTATCAATCTTAGGTATCTAGGTGTTCTATCTATATCCTTGAAGGTTAAGGTCCGTTCTGGAGATAATCTTCTAAATTCTATCGATCTTAGGTATCTAAGTATTCTACTTGGATTCCTTGGGATTAAGCTCTATTCTAGAGATAATCCTTAAAAGCTTATCAATTGGTCTTTGTGTCATCAACTTCAGAACCAATCTCATCTTTGCATCATGCTTTTTGATTTTCTTTGAATTGAACATACTGCTCACACATTCATTCAAAGAGGGGCAAAATGTAATACCCCAAAATTGGCTCATTGCCATTATACCAATTCTAGTCTATTTCTAATAATTTCTTAAGTCCTATTCTAATAGGAAATTCTCATTCTGCTATTTGCTACTGGACTTAATTGTCAGATGCAGAAAACCCTAATATGCATTCATCATATTTCTTATTTAATTCCTATAGTACACACTCATATTAGTCGCATTAAACCTACTTTATTTAATTATAATTTAATTATTAAGTATTTATACTTTAATTAAATTAAATTATATCCTAAGGCTAATGTACTGTGGAATTAAATTTATTTAATTTAATAAATATGCCTAACTTGATTAATTAAATGTAATTATTTAATTAAATGGGAAAGGTATTTCTAATTAATTAAACAAAATTATTTAATTAAATGGAGTACTTACTTCTAATTAATTAAACAAAGTTATTTAATTAAATGGGAAGCCATTCCTAATTAATTAAATGAAGTTATTTAATTAAATAAGAAAAGTGTCTCTAGTCAATTAAATATTATTTAATTAAATAGAAAAAGTAATTATGAGAGCATATCTCATTTTATTAAATTAAATATCTCAACAAAATCTCTCTTCAGTTCAAAAAGAGAAATTCCTAGTTCACTATGGATTAAAAAGGAATTAAATCAGTTAACTCCTTACTTTACTCAAATTAAATCAATTAACTCCTTTTTCTACTCAAAAGAAATCAATTAACTCCCTTTAATTTGAAAATCTTCCTTTATGACTGAACCTCATCTTCAATCTTGATCATTGATCCAAATTGATCTCAACCATTGATGGATTTTAGGAAAGTCTATTTAAGAGACCCTCATCTCTTCATTTTGGGAGGATGAATTGATTTGTTATCGAATTGATATTGAAATTCATGCTCACATTTACTTACATTTCTTGCATACATTCTCATTCTTAGTTTAATCTCATTTTAGTTTAATCATGCATATGCTTAATCTAGTTTGCTTTATTTGTTCATAGATTGCATTGCATCTTTCATTCTAGATTAATCTACATACTCATTCTTAGTTTAATTTCATTGTCAAATCCTTCGTTCTTATAGGGTCTGGTTGCTTAAACACCTCGAATCTGAGGATATCTGACAAGCAATTCCTTGGAGATAGAAGGCAACAGGTCGCTTTGCAAGCTGATTTTTGGATGAACAATCCAATGTTCATTTCAGGATGAATCCGCATACAATGACCATGTTGAAGTGTGTGTGTGTTAGCAGAGGCCGCATATTCATGCATACAACAGGTTTTGCTACAAATTTTGGAACTTTCAAAAGAGGATTTGGGAAAAATTTGTGGGTAAGATTTTTAACCTTATCTTTTTCTCTATCTTACTCCATGCCTTGATCTTTTCCTTTATTTTCTCATTCATTCCTTTTCAAGATGATCAGACCATATCTTTATGTGTCTTTTTAATTTTGTGCATCCAAACTTCATCTTCTTTTCCTTTGTCATAGGCTTCCATTAGAATAGAAATCTCATCCCATTTAGCCAGTCTATTGATTCCTCATGCTTAAGACTACTTGAATAGTTTGAAACATCAATCTTGATCCCTTCATTTTCCCTTGTAAGGTCATGAGTATGTTCTATTCAAAACTCATACCTTCTAATTGCTCTTCTTAATTTTCTTCACTTTTACCAACACTTCTTTGGCTTGCCCCTGCATTAGATTCATTCCCTCCTTGTATTCCTTGATTGTCTAATTATCCTATGAGTACTGTAACTTGTACTTGTACATTATTTATCACTATTTTCATTTAGGTAACACCTCATATTTCACTCCTAACCATCTTCTCACTCTAATACCAAATGGTGCAACACACAAGTAAATATTCACTCTAATTCAGTAATTAAGAATGGAATGACAAAATACACAGATTTTCAAAACTCAATAAAAATTTCATTCATCAAACTATGCCTCTACAATTTTCCAAAAATCCTTAAATAACTAAGAAAACTTTAAAAACTCAAAAAAATTGAAAAAAAAATTTTGGTTCGATTTTCACAATTTTTGAATTTTTCCATTTTGGATAATTTTCAAAATAAATCCTAGAGAGCTAGATTTTTTCCTATAGCTACTCTAGAAGAAGATAAAAATAATTGTTAACTAACCTTTGAAATTATAAACATAATTATGAAGTTATTATAGACACAATTTTCTAAAATTGTAGATAAAAACTAAAACCTAATTTTTAAGGTCTAAAGTTTTTTTGGCTCCTGAAAAAAAGTTGAAATAGCTAGCAATAGAGCTCACTTAGTTGGAAATTTGCATGACTCTTGACAAAGCCACCTGTAAAATTTCAAGAAAAATCCAAATCTGAGAGTTATAACCATCAAAAGTCCTTGTATCTAGAATTCCTAATAGAGTATATATGAGACAATGAAGCTAATGATATTTTTTAAATATGCCTAGAGCCTTTCCCTTCCATCTATTGTAGAGAAAGAGATCTACAACTGAAATCCCCCAGGGTTAGAAACATTCAATTACTAGTCCTCCTTGCAAGACAAGTATTTAGGATATGAGTGGGATTGGACTTTATCATTATCTTCCTCTTCTCACTATTTGAGTATTGTAATAGGGAATACTCATCTTAGAAATTTAGATTATTCAATGTTTGGTACTTGCATCCTACTTAAGATATGAGCATGTGCATGTGCATATATGTTAGAAATATAAGAGGAGTAATTGAGAGGGGACGGGTGAATCAATTACTACAAAAATAAATCCTAGATCCCTTACATGTTAGTAAAAAAATAATTTTTTGAAAGCTTAATTCTAGTGATGCTTGGCAAATAAGGAAATATTGTAACTCGGTAAATAGCGAAAATGCTCGAAAAACACTTAGCATGAAAATCTTAAGATGTTATCTATGATTACTTATTACTTTTCTTAGTTGCAAACACATAAAAGAAAATAGAATGAACATATTTGAGACCAAGATTTAATATGGAAACTTAATTTGGGAAAAACCACCAATTGCAACTAGTTACTAATTTTCATTCTTCTAAAGTGAGCCCTATTAGGAGCCAACCTTGATAAAGGTTACAAAAAAAACTATTAGGTGTGACCTTGTTAGAGGATTTAATCACTATGTTAGGAGTGACCTTTTTAGAGGTCTTTACACAATTTAATAGAATTGCCTTATGAGAAGATTTACAAATAGTTGTTAAGCCAACTCTATTAAGAGATTTAGATCATTGCTACAATGGTTAGAGAGTAACAATGACATGACTTGATTTGGATGCAAATGAATTGCTAATTATAGATCTCAATTTTGGCTTGTACTTGATCCTTCCTTATTGAATATATCATTTCAGCTTCTCAAGGATATTCTCCTTATCCTTTTGATTTGCTTCCTCTTAGCATTATCAAATTTTCAATTATCTTCCATGTATTCTTACTTCTCTCCCTCAACTTGATCTTTTATTTATATATTTCATATTATCAAGTTAGCTCAAATACAGCTTAGAGTAATTAATATTCATCTCATCAGTTAGCTAGAACCAATAGATAAATCAATTAAATTCAATATGCCAAAACAAGAAAATTCTTCTTTGGCCGACCTTGCTCGGTAGACATCAACTCAAAAATAATTTTACTATGTTAACTAAGTGTAGCTTGGTCAACACTACATACATGCAAAGTTCCTTTGGTAAATGAGTAAACTTAGTTAGCACTAGTTCAATCCAACATTTCTATCATTAATTGAGTGTGTTTGGTTAACACTCATCTTCTGCAGACTTTCCTTTGGTGCCTAAGTGAACTCGATAGAAACTGTCTTCTAAACAGAACAAAATTAGGAATGCTAAGTATCCATAGAAAATTGTCTTCAATGCTTGAGTGAGATCATCATACATTGACTGATAATGATGTGACATTGTGTTTAACATCAAAGACAATACATAATTAATTAGAGCTCTCTCTAACAGTGTGAACTCTATCTCCAGTTTCTCCCTTTGTCAGAATTCTTTTGTTTGCTAGAACTTCTGCCAAGTCCATTCTCCCTCATTGAAAACTCTTTCTATGATAGAAAACTTCTCTCTCTTTTCAACAAAAATTTCTAAGATATGATAGTAAACTTCTCCCTCTTTGACATCTCATGCCAAAGGCAATAATCAATAAACATCAATGTATCTCTAGTACATATTCATTTGCAATATGCCCTTATCAATATTGCACCAACTAATTGATTTTCAGTAATGCTCTGGTTGATGTATCACTAAACTTCATTTAGTAAGCTTCAAATAGGGGAATGAGCCTTGGCTTATCTCTTAGATACAAAAATGCATCCTTAGGTAATGGCTTGGTGAATATGTCTACAATTTGTTCTTTTGTATTTACATATTCCAATTTGACTTCTTTATCTTGTACCAACTCTCTTAAGAAATGATATTTTATAGCAATGTGCTTTATTTTGGTATGCATCACTGGATTCTTTGATAAATTGATTGCACTAGTGTTATCATAGTATATGACTACTAGATCCTTGATCTCTATCTTCAGCCCTATCATTAGTTGTTTGAACTAAAAAAATGTTAGAATGATTAACTACTGTAGCCACATATTCTGCCTCTGCTATGGACAGAGAGATACAATTTTGTTTCTTTCTTGTCCAAGATACTAGTCTTTTACCAAGAAAGAATGCTCCATGAAAAGTGCTTTTTCTGCAATCAATACTTCCTACCTAGTCAGCATTAGTAAATACTTTTAAGTCCAAATTGCCTCCTATTTTGTACCATAAACCATATTCTTCAATATCTTTTAGATATCTCGTGATTATTTTTACTTTCATCATGTGATTTTCTTTGGGATTTGCTAAGAATTTTTCCACCATACTAACTGCTAATACAATATCAGGCCTTGTGTGTACAATATCTATAATTTTGTTTAAGAATGTAGATTTTACATCCATTTGATAAACTTTAAATCCTTTGTAAGATTCATAAGCTAGTAAAGTTATAACACCTTCTAATCTTGCAATAGGAGCAAAAGTTTCACCATAGTCAATACCTTCTTCATGAGAATAGCCTTTACATACCAACGTCACTTTGTTTTTGGAAACTTTTCCATCTTCATTCAGATTATTTTTTAATACCCAATTTGTGCCTATTACATTTTTATTCTTTGGTCTAGGAACAAGAGTCCAAGTTTTGTTATTCTCTATCTATTCTATTTCTTCATTCATTACTTCAATCTAACTTTCATTTTCCAAAGCATCTTTAACATTTCTAGGTTCAAATTCAGCAAGTAAACATGTACTTTTCAATTTTCTTCTTGTCATTGTTCCAACTGATTTGTCTCCAATGATCTAATCAGGTACATGATACCTTCTGACATATTTTACTAACACAAGTTCTTTGGATTTGGAATGAGTATCATTAATTTCATCATGAAATTCAATATCAAGCTCGAGTCTCACTGTCTGTGACTCAGGTCCATCAAGCTCAATTTGCTCTAGCTTGGTACCTTGTGACTTGGGTCCTTCAAATTGTGACTCAGGTTGCACTATCTACAACTCAGTAGTTGTTGGTGATTTTTGGGAATTAGGAGGTGAAACCTTTTTTCTCTCAGATAGATTTGATAGGGTATCAACTTCATAGTAAATAAATCTTCTGTAATCCCCTATCTCTTTTTTGCTTTCTTCTTTACTCTTTTCTACAAACTCATCAATTCTCACATGTGCACTTTCTATGATTTTATGAGTAGACAAATTGAAACATTTGTATGCTTTACTTCTATATGAATATCCTAGAAATATGCCTTCATCACCTTTGACATCAAAATTTCCTTTCCTAGATTCTTTCAACATATAACATTTGCTACTAAATACTTTCAAGTAACTTACATTAGGTTTATAAGCATACCATAGTCCATAAGGATTTTGACATGAGTCTTTCTTTAGTTGTAATATGTTCAAGGTATGAAGTGTAGTGTTGATAGCTTCTTTCTAGTATTTGATTGCAACATTCTCTTCTATCATCAATGTTCTTGTGCAATTTATGATGGATTTGTTCCTTCTTTCATCTATACCATTCTGCTGAGGTGTAGAAGGAGTTTATACTTGTCTTTTAATTCCCTTTTCTATGTAGAATTCATTGAATTCATTGGAGATGAATTCACCATCTTCCTCTAATATCAAATATTTTAACTTCTTCCAGTTTCTTTTTCTACTCTTGCTAGTTACCTCTTGAATTTTTGGAAAGCTTCTAATTTTTCGTTTAGATCCATTATAGTCATAATTCTAGAATAGTCATAAATAAGAAAGACTGAAAACATTATCTCCACTATAACTCTCTATTCCAATAGGTCCACATAAGTCTATGTGCACAAGCTCTAATACTTCTTTAGAATGACAGTTCTTTCTTTTGAAACTAGTCTTTCCCATCATACCATTTTGACAATTTTTGCATAGACCAATGTCAGGTTTCCTCAAACTAGGAATACCTCTTACTCTTTTGTGTTTTCTTATCTTAACCAGATTATCAAATTTTATATGACATAATCTTTTGTGCCATAACTATCTTTCTTCTACTTGAGCAATAAAATATGAACTTTCACTGAGATCAAGATAACAATAGATTACCTTTTGTTTGCTTGCTAGATCCAACCAAATTTCCTTTTCCATCCAGCAGTTTGTCCTTTCCATTCATAAGTTCTACCTTGAATCCAATGTTATTCAACTGTGCCACACTAAGTAGGTTATTCTTTAGTCCTTCAACCCAATAAGCATTATCACATATAAGTTCATTGGTCAAAGAGATACATCTTCTTCCTTTTATGCAACAAGGTTCATTGTTTCCAAATCTTACATTACTAACATCATAATATTCCATGTGCTCAAATTTTGTTTTATATCTAGTCATAGGATGTGAGTAGCCACTATCAATAATCCAAGTATCATTTTTCCTAACATGAGAGATAAGAGTCATCTTATCTCCTTCATCATTAGATTCATCTTTGTCAACAATATATACCATTTCATCTTTATTGTTATTAGAATATTCAGCCATAAAACAAGATTTCTTACCTTTATCCTTGTAGTTATTGAATTCATTCTTACCTTTGTACTTATTTCTTTTCTTCTCATCCTTATTTTCTCTATTTGGACACCTAGCAACAATGTGACCAATTTCTTCACAAAAAAAATAGATTAGAGTAATCTTCCTTTGTACTTCCCTCTACCTTTGGAGTATTTCTTTGCAAGTAGGGCTTCAACAACTTCAAGATCACTGTCAAAAATTTCTTCTATTTTTTCTTCACTTCTTGATTGATTGGCCTTTGATTTCTTTTTTTTTCTTGAGTGAGATTTTGGCTTCAAATGCAGACTCAATACTTTTGGAACTAGGAATATAGTTATCATAGTTATCCAACTCAAGAGTTGTCAATCTTCCAACTAGAGCATCCAAAGTTATATTTTTATTTGGATCACACCTCATCTCTTGAATAATAGACACTCTAATTGCATAAATAGGAAGAAGAGTTATGAGTACCTTTCTTACAACTATTTTGTCATCAATATCTCCTCAAGATGCTTTGATTGCACTCAACTTGCTTTGATTTTTTCCACATATTTTTCAATATTTTCATCTTCTACCATTTTCATCTTATCAAATTGACCTCTAGAACTTTTTACTTTGGCACTTCTTACATTTTCATCTCCTCCATAGATTTCTTTTAGTTTGGTCCACATTACATGAGTTTTTTTATAGGCTTTTACTTCATCAAATTTAGCATAACTAAGAGCAGATGCAATATCAATCATCATAGTGTTATGATTCTTCTTTTCAGCAATGTCTTTAACTGACACCAAGATTAACGTGGAAAATCAATTTGGGAAAAATCACCAGTTGTAACTAGTTACTAATTTTTACTCTTATAAAGTGAGCCTTGTTAGGAGCCAACCCTATTAAGTGTTACAAAAAACATTGTTAGGTGTGACCCTATTAGAGGATTTAATCACCCTATTAGGAGTGGCCCTGTTAGAGGTCTTTAGACAATTTAATAGAACTGACATATTTTTAGAGGATTTACAAATAGTTGTTAAGCCAACTCTTAAGAGATTTAGATCACTGCCATAATGGTTAGAGAGTAACAATGACATGGTCTAATTTGGATGCAACTAAATTGCTGATTATAGATCTCAATTGTGGCTTGTACTTGATCCTTCTTGATCAAATATATCTTTTTTCTTATCCTTCTGATTCACTTCCTCTTATCATCAAATCTTCAATTATCTTCCATGTATTCTTACTTCTCTCCCTCAACTTGATCTTTTATTTATATCTTTCATATTGTCAAGTTGGCTCAAATACAACTTAGATTAATTAATATTCATTTTCTCAGTTAGCTAGAACCAATAGATAAATAAATTCAATTCAATATGCCAAAACAAGAAAATCCTTCATTGGTTGACTTTGCTCAGTAGACATTAACTTAGAAACAATTTTTTTGTGTTAACCAAGTGAAGCTCGGTCAACACTGTATATATGCAAAGTTCCTTTAGTAACTGAGTGAGCTCAATTAGCACTGGCTCCATCCAACATTTCCTTCATTAACTGGATGATCTTGATTAACACTCATCTTCTACTAAATTTCCTTTGGCATTCGAGTGAACTCAGTACAAACTATCTTCTAAATAGAACAAACTCTAGAATGCTCCTTAGCCACAAAAAATTGTCTTCAACACACTGACTAATAATGATATGGCATTTTTTGTAACATCAAGGACAATACACAATTAATCAATTGTTCCAATAATACATATATTTAATCTATAAATGAAATGGCAAAGATTTGTACATTGTGTGGATCTCGACTAGTAGGTGACTATGACTCTCTCCCTTAACCACATCAAAAAGAAAGTAAAACAGACATGTGTACCAAATATATGCAAGTATGGGGTAATTATCATAAGAAATCAAGAGCCAATACATCAAAGGCTTTGATGTAACATTGCATCTTTATGAATATAAAATAATCATCATTTAAAACATCATCTAACATCGTTTGAAAGAAATCACATTTATTAACTATGAATCAATTGAAACATCATTAATGCACTAGCAATCATAAATAGTAATAACAAGTGAATTCAAGTCAATGAAGTAATCATTATTGATATATCTCTAATCCAAGTTGTGAAAAAATATCATATAACTATAAACCAAATATCTCTAAAACTAGAAAATGCATGAAATAATCCTTAAAGAGTTTAGCAATCATAATATCAAAACCACATACAGGTGGGCATTACATCCACCACCCTCCCCCCCTCCTAAATTTAGAATTACTCCTAGAAGCATAATACAAAGACACATGACTCAAACTCAAAAATCAATGTGTGAGTCCTCTTGGATCTGTTGCCGATTTTGCCTCTTGCCAAAATTTGAACTTTAAATGCTTGCCCCACCCAATGGCTATTTCCCATCTTTTATATTATTTAATGCCCCATAAATAAAAAAATTAAAAAGCATTTTAAATTTATGGTATTTCCTTTTCATTTTCCATCGGCCTACAACTTTTCGCACTATTAGATCTCTAGCGATCTACGACAGGTGCTTTCCCGCATTATCAAAGCAAGCAATCTTTAAACATTGCGAGGAAGCCCCTTGGTGACATGTGGCAAGTGGGTCCATGTTCTCTTGTGGGCCATAGGGTGGACAACGTGGCAAGATGAGCTGGCAATTCAATTGGTGCCCACTTTCTTGCATTCTGAGCTTTGTCAAACTTTCTAATAGTGCGAGGAAGCACTTTGGTGATGCGTGTCCAGATCACATCACGGTGGGTATTCACAAAGGTTCAGAATGCACATGTTATGAGCACCATCAGATTTCTCAAGATCAACGGCTGGCACTTGCCCACAATACAAAGATACAAGAAGGTTAAGGAATATAGGCATGTACCCTGGTGACACCTATCTCATGACCTCTCATGTCCCTAGTTCCACCTCCCACCGTCCGATGTGATCTGATTAGTGGCTGGCACATGCCCGCATTATGCAGATGTGAGGATTTTAAACATTATAGGCAAGCACCCTTGTGATGCATGTCCTTGTGGGGTTAGGTTGTTATGAAGCTACAAGGTGGTGCCAGGTTGTGCTGAGTATTTCATGGGCCCAAAATTTTGAAGAGCAAGCGCAATATACGAAGAATCTTCCTGATCATTGATCTTCTATAGATCGACGATTAGCACTTGCTTGCAATATGGAAGTGCATGGAGATTAAACATTATGAGAAAGTGCCTAAGGGACACATGTCCCAATGGGCCTGGCCAATGTATTAACATGAAGGTAGCACAGTTAAGGCTAGTAGTTGGTACTTACATCGTGGTTAGGGTTTGAGGAGATGGCACAGTTAGTTGAAAAGACGTGGTCAACCACATGGAGACTATGTAGAGTGGAAAAATAAAAGAAGATCATTGGTCCACGTGGCTCACCCTCATGCTAGGGTTAGGTTAGTGTATTGATCTTACTAATTCATGAGCTAGGAATGAAATAAATCAAGTTTTCCTATGTGATCTGATCCTTCTAATGAATTCCAACCACCCTCGAATGAATGCTAATCCCAGGAGGACACTCTATCACCTCTTATCTGATCCATCTACCTGGCTAGAACTATTTAATGGAATCATTTTTGTCTTCTCAGGGCCCGATCCCAATAAGATCAGGTATCATTTCATCTAAATCTATGCTCAAATTAGATTTGCATATGGATCTCCATGATTGTTCTCTGTAGGACTTAATGGCACTGGTTGTAGAGTAATTCTAGTTGAGAAATATCTTAATTATGCTTGAGCTATAAAGGAAAATTTTGTAGATTTTGATTAAGGTAGAATCTTCTCTGACTTCTTTTATATTGTTCTGCAACTTCAGTGTAAATACCCTTTGCCTTTCAACTGTATGACATTCTGCCTTATCTCCTTCAGCCATTAATGTGAAAGTGCAAGAGCTATTTGCCTCTCATTAGTGTTTTGTAGAGATCTACAATCTGCATGACTATATCTCTTTTGGGCTTGTAAATGATATATAAGTGAATCTTCTCCTTCCTTGTGTCATTTATTTTGGTTTCTTGATTTGCATAAGATTGTGAGATTAAAAAAAGTTTGAGTGTGTATATATTTTGGTGTCATGATGGTTCAATAGTGCATGTATGGGTAGAGATTGGTTTGAACACTCTATTTTGGTGCATCACCCCCTTAGATTAGAATAGGTAGATTTTTTTTCCATGCATTCCTTCTCCCTTTTCCTCTCCAAGAGTAGTTAGGTGCACCCTGATAGCAAAGGAAGCCAGCCTTCTCTGAAGACTCAACCTCACAGTTCAAGTCACATAGCTTGGAGGTTGTTTCCATGTTTCATAAGGTTTTCCTTAGGTAAAAACTTTGGATGTGGGCACAAACCTTTGTACAACAGTTTTTGGCATGCCCGGTGGGACAAAAAATTAGAATATTTCAAGTCTACTAGTGTCAAAAGGAAATTTTCAAGATTAATATTAAGGAGATAGTACTAGCTTCAGTGTTCAAGCCTTAAAGAGGCTCACTCTTCAAGTACTTGGTGACTTTAAACTTCAAATACATTTTGTTCCAGACCAAAGTTGCAGTAATTCATGCCCAAAGCTGAAACAAGGGCATCTTCTAGAGGTAAATTTTAGTACCAAGAGCTTTTGTTTTCAAATCTTAGAAGAAGGAAGACTAGAGTATCTTTATCACTAGTTAGGAGTACAATAGAAACAAATACACCTGCAAGATCCATCTCTACTCCTCCTGCTATTAGATCTCAGCCTAGATTGCCATCAACACATATCAATAGATCACTAGTCTATATGGCACAACCTAGAGCCCATACTTTTGCCACCTTTAATGGTGGAAGTCCTCTTTTATTGGCTCAAAGACATTATATACCAATAGCTACACTGAAAGGTATACCAGAATTTACTGGTGAAACTTCTATCTCTCCCTTAGAGCACATTCAAGAAGTTGCGAATGTCTGCAATATCCATGGTATTATAGAGGATGATATTTCTGTTAGGCTCCTAGCCTCATCATTGAAAGTAAAAGCACTACAGTGGTATAGAGGTTTGGCTTATGGTTCTATAATAGATTGGGATGGATTAGGAGCAGGACTATGTAAACACTTTGAGGACAAAAGTGACCATTTGTCACTTTTAGAACAGTTGACTACTATAAAAACAGCCCCCCATGAATGTATGACCAATTTCAACTATAGATTTCAAAAGACATGGGATAGAATACCTACTTATGTAAAACCTACCCCAAGTAATGCCTGCTTGCATTACCTCAGAGCTTTTAACAGTGACATTGCCACTACAATCCAAACTATGGGAGGAGATACCTTGCCTAATGCTTATGATATAGCAATAAGGTCAGAGAACATCCTAATACAAGGAGGTAAGCTAGCTCCAAGGCCTCCCACACCTTTCTTTCTTGATGTTCCAAATCACCAACCAGAAATGGCTCCTCTTCCCACAACTTCTACATCACAGCCCCTTGCTCTAGTCCCTCAAGCTTCCACATCTTCAAATGGGATAGATGAAATCAAGGAGATGATGCAATCTATGATGCTAAACATAGATAAGAGATTGCAAGGTTAAGAGAAGAAACTAGAAGATAGCTTCTCTGTGATGTAGAAAATGAGCAATAAGGTGGTGAGTTTAGAGAGACAGTAAGCCCAAGGTAGTAAGGCTCATCAATTGCAACATCAAACTCTAAATAGTGGTAGGCCTCCAAATCATAATTATGGGAACAATTCTTTTTATCAAAATAGGTAGAGTAGTCATGCTTCGACCTCAAATGTAAACCAAAGTAGGGCCATAGTCCCTCAAAACAACATGGCCTAGGATCAGGATTTTTGTCCCTCCTGTAACTACTCCTATGCTCGTTGCATGTGTTAGAAGGTTGAATCCTATTTGGCTTTGACCATCCAAGAGCCTGCAATAGGACAATCATACAAGGAGGACCAATTTAAAGAGGCCTCATATATGTAAGGATAGGGTGATTGCTCCTTTATGAATCATCAAATGGAGCAACATTGTAATGTAAACTAGGATTGCATTGCTCACAACACTAGGAGTAAGAGAAGAGATATTGAAGATGCTACCCCTCCTCCTCCCAATCAGGCCTCAACTTCAAATGTAATACCCCATGAACAAGCAAAAAATGATCAATCAAATTGCCCTTAGCACCAAAGGCAAAATAATGGCAAAAAGAATGTAAGTGATCCTCAGGTTGCCCCATCTCGACCTCCTACAAGTGCAGCTCTCTGTTGGAAATAGAGATGGAGTAATTGAGAGGGGAGGGGTGGATCAGTTACCACAAAAATAAATCCACAAATCTTTAGATGTCTTAAAATATAGTTGCTGTTGATATTCAGTAACCACACAAATAAATGCTAAAACTTGATAGATGTTCTATTAACTTATTAAGCATTTAAAGTGATTAACATACATGCATAAAGGAAATAACATGAACACAAGAGACACCAGATTTAACGTGGAAACCCAATATGGAAAAAACCACCAAGTAACTAGTTACGAATTTTCACTCTTCTTAAGTGAGTCCAATTAGGAGCCAACCCTGTTAAAGATTACAAAACACACTGTTAGGTGTGACCCTATTAGAGGATTTAATCACCTTGTAAGCAGTGGCCTGGTTGGAGGTCTTAAGAACAATTCAATTGAATTGTCACCTTGTTAGAGGATTTACAAAATCACTATTAAACCAACTTTGTTAAGAGATTTTGAATCACTATTACAATGATTACAAAGCAATAATGAAGTGATCTAAAATATATGCAACTTATCTTTGCTGAATACAGATCTCTGTTCTGCTTCACTAGATCCTCATTGATCCAATTCAACTTTGCAGCTCCATAAGGATATCTAATCCTTCCTCAACATTCACTCATATATTCAATATTTTCTCATTCCATTTACATCCATACATTCGCACTCTTATTGTATCCACACTCTTACATCTTTATGAATTCACAACTTGACCTTTCATAGATACCTTACAGATTGTCAAGTCAGCTCAATTACAAGTTATAAGAACTGAAAAACATTAAATCAGTTGGCTGCAAATATTGCACAAAACAATTAAACTTAATTCTTTAGAACCATAAAATTCTTGGTTTCCCGACCCAACTCAGTGACCACTGCTCCAGAATGGTTTCCCCAGTGTTAACCAAGTGAAGCTTGATAAACATTGCAAACCTTGCAACTTCCTTCGAAGATCGAGTTAACTCGGGAAACACTAATCTTCCTTTTCTTACCGAGTGAGCTTAGTAAAAAGTAACTTTCTCTTCGATGACCAAGTGAACTCGGTAGACATTGATTTTCCCTTTGTTATCCTTGGGAGCTTAGTTAACATTAACTTTCTACTAAAAAATCCTTTCATGCCCGAGTGAGCTCGGTAAGAGCTAACTTTCCTCTGTGTTGTTCAGGAACGTTCGATAGACATTGTAAATTTCTTTGCTGACCATCTGAGCTCGGTAGATTCTGTTTGATGGCTGATATGACATTTGTGTAATGTCAAGGGAAATACACAATTAACAATTGTATCCAACAATCTCCCTCTTTGGCATTGATGGCAACACAACATGTCATAGCATAATGAAATTTGAAAACAAGTCTTTCTCTTAAATGGCAACACAATATGTCAACATAAAAATTCTCCCTCTAAGATAGAAAACTCTCCCTCTTATAGTAATCTACCTCTATGAAGGAATTATATAGCAAACTCTTTATCTTAAACAAATTTCAGAGAGATATGATAGTAAAACTCTCCCTCTTTGACAACACATGCCAAAGACAACTCAACTCAAATGAATTTCAGTGTACCTTTAGTACTAGTTCATATGCAATATTTCCTAATTATGCTGCATCAACTGATAGATCTTCAACCTAGTATGAGTTGATGCTTCACTAAAACTTCATTTTAGTGAACTTCAGATAGGGGAGTAACCCCTAACTTACCTCTTAGATACAAGAATGCATCCTTAGGTAATGGTTTTGTGAATATGTCAAAAATTTGTTCCTTTGTATGAACATATTCCAATCTGATCTCCTTATCTTGAACCAATTCTCTGACAAAATGATATTTTATTGCAATCTGCTTGGCTTTGGAATGCATCACTAGATTCTTAGATATGTTGATTGCACTTGTATTATCATAGAACATAATAATTGGTTTTTTGATTTCCACCTTCATGCCTTCCAACAACTGTTTAAACCAAACAATATTAGAACAATTTACTACTACAGCAACATACTCTGCCTCTACTATAGATTGGGATGTACAATTCTACTTTTTACTTGTCCAAGAAACCAAACTCTTTCCAAGAAAGAATGCTCCTCCACTTGTACTTTTTCTATCATGAAGGTTTCCTGCCCAATTAGCATTAGTAAATACTTTCAAATCCAAATTACCTCCAAATTTGTACCATAAACTATAATCCTTAGTTCCTTTCAAATATCTCATTATTCTTTTGATTACCATAATGTGATTTTCTCTTGGTTTTGCTGAAAATCTTGCTACAATACCAACTGCAAGGGCAATATTAGGCCTAGTATAAACTACATACTGCAACTTTCCAATCATAGATCTATACAATGTTTGATCTACTTCTTTTCATTCATCTTCCTTGGTAAGTTTTAATCCAGTACACATAGGAGTCCCAACTGATTTACAATCTTCCATTCCAAACTTTTTCAATATCTCCTTGATGTATTTTGATTGAGTGATGTAGATACCATTTTTATTCTGTTGAATTTCAAGACCAACAAAGAATTTGATCTCTCCAAACATAGACATTTCAAATTCCTTGTTCATTTGTTCTAAGAATTCTTTGCAAAGATCATCATTTCCTGTGAACACAGTGTCATCTAAAAATATCTCTACTAAAAAAATCTTATCATCTGATCCTTCCTTTATATACAAGCCACTATTATCATTAGTTCTTTGAAAACCAATCTGAATAAGATAGTTATGCAATCTTTCATACCATGCTCTAGGGGCTTGTTTCAAATCATACAAGGCCTTCTGTAATTTGCAAACCATGTTCTTCTTATCTGGATCACCAAAACCTTCAGGTTGTTCAATGTAAATCTCTTCATCCAGTATACCATTGAGGAATGTTGACTTGACATCCATCTGATAAACTTTGAATCCTTTGTGAGTAGCATATGCTAGTAAGGTTCTGACTCCTTCCAATCTTGCAATAGGAGCAAAAGTTTCTCCATAGTCTATTCCTTCTTCTTGAACATATCCTTTGCATACTAGTCTAGCTTTGTTTCTTGATACCTTACCATCTTCATCCAACTTGTTTTTGAATACCCACTTAGTTCCAATCACATTTTTGTCTTTAGGTCTAGGTACAAGAGTCCATGTCTTGTTTTTTTCTATTTTTTCTATCTCTTCATTCATAGCTTCAATCCAACTATCATTTCCCAATGCATCTTTGATATTTCTAGGTTCAAAATCAGCAAGTAAACAAGTACCTTTCAACTTATTTCTTGTCATGGCTCCTTCAGATTTATCTCCAATGATCTGATCTGTTGAATGATGTTTCCTGACATACTTAGCTAATACAAGTTCCTTGCCTTTTGAATGAATTTCATTATTATCCTCTTGAATTTCAACTTCAAGTTTTGTCTATTCTGGCTCAGTAGACATTTGCTCGGTAGATGTTGGCTCGGGTCCTTCAAACTCGGTAGACACTTGCTCGAATGACACTAAATTTAACTCGATTTGTTGTGGCTTGATTTGAACTTCCTATAACTCGGTTACAAATGACTCAGGAGTAGAAGATTCCTGATTCTCTGATGTAACTAGTATTGTATCAAGTTTAATTAAGACAAACCTTTTATAATCTTCTGGTTCCTTTTTGCTTTCTTCTTCAGTCCTTTCTGCAAACTCATCAACTTTCACATGTGCACTTTCTATGACTTTGTGAGTAGACAAGTTTAAACATCTATATGCCTTACTTTTGCATGAGTATCCAAAGAATATACCTTCATCACCTTTCACATCAAATTTTCCTTTTCTAGATTCTTTCAAAATGTAAGATTTACTTCCAAATACTTTAAGGTAACTTACATTAGGTTTATAGCCATACCATAACTCATAGGGGGTTTTGAATGAGTCTTTCTTTAGCTATACTCAGTTTAGGGTATGAACTACAGTGTTGATAGCTTCCTTCTAGTATTTGATAGGCAATGCTCTTTACAATCATTAAAGTTCTTGCACAATCCATGATGGATCTGTTCTTTCTTTCAGCTATTCCATTTTGTTGGGGTGTTCCAAGGGCTAATACTTGTCTTTTGATTCCTCTTTCAATGAAAAATTTATTAAACTCATGTTAAATGAATTCTCCACCTCTGTCTGACCTCAAGCATTTTAATCTTTTCCCTGTTTCCTTTTCTACTATGGCCAAATACCATTTTAACTTTTCAAATGCTTCTGATTTGTTTCTTAGATACATGACTGTCATCATTCTTGAGTAATCATCAACAAAAAGAATGAAGAACTTTTCTCTAGTATAGCTTTCAATTCCAATGGGCCCACGTAAATCAATATGCACAATTTCTAATATATCTTTAGACTAATAGTTTTTACTTTTAAAACTAGTCTTTCCCATTTTACCAATATGACAATTTTTGCATAGACCGACCTCAGGTTTCTTTATGTTAGGAATGCCTCTTACTTTCTTGAATTTGCTTATCTTTACCAAATTATCAAAATTTACATGACACAACCTTTTATGTCATAACCAACTTTCTTCAACTTGAGCAATGAAACATGAACATTCACCTAGTTCAGGATAGAACAAGTTACCTTTAGTTTGAGTACCTGATCCAATCAGCTTTCCTTTGCCATCCAAAAATCTTTCTTTACCATTCATGAATTCTACTTTGAATCCATTATTGAGTAGTTGTGCCACACTCAAAAAATTATGCTTTAGTCCTTCTACCCAATAGGCATTATCACATACAAGTTCTTTGGTTAGAGAGATTCTCCCTCTTCCTTTTATACAACAAGGTTCATTGTTACCAAATCTTACACTACCACCATCATAGTCTTCAAAGTATTAAAAATTAGTTTTGTCACCAGTCATGTGATGAGAACAACCACTATCTATGATTCATGTATCATTTTTACTCATATGAGAAATGAGTGTCATTTCTTCATCATTATCAGATTCATCTTTCATAGCAATGTAGACAATTTCATCTTCTTCTTCATCATTAGAATCATTAGAATCTTTAGCCATAAAACATGTTTTCTTACCTTTATCCTTGGATGATCTGAAGTCTTTCTTTCCATTCCATTTGTGATCTTTGTTTTGCTTGTTTGGGCACCTAGCAACAAAATAACCAACTTCTTCACATGAAAAATAGATTAGAGGTACTTTACCTTTGTATTTTCCTCTACCTCTAGAATATTTCCTTGCTAGAAGGGCTTCTATTACTTCAAGATGACTATCTAAACTTTGGTCGAATTCATCTTCACTTTCTGACTGAGATTCCCTTTTCTTTTTGCCTTTCTCCTTGAGTGAAAACTTGGCTTCAAATGCTGACTCAATGTTTTTGGAAGCTGGAACATAGTTTTCAAAGTTGTCTAGTTCAAATATAGTTAATATTGATGGGGACACAACCCAACAACCAGAATAGACACAATAGAAAGGGGAAATTATATTAACTGAGAAAATAAGCTGGTACAAATAGTGCAGAGAAAATAAACTCAAAACATGCCATGCGGGCTTACAATAGCATAAATCTGGAGAATATTTCTCCTTTTAGCACCTCCTCTCAAGCTCCAATCCGAACTGCCTTTTACAATGCCAGAAATCTCCTTAAATAGACCCTGGAGGGTTAAGGGCTAGGAGTACATTCTAGAAAGTGCTAGTAGGCATCCACCGACAAAATAGAAGGTTCCGGAAGCTGCGTTAGAAGTCGGTGCAATTCTAGAAGAATCCAGAAACGGTAGCCGAACTTCCGGGAGGCATAACTTTTGAACCGTAACTCCGATTGACAAACCGTTTACATTTTCGGAAAGCTCTCGAAGCGCTCTATAGCCCTATGGACGAGCTTTGCTCATCCCCCATTTTTCGACCCTTTTCGAGGTCATTTAATGCCCCAAACCTGACTCTGAAGCATTCTTAGGGGGTCTCCAAAACCCGAAAAATTGCAATAACTTTCAAACCGTGGGGCCTTTTGACCTGATTCTTTTTCTGGAATGTTCTAAATCTCGATTACATTCATCTGGCCAAGTCACACCTTCTAGGTCACCAAAATGATGGTCAAATTGCATGCTCCTATTTTTTCAGGATTTTTAAATGCACTGATAGTTGAACTATGAGAGTTGGAACCTTTATTTGAGCCAAATGGGTATCCAAAAATGTAAAGACATAATATAGAAACTAAGTCTAAGTACATTTTTTGGGTGACACAGGATTGCCCTTATACCTCTGGATGCTCCTGCATCAAATATTCATACTATGGCCTCTAGGTTTATCTTGTGATTTGCTTCACATCTTCTTTCTTGAATTGTAGAAACTTTGATTGCATAAATGGGAAGTAGAGTTCTAAGAACTTTACTTATTACTATCTCCTCCTTGATATCTCCTCCAGATGCTTTGATTTCACTGACACATGCTTTGACTCTTTCAACATATTTTGCAATATTTTCATCCTCTCTCATCCTCATTTGATCAAATTTTCCTCTCAAACTTTCTACTTTGTCTCTTCTAACATTATCATCTCCTCCATAGATCTCTTTTAGCTTTTCTCACATTTCAAAAGTAGATTTGTAGTCTTTAATGTCATCAAATTCTTCATAACTCAGAGCAGATGCTATATCTATCATCATAATGTTGTGAGTCTTCTTTTTAGCAATATCATTGACAGATAATGTACCAGATGGTCTTGCATTTTTTTTATCAAGGTATTTTAGTCTTGTATCTCCAATAGAAGCTAGATGAAGTCTCATCAACCCTTGCCATGCTGAGAAGTTGTCCCTGTTAAGTCTTGGAATTTCTCTCTTATAAGACATCCTGATCTTTAGCTTAGATCCTTGAAATCTTATCCTGCAAGCACTAAAAGCTCTGATACCAATTGTTGGAAATAGAGATGGAGTAACTAAGACGGGAGGGGTGAATCAGTTACCACAAAAATAAATCCATAGATCCTTAGATGTCTTAAAATATAGTTTCTGCTAATACTTGGTAACCACACAAATAAATGCTAAAACTTGATAGATGTTCTATTAACTTATTAAGCATTTAAAGTGATTAACATGCATGCATAAAGGAAATAACATGAACACAAGAGACACCAAATTTAACATGGAAACCCAATATGGGAAAAATCACCAAGTAACTAGTTACCAATTTTCACTCTTCTAAAGTGAGCCCTGTTAGGAGCCAACCCTGTTAAAAGTTACAAAACACACTGTTAGGTGTGACCCTATTAGAGGATTTAATCACCCTGTAAGGAGTGGCCTAGTTGGAGGTCTTAAGAACAATTCAACTAAATTGTCACCTTGTTAGAGGATTTACAAAATGGTTGTTAAACCAACTCTATTAAGATATTTTGAATCACTATTACAATGATTAGAAAGCAACAATGAAGTGATCTAAAATATAAGCAACTTATCTTCACCGAATACATCTCTCTATTTTGCTTCACTAGATCTTCACTGATCCAATTCAACTTTGCAGCTCCATAAGGATATTTAATCCTTCCTCAACATTCACTCATATATTCAATATTCACTCATTCCATTTACATCCATACATTCACACTCTTATTGCATCCACACTCTTACATCTTTATGAATTCACAACTTGACCTTTCATATATACCTTATAGATTGTCAAGTCGGCTCAATTACAAGTTATAACAACTGAAAAAAATTAAATTAGTTGGCTACAAATATTGCACAAAACAATTAAACTTAATTCTTTAGAACCATAAAATTCTTCACTACCCGACCCAGCTTGGTGACCACTGCTCCAGAATAGTTTCCCCAATGTTAACCAAGTGAAGCTTGGTAAACACTGCAAACCTTGCAACTTCCTTTGGAGACCGAGTTAACTCGGTAAATACTAATCTTCCTTCACTTACCAAGTGAGCTTGGTAAAAGCTAACTTCCTCTTCGATGACTGAGTGAACTCGGTAGACATTGACTTTCCCTTTGTTAACCTTGGGAGCTAGGTTAACGTTAACTTTTTGCTACAAAATCCTTTCATGCCCAAGTGAGCTCGGTAAGAGCTAACTTCCCTTTGTGTTGTTCAGGAACGTTCAGTAGACATTGTAAATTATTTTGCTGACCATCTGAGATCAGTAGATTTTTTTTGATGGCTGATATGACATTTGTGTAACATCAAAGATGGATTGGATGGATGATATGAAAAATTTCTTATTAGGCAATGGATATCCTCAAGGATTAGATAGAATTAAAAGGAGATAGTATAGATTACAGTCAATTCCTTATGTCATGGTTGATGGCATCCTTTTTAGGAAAGATTTTAATGGAGCCCTATTAAGATGCATTGACATAGACCAAGCTAAAAGAATGATCAGAGAGCTTCATGATGGTCCTGATGGTGATCACTTCTCAGCAAGGACAACTGCAATGAAGATCATGAGAGCTAGTTACTACTGGCCATCCCTATTCCATGATTATCATAAGTATGTGAGGAAGTGTGAAAAATGTGCCTTCTTCTCTAGCAAGCAAAGGCTTGCAGCTCTTCCTCTTCATCTTATTCAGGTGGATTAGCCTTTTTCTCAATGGGGATTAGATTTTGTAGGCCCTATCAATCCTCCTTCTAGTACTGGTCACAAATGGATTTTAGCTACTATAGATTACTTCACTAGATGGACAGAGGTAGTAGCATTGAAGGATGCCACAGATTCTTTACTTGTTGAGTTCCTTGATAGAATTGTGACCAAGTTTGGTGCCCCGTCAACCATTATTTCAGATAATGTAAAATCTTTTGTGGGAGCTCAGATTTGTGCATGGGTAGTTGATCATAATATCTACTTAAGAACATCCTCAAACTACTATCCCTAGGGCAATGGTTTGGCTAAGTCCTCCAAAAATAACCTAATCAAGATTATGAATAGAACTATAGAGGATAACTAGAGGTGTTGGCATCAAAAGTTAAGGACTGCACTGTGACCTGATAGAATAACACTTAAGAGGTCAATAGGAAATTCACCATTTATGTTGGTATATGGCAGAGAAGCAAGACTTCCAATTTCTTTAGTATTCCCATCTCTAGAACCAGCTCATCAGTTAGAGCTAATCAAAAATGATGCCATGAAAATTAGAATGGCAGAGCTGATGGAGCTGGAAGAGAAAGAAGTCAGGCCATGCAGACCCTAAAGACACATCAACAGTAGGTAAAAAGGAACTTTGATAGAAATTCTAGGGTCAGAACCTTCAAAGAGGGTGACTTATTTTTAAAATGGGATGTAGACAGGGAAAAACTAGGGAGGCACTCAAAATTGGATTCACTATGGAGTGGTCCCTACCTGATTGTCAATTGCAAGCAAGCCAATGCTTTTCAATTAAGCAAGCCTGGTGGTGAAATTATGCCTATCCCAATCAATGAGATCTTTCTCAAACCATGTTTTTGATAGGGCTTGAAGTTTCCTATACATATTAGAGTAGTTTTCTTTTTGTTGGTTTCCTACTTTCCAAGAAGTGCATGAGCACATGTGTTTTGATGAGGTTGCAGAGTTACAGAGATAGAGTTTTAGTGTTTTGCTACTGCAAAGGTGGGGTTAGGGTTTTATAGTACACTGATCTACATCTTTCATGAATCTATAGCCCAATGGATGTTTAGGCCACTGATCTTACACATAGTAGGCTTGCATCCCCTCTGAGTCACTAGAAATGTTGCCTATTTTGCCTCCCTCCAAAATTTGAACTTTAAATGCTTGCCCCACCCAATAGCTATTTCCCATCTTTTATATTATTTAATGCCCCAAAAATACAAAAATTAAAAAGAATTTGAAATTAATGGTATTTCCTTTTTTATTTTCCATCGGCCTACAACTTTTCACCCTATTAGATCTCTAGTGATCTATGGCGGGTGCTTTCCCACATTATCAAAGCAAGTGATCTTTAAACATTGCAGGGAAGCCCCTTGGAGATGCATGGTAGGTGGGTCCATGTTCTCTTGTGGGCTGCAGGGTGGAAAAGGTGGCAGGACAAGCTGGCAATTCAATTGGTGCTTTCTTTCCCACATTGTGAGCTTCATCAGACTTTCTAACAATGCGGGGAAGTGCTTTGGTGATGCGTGTCCAGATGACATCACAATGGGTATTCGCAAAGGTTCAAAATGCACGTGTTATGAGCACCATCAGATTTCTTGAGATCAATGGCTGGCACTTACCCACAATATAAAGATACAAGAAGGTTAAGGAATGTAGGTAATTGCCCTGGTGACACTTGTCCCATGACCTCTCATGTCCCCAATTCCACCTCCCACCATCCAATGCGATCTAATCAGTGGCTGGCGCATGCTTGCATTATGGAGATGCGAGGATTTTAAACATTGTGAGCAAGTGCCCTTCTGACGTGTGTCCTTGTGGGGTTAGGTTGTTATGAAGCTACAAGGTGGTGCCAGGTTGTGCTGAGTGTTTTGTGAGCCCAAAATTTTGAAGAGCAAGCACAATATACGAAGAATCTTCTTGATCATTGATCTTCTGCAGATCGAAGATCAGTGCTTGCCCACAATATGGAAGTGCACGAAGATTAAACATTGTGGGAAAGCACTTGAGGGACACATGTCCCAGTAGGCTTGGCTAAGGTATTAACATGAAGGTAGTGTGGTTAAGGCTAGCAGTTGGCAGTTACATCATGGTTAGGGTTTGAGGAGATGGTACAGTTAGTTGAAAAGATGTGGTCAACTACGTGGAGACTCTGCAGAGTGGAAAAATAAAAGAAGATTGTTGGTCCATGTGGCTCACTCTGGTGCCGGGGTTAGGTTAACCTACTGATCTTGCTAATTCACAAGCTAGGAATGAAAGAAATCAAGTTTGCCCACATGATCTGATCCCTATGATGAATTCCAACCACCCTCGAATGAATGCTAATCCCAGGAGGACACTCTATCACCTTTGATCTGATCCATCGACCTGGCCAAGATTGTTTAATGGTGCCATTTTTATCTTCTTAGGGCCCAGTCCCAACAAGATCAGGTATCATTGCATCTGGATCTGTGCTCAAGTCATATTTGCATATGGATCTCCATGATTGTTCTCTATAGGACTTAATGGTAGTGGTTGTAGAGTAATTCTAGTTGAGAAATATCTCAGTTATGCCTGAGCTATAAAGGAAAATTTTTTAGATTTTGATTAAGGTCAACTCTTCTTTAACTTTTCTGATATTGCTCTGCAACTTCAGTGTAAATTCCCTTTACCTCTGAACTATATGACATTTTTCCTTATCTCCTTCAGCCATTAATCTGAAAGTGCAAGAGCTATTTGCCTCTTATTGGTGTTTTGTAGAGATCTGCAATCTGCATAACTATATCTCTTTTGGGCTTGTGAATGATATATAAGTGAATCTTCTCTTTTCTTATGTCATTTATTTTGGTTTCCTAATCTACATGAAATTGTGAGATTAAAGCAAGTCTGAGTGTGTATATCTTTTAGTGTCATGATGGTTCAATAGTGCATGTATAGGTAGAGATTGGTTTGAACACTCTATTTTGGTGCATCACTCCCTTAGATTAGAATAGGTATATTTTCTTTTCATGCATTTTTTCTCCCCTTTCCTCTCCAAGAGTAGTTAGGTGCACCCTGATAGTAAAGGAAGTTGACCTTCTCCGGAGACTCAACCTCACAGTTCAAGTCCCACAACTTAGACGTTGTTTCCAGGTTTCACAAGGTTGTCCTTAAGTAAAAAATTTGGATGTGGATGCAAACCTTTATGACAACAGGACCCTTTCCCACTATAGGAGGATTAGAGGCTACTACAAACACTCTCTAACATCTACTCGCATCCCCAACTATATGCTCCAAAGTTGTAGGCCAACTCTCTGGAGCAATGGGAAAGAGATAAAAGGAGCTAGGAATGGGCTCAAGGGGTAGCCACTCCACTATAGGCCCCCCTGGCACTCTTATTTTACCCAAAAATTCTAGTTATAGTTCTTGCTAAGCCCATCTCATCTATGCCCTCAAGAACTAAGGTACACGCTCTGAATAGTTTGTCACTCTATGATCACATTGTCCACATGGGTAGCAATCTCCACTATATCATCCCTACACTCTAGGTGCACAAGGCTAATGAAAAATACCTACACTAGCATCTTGATAGTGACCCTAAGAAGCTTGAGTTGATCTATTGTGCATACTATGCTACTAGTTGTGATAGTTCACTAGTTGTGAACCAACACTATTACCATGGAAGAAATTTATTCCCACTACTCATGATTAACCTTAGATAAGTTAGGAGGATTCTTAAAGCCTTCAACTCCTTTATGTACACTAGAAATGTGTCACACTCTAAACCCTTCATCCAAGGGATCCCATGAGTTTGGAATGCTTGGATGCCAACTTAGAGCTCCCTATCCATGAAGTGCAAGAGAATATGATTCAAAAATGAGAGCTCTTAGCTGAGCCTTAGCAATTTGCTAGTAAACCATGCAATAGGAGGTTCTCTTAGAGATGAAATGCAAGAATGAAAATATCTACAAAGGATTCCTATAGAATGCAATACAAAATGTAGAGTAAACTAGTATGAGTATGCAAAATGTAGTTATGTTAAGCAAGGATGAGAGTATTACAAACTAAACTAATTAAGTTATGTGAGATGAATGATTGCAAAAGGGAAGTTAAACTAACATGCAACATGACATTAAGCTAGAATGTGATGGAATGAGAGAATGAAGACAAGAAAATGAAAGTTCTCCATAAAAGCTTCTTAGTAATTCAAATGGTAAACCTGCAACATAAAAATACTCAAGAGTGCAGATCCTTTGAGGGGGAAAACTCTCTCTCTCTTTTAAAGTCATACAGATGGTGGAGATCAAAGTCAAGATGATGCAAGATCAAGGGTGGAGTTTGAAAGTGGAGTCGATCCATGTGCACACACAAGTCAACCAATAAAATAGAAGTTGACATCCTATACAAGACAAAAGTCACAAAGCCTTTTCTTTTAATTTAAAAAATAGAAAATGGACTTTATGTGTGCACTTTAAGTGGGTTAGAAGAATGGGGGCTTTTATTTAATTAAAAAGGGGCATGTTCTTTTAATCAAATAATGAACTTAGGATAGTATAGTCAAACTATAAGTTATAATCAATTTAATTAATTTTAGCAATTTTGTCTAGGCAAATGATGAATTAATTTAGCCAAAATGCTAAGAAGGGGGCTAATAGTCTAGATGACAATTTTTAGGTGATTACATTTGCCCCTCTTTGAATAATGCATGATTGATCTAGGAACACATTATATCAAAGAAAATATAAGCCAAGTAGGTAGCAATAGATAGAGATATCTAATTTTGAAGAAAGAAATGCAAAAGAAGATAGCAAATCTTGAATGTACAACCTGATAGCGATAGTACTAAACACTAGGAAAGAAATGATGTCAGAATTCAAGAAGAATGCTAATACCTAGCAAAGCAGATAGATCAAGAGCAAATGAAAAGATCAAATTTATGCTCCTAAGAAATATTTAGCTGTAGCAAGTGATGATAGAGTATTTCTACCCCCTTGGGATTAAAATCAAAATTATGTAAGGGAATGCAAAAATGAACAACATATGAGTAAATCAAGATATAGAAATATCCATGATAATAGATAGATGAGTAGAACCAAAGAGTGACCATAAGGAAATGATAGAATGCCCTAGTTTGACAAGAGTTGACCATTAAGGTAATGCATGAAAATAAGGTCAAATCAAGTAGAAAAGTGATTTTAGACATGAAAATGTGGATTTAAGCAAATATGAAGCATAAAAATGATGAAGACATGAAGAAGTGAAGATGCCCCAATAAAGATTCAGAGATTAGACCTCAAAAGGTTAGCTAACTGCTTAGAAGAAGGTAAAAAAAATTAATATGATTTTGACTATCATGATGAACACAAATTTTGATTATGATCCCAAAATGGATCCAAGATGTCCAAATTAGCTAGGGGTGTAATTTTTGCAAAATTTTGAGGAGTTTGAAAATTAGGTCAAGATAAGGTTGAAAGGCTATAAAAGGGGTCCAAGCATCATTTTCAAATTCATTTTGTCTTTTGTGAATTTGGAGAGCTTAGAGTGAGTTAGAGAGAGAGAAAATGGTGTTAGCAGGCATTCTGACCCACTAACACCATTTCTAGCATAGCCGGTTGTACAACCAACCAACCCATTACTTGGTGCCGATAAGTTTTCAACTTTTTGTCACTTTTTTGAGCTTTTATTTGCACATTTTAGAAGTGATACAAAATATCATGCAATATTTTAAAAAGTATCGCATGGGCACTTTATAAATATCATGTGATACTTTGCATTGAAAATTGTATCGCACAACTAGTTAAAACTTTGTTGTATGATCCATACCCAACTATCCTATGAACCAATGTCAAATGTTGCACAATAAAAATGTATCACATGGTTATATCAAGAAATATCACATGAAATTTGATCAAAATTTTATATCACCTGCATATAGAAAGAAATGTTGTACTATTTTTTTTTGAGTACTTTTAGTTTGATTTTTGCATTTTTGTTCATGTTGTCAATGTATTACTAATATTTGCATGTCTTGTACCACAGATGATATTTTTGGCACTTCTTATCAAAGCCCCCAAAGTGGTGGGGTTGCAAGTTGTAGATTATCTTACTAATGGCAAGGTAAATTCCATAGCTAGCATGGGCTTGAGATGGGTTATGTGGATGCCACATATATGGGCTAATCATGGATTGTTGGCTATGTTTGTTGAGTGGTGGAACATATAGTATAATAGCTTTCACTTGCCTACAAGAGAGACTATGATCACCTTAGAGGATGTGTATCGTATCCTTTGATTACCTTGCCATGGTGATCCAGTCAGTTGTATGTTTGATTGCTTTGTTATGCTTTCTAGTTCTAATATAGATGCAAGATATACTGACACCAAGTTTTGGTTATATGTCACAGGTGTACTATGATCAGATCTTGACAGAGGGGAGGGAAGTGATGCAACAATTATTTCATGATGTCATCATCTTGGACTGTGATTTTAGTTGGAAGAAACTCATTGATGAATATGGGGGTGATTGCCCACTACCATGTTTGTTATGCTCTCTAGTTTCTCAGGTGTTGGTAATAGATAGGAGCCAGAAGGGATTACTACTGGGATGGGGTCGGCTAGTAGCACCTCGCACAATGGCATGGGGGCTAGCTATTCTTGCAGACATGTATCATGAGCTACATGAGATAGTGTACCATAATGGACATTCTTGGTCATGTGGAGAAATGTTAGCATAGATCAGGGCATGGGAGAACATTGTTTTTATCTGACCATGGGTTTAGCCATGGGAGCATAGCCACCCCTACATTTTTGGATACATGGGATTTATACCACATACTCATAGTGGTGATATCACCTATTATCGATGAATTTTTTATGAAAGGATAACATTCACATGGTGACCCTACTGAGAGTGCCATAGATAGTCTAATGCCTGGGAGCTAGATTATATGCAATATAATTGACCATTAGTAGCTAGGCACTCAAAGATTGTGGAGAGATTTGTGATCAGCTAGGTATGGTGCTAGTTTGCAAAGCCACATGTGATCTTAGTGGAGATGACTACTTATGCTTAGTTCCACATAGATGAGACATGAGGGTGGTTTCCCATGCTAGATTACCAAATAATGATTTGAGAGATAATAGCCTTGGTGTAGACTCCTTGTGATTATCACCCAGATGTAGCAAATGTAGGGTTAGATCCAACCTACTTATATGAGATGTAGAGGCATCCATTCCCTCAATTTACAAAGCTGGATGCCCCACCCATGGTAGGGGGACATGGAGGAGATGGTGGTGGAGGCAAAGGTAGAGACAAAGGGGGAGACAAATGTAGGCATAGGCCACGAGGGAGGTGGAGGAGGCAGAGGAGGAGGAGGATGAGAAGGAGCATCCATTAGGATATGAGAGAGTGGAGCAAGTAGAGGTACAAGCATACTAGCCTAACAGTGGGGATGATGACCATGATGTGAGGATCTAGACCTTAAAGGTAGAGTTGCAAGTAGTCTAGGTCACTATTGCAGTATGGGATTAGTAGCTCACAGACGAGTAGGTGTGAAGAGAGGAGCTCCTGAGTGAGAGGGATGCTACTAGGCGAGAGTCAACACATCATGGGGCCCGAATGACATATTATTATGCAGTATATAGAGGTGTAGTGTCACTAGGATAGGGACTTCCTAACTATTCAGAGCAAGATAGCAGTTTGAAGGGTTTGATATAGCTACTAGATAGGAGACAGGCTCCACCACTAGGGCCACCACCAGCTACAAAGGGTGGGATGGCTCCACCACTTCTCTCATTTCGATGGATGTTTCAACATTTTAAGTTTTCATGAGATGTTTTTGTTTCTATTTCTTGCTCACATATGCATTTATGTTCATGTATCTCTCTCATGTATGATGTTTAGCTCTCATGCGTATGATATATACTTATGCTTTTGAAACATGTAACACTTGGATATATCAAATGTGATTTTTGAATTAACCCCTTATGATGATAGGATAGCAAAGAGGAGAAGTGAAAGATCAAGAAGATGAAAAGACATGATCAATAAGAAAGAAAAGAAAGATATGAAAGCAATTACCTGATATGTCCAAGAAAAGATGAAGAGAGAGCTCTCCCCATATGCAAAAATGCAAAACTAAGCTAGAGAATGAAACTATAATGTAAGCTAATATGCAAAATGGTTCACTAGAAAGAAGCACATAACATTTAGAATCTTATTTCATCATTAACCATTTATTAGGGACATCATGAGATCATACAACTGTCATTAGTATAACTATGAGGATATGAATATGATCGATATCAGATAGGTATGTGGAAATCCAATCTAAGCATCAAATACATGTAAGTCAAGATGACTATGCAATTAGATTCCCTAGGTTTGATATAGCAAGATTACACCTATATCAAGGCATAAGCACCAAGATAACCTCTGAGTGTAGTCTTGTAAAAATAGTCAAGGATGATACATTGTAAGTCAAAGTGTTAAACAAGACAAGCATGAATGTTCAAAAATACCTTAGACAAACAAAGTATACCCACAATTTGAAATTAAGAAAACATGCCCCATGCCCCTAGTCTTCTAGTCAATAACATCCTAGAAAGACTATTAGGGAGGGAACACTTAGAAAATAAATTATCATAGACAACACACAAAGAAGATAAAGATCATCATAGATTAGTCATTTAAGTGTTTAAGTGTGTGTGTGTGTGTGTGTGTGTGTGTGTAAGTCACTTGGCCCTTTCTTCAAGACTTGATTCTGATAGTGAGAAATATCATGACATCAAAGATTGTAGGTAAACTATCAAAAAAGTGTTGAGAAACACTTGATGTGAAGGTAGGGGGGTAGTGTTGAGAAACACTATTGGGTGAGTTGCCAAAGAAACCCTAATGCAAGGAGACCTTAATAGGCTAAGAAGTTGTGCCGCCAAGATGAGGACAAGAAACAAATTCAAGCTATGAAATGCTAGTAGAGTGAGTGATTGAGACTAATTGACATAGGTGTAAGGGTCTCAGGTAGCATTTGTTTCTAGTTTTCACCACTTGATAGATTTTTTTAGGACTTTTTCAATTTTTTTGTATGTTTTGATTTTTTTGATTTTTTTTGGTGATACATCAAAGCACCTATTGCAAGGTTTTCACTAAGATGGTCATTTTTTTAGGACATTTTTTACTTTTTAGGATTTTTTAAGGATCGTAGATATGTACAAGATAGTTGAGCAATGAGCCTTTAAGCATAGAAATTTTTCAAATGTAGGATATTGATAGGCTATGTAAGTTCTTCCCCTTCAGGAGTAGATAGTTGATAAGCACCATATCCAAATACTATTGTGATGATGTAGAAGCCCAACCAATTAGGTTCAAACTTTCCCTTCTACTCTCTATGCTACTAATTTTTTGGATTCTCTCTAAGTAGATGTTCACCTACTTGGAACTCTCAAGGATGAACATTCTTGTTATAGGTAGTAGACATAAACTTTTGGTAAGCCCTCATATGATCAAAAGAATCCTTGCAACATTCATCAAGAGTTTCTAGTTCTTGTACTCACATAACTCTGTGGTCTTCATCAGTTATTGACCCATGTAAGAAGACTTGGATGGAAGTTATCTCAACTTCTAATGGGAGAACAACCTTAGATCCATAGACTAAAGAGAAGGGTGTGGCCCCTATGGGAGTATGTATTGTATTTATATAGGCCTATAATGTCAAATTAATCTATAAGTGTCAATCTTTCCTTGACTTCTGAACTATGTGGTGGAATATTTTCAACAATGTTTTGTTAGAGGCCTCAACTTGGTCATTCCCTTGAGGATAGTAAATTGAGGACTAATGTTGTTTGATTCAAAATTTCTTGCACAACTACTTGAGGTCCTTGTTCTTGAATTGTCCTCCATTATCAATAACTATGGAGGAAGGTATGTCATAGTGGAAAATGATGTGATTCAGTATAAATAGGGCAACATGTTTTCTTGTAATAGTAGATAGTGGCCTAGCCTCAACCCATTTGGTGAAATGCTCAGTTGCTATGGTGAGAAACTTGTGACCACTAGATGAGCTTAACTAAATTTTGCCTACCAAGTCAAAATCCCATTACTGAAATGGCCAGTATGTAATAGAGGGTATCACCTCACATCTTGGAGCATGAATAAAATTACCATGAAGTTGACATTTCTTACAGGACTTAGCATAACGAACTGCATCCACTTGCATGGTTGGCTTGTAATAACCCACCCTAAGTAATTTTTGAGCAAGTGCAAGGCCAGTGAAATCTGCATTGCAAATACCATCATGGACTTTGACTAGTGCCTTTTTGGACTCATCTAGTTCTAAATGCCTAAGCAACATTCCATCTAAACTCTTCCTATACAAGTCACTAGAGACTAAAGTGTAATGTGAAGCATTGTAGAGGAGTTGTCATTTCTGGTTGCGCATGAGGTTTTCAGCAATAACTTGATCACGTAGGTTGGAAAAGATAGTAGCATAGCAAGAGGAATCATGACCTATAATAGTGAAGATCACATGGTTATCAAAGGAATCAGAGGCAGGATGACATAACTCTTCCACCAAGAACTCACTTGTGATTCATGTTCTTGTAGTTGGAGGATAGATGCTAGTGTAGCTATAGCATCGATAAGCTTGTTCTTTGCTCTAGGAATTTGTTGGAATGCCACAAAACTGAAATAGTTTGTTAGAGTGTTGATCAAATTTTTGTAAGGGACCAACTTTTCATCCTTAGTTTGGTATTCATTTTTTCACTTGATTACTGACTAGTTGTGAATCTCCATAGATGTGCAATTTAGTAATTCTCCATTCAAGAGACATTTTGATCCCATTTTTTAATGCCTCATAGTTCATAATGTTGTTTGTGCAAGGGAATAGGAGTTTGTATGATTTAGGGATTGTGTATCCATGAGGTGAAATAAACAATATGCCTACTCCTGGTCCATTCTATGTGTGAGAACCATCAAAGAATATTTTCTAGGTTCTCTCAATGATGTACATAATTGAGGCATCTAGAAACTCAATTTGCATGGGCATTATATCCTCTAATGGAAAATTAGAAAAGTATTTTAGAGGATCAATTTTAGCAATCAAGTGAATTGTATGTGCCAAAGTTGGAGCTTTTGAGAAGAAAAGACCACTACAAGGTAGGCTTTCTCAATACTAATATAGTTCATTGCATAATCCACCAAAGTTTGACTGATATAATATAGCACCTTCTTTACCAGTCTCATCACTTTGTGTTAATAATGCTCCTAGAGAAGAGGCTATAGCTAAGATATACAAGATCAAAGGTTTTCCTAGAATGGGTGACATCAAAATAGGAGGATTAGCCAAGTACCCTTTTATTTGGCCTAGACTTTGTTGACACTCTCCGTTCAAGATATGAGTAGAGCCTTTATACAAATTATTGTCAAAAGATTGAGCTTTATAAGCCAATTGAGAAATGAATCTTCCTATGGATTGCAGATGTCCTTGCAGAATTCTACATTAACTGATATTTCTTAGAGGAGGCATTTCCATGATAGCTTGGACATTTTCAAGATCGACCTCAATGCCTTTTGTTGATAAAATGTAGCCTAGAAATTTTCTAGATGTGACACCAAAAGCACACTTTTTTGGATTTACTCTAAGTTAAAATTGTTTCATACAGTCCAATATCAATCTAAGGTCTTCAAGATTTTTGTTTCATTATCTAGATTTAGCCAATGTCTCATCAACATAGTCTTTCATATTTTTATGCATCGTATCATGAAAGACAGTGGTCATTTCTCTTTGATAGGTAACACCATCATTTTTTAGCCCAAAGGGCATGAAATTCTAGCGAAAAGTACCCCATGCACATGTGAAGACTATCTTTTCTTGATTAGTAAGAGTGATCTTGATTTGGTTGTACCTAGAGAAACCATCCATTAAGGAGTACAATTCATAACCCACTATCATGTCCACTATCATGTCAATGTTAGGTAGTGGAAAGGCATCCTTGGGGCATGCTTTGTTTATATCTCTAAAATCAATATAGACTCAAATGAATTTGTCATGTTTAGACACAAATACAATATTATAAATCCATTCTACAAAATCAATGGCTCTGATAAAGTTTGCACTTAAGAGTTTCTCCAACTCTACTTTGACCAAAAATGCTACATGGGGATGTATCTTTCACAATTTTTTCTTGATAGGTTTTACCTTAGGAGAGATAAATAAATCATGCCTGATAAGATCTATGTCAAATCTTGACATGTCTGAGTAGGTCCATGCAAACTTGATCTTTATCTCTTGAAAGAATTTAGCAAAATTCTCCTTTTCCTCAAGTGATAATGACTCAGCCACATGTACAATTTTAGCAAATTCCTTTGTTCCCAAGTTGATAGGTTGTGTTGGTTCAATAAGAACCAAAGATCTATCTTGAAAATAGCTTGGTAGACTACCAAGCGCCTCATCTGCAGGTGCCTCATGGAGGTTTTCACCATTGGATACATCTTTATTTTTACTTTTTTAAGGTTCATATATCACCACAAAGTGGTTTTCATCATCCGACCATTTGTTTTTTCTTTTTAATTTATGACTGAGGTACTTGATATCTATTTCTGTCATGTTAACTATGGGTGTTGCCAATGGAAGAAGTGATGAGTTCAATGACATTTAGGTAGCATGTGATCTCATATCATTATGAAAAGATGGTATTTTGGGTATTTGATTTTCAACTAACCAATTAATGAGATCTGAGTGAATCAAGGAGAGTGAGGTAGAGACTTTGAGATTATTGATATGGAAAGAGTCATTTCTGGTGACATGCAAAGTTAAGCCTATAGAAAAAATTGCAAAAGAATCCAAATCAGGAAAAGACCTAGAGGGACTAACGTGATCCACTAAAACATGTTGTAAACCAAACTAGTCTAACCCTATAGTAGACTTGCCAACTACATCCAATTGGGTAGTATAGGTGTGAATGAAATCCACTCATACTTCACAAGATGCATCTAATGTACTTTCTTGCTCATATTCTCCAGAATCTATGCTTGGATTTGTAGCAACTAGACAAGCAATATTTTGTCTAATTATGCCTCTATTTAAGTCCTAATGATCGGATTTAGCTTGTTCATGTTGTTGAGAAGTAGAGGCTTCAAAATCATTGTAAATAGTTAGTGATTCTTCTTCCCAAAGGAGAGAAGTGATAGGCATGAAATACTCATATTGCAAAGTGGTAGCAATTAAAGGAGGGTCTTCATCTTTTGATTCACTTGATATAAGAGCTCTTCTATCAAACATGGGTATTTCATCTTCTAGCCAAAACTCTAGGCTAGTAGTGTCTCAAGTGTCAGGACCCATAGTATGACTCAAGGGTCCTACTAGAGTTTTTCTCTTACCAATTAAGGACTCGTGGCCCTGATAGCCCATATTTGTCAATAGTTTATACCCTTTTTCATAGCATATAGGAGAGATGGGAGTAGTAACTATGACTTCCTCTTCATCTTCTTCATCCCTATAGATCCAATCTTTTACTACTTGTTCCTTTTTTCTGCTTCTAAGGGAATTTAGGATTGAATAGAGATGCAAAAAATAGTCATTGAAGAAGCGGAAGACTTTGTTTCGACAAATGGTTTCCCATAAGATCAAGGGGGAACTAGTAAAGCAAAAATATAGTTTAGAGTATATTTGCCCATGCCTAGGCTCATCATTTTCAATTTTTGTTCACACTCTATAAAGGATGGTGTCATCTCATGAGAAGAGAGATTATGTGGAACCAATGTTTCTATAGTAGATAATGTGTTGATAGACATTGAGCTATCACCAAGGACAACTATCTAAGTAACATTAAAAGGGAACTTGATGCACTAATAGTACATAGAGGGCATTGCTTGTATGTCATGAATCCAAGGCTGTCCCAATAATAGATTGTAAGCAAGTGGAATGTCTAGGACTTGTAAAACAACATCTTTCTCAATAAGACCCACTTTAATTAGAAGCACAATGAGACCTTTGGAAGGTCTTTTGACCTTATCATAAGCCTTGATATTAATCTTGCACCTAGGGTCAATGGAAAATTTAGACATGCCTAACTGTTAGATCACATTGAAAGAAATGATGTTTAACCCTATACCATTGTCTATCAAAATTAGATGAATGTTAGTGCAAAATATTTTCACCTCAACATGTTGGGCAAGATTGTGGGGATGACTAAGAGATCGTTCATCTTCTTCATAAAAGGTGAGATAGTGGGGTGAAGAGATAAGGTTCACCATAGCTTGAAATCGTTCGATGTCAAAATTCATAGGACATTGGTAGAACACAAGGTTTTTTAAGGATATGCTTGTGCAAAGGAGACAATTCTAGGAACTCAAAGATTGATATTTGAGCTGGGGTACATTGCAATTGGCTTACAAGGTCATAAGTGGAGATCTTGGAGGTAGTTTTTTGTTTGGAAGATGAAGCATTTTTAGGATCATGAGAAACTTTTAGGACAAATTTAGATTTCCCCCTATTGACAATGTTTAGTGGTTCACTTTGTGAAGAGGAAGATTTTGCCACTCGGAAAACCACCTTAGGCTAGGTGTTCCTATGTTGGGGATCATTTTTTGTTTGAGGAAAACCTTAGGTCTTTCATCCTCAACATTGTAATTGGGTTGATTTTCATCATTAGAACTAGCCATGCAAAGATACTCAACTGGTTCAATCATGTCGATAATGTTGTCTGTTTCAGCATAGGCATAACTAATCTCGGCATCAAGATTCTTTTTAGCATCCTTGAAGGTTTCTCCTTTCTTTTATTTTGGAAAGGGTTGCTCAAAAGCTTTGTGGTAAAAATTTTTAATGAGGCCATCTATGATAGCTTTACTAGCCTCAACAACATCTTGAATTATGTCTTTGAGCTTATAATAGTTTTCAATGTTGTGATCTTTGCTTTGGTGATAGCTGCAAATGTGATCCTCTCCCAACCATGTAGGTCTGACGAGTGGGTCATAGGGACAGGAATTATCTTGTAGAGAAACTAGTCTATTTTCAATTAAGGTTTTTAAGACCACTTTGTAAGGCTCAACTATTGGTGTATAAACACGTCATTTTTTGATAAACTTAGAGCTCTTGTCAGATGTTTGTCGTTTCAAACCTCCTTGTTGTTTTGTAGAATAGATAGCTTTAGAAAGGTTAAATACAAGTTTCTTGATTTAGGAGTGTCCACTACTTCATCATTAACAACATACTTGTTTTTATTCCAAGGTTTTCCTTTATCTTTACCATTTTCATCGTTATTTTTGTATTTGTTTATAACAATGTCACCCTTTTTGATAGCAACATCCTCAATGTGATACACACTCTCAACCATGGCATTGAAGGACGTGAATAACTATTTTTTTAAGTCAAAGTATAGTTGAGGTACAAACCTATTGACAAAAATGTCAAAATTTTCAACCTTAGGAACTTGTTGAGGGTATCGAGAGTATAAGGATCTCCATCATTGAAGATATGTTGTAAAATGTTCTCCTAGTTTTTGTTTGATATTGCATAAGTCCAACACAATTACAGGATGTTGAAAGTTGTAGGAGTATTGTTGGGTAATGCATTATGCAAACTCATCAAATGTTTTAAGAGGGGGAGTCAATTTTTTGAACCACTCCATGGATTTCCCTCTTAGACTCCTAGGAAAAAAATTCATAAGATAGGTGTCATCATGCATAAAATCCATGCTAATAGCATAAAAATGCCTCACATGATTGTGAGGGTCACCATTTCCATCGTGTCATAATTAGGAACCTCTATATCCCTAGGAAATGGTAGCATGTATAAACTCCTATCAAATGGAAGAGCACATATTGATTCAACAAATGAAGTGTTAGGCAACTCTTTTGAAGTTTGCAACTGTGCAAATTGTTTCCTCAATTCTTCCATTTCTTCCCTCAAGATCTCAGCCTCAGTGGGCTCTCATTTTTTAATTATTCATTCCACATCAAAACCTTGAGGGAGTTTCCATCCCCTTGTTGTCATGTATTGTAAGTATTGGTCTTCATTTTCCTCTAAAGCTCTAATCATTAGTTTTTTAGCAATACTGTCTTGTTGGGATTTTACAACACCTTCACTAGTTATCTCATCATCACTTTCATGATGTGATTGTATAGGTAGTGAAGGGCATGTAGCCGTAGTGAATCTAGGAGTCCTTAGAGGCATGTTGTTTCCATCATTGTCATCTTTTTCCTTGGCATGTATGGCTTCCATGACCCTTTGATTTTCACGTGCTTGTTCTTCTAAGAGGTGCTAGATTTTGTCGAGATGCGTAGTGATCAAAATATTTTCACCCTTAAGTGTCTTAGAAGGTGTACCAAATGAGATGTCAAAGTTGTAGATAAAATTGTACCAAACATTGGTTGTTTGTGTTTGAGTAGATTCAGGATCTTCTACACAAGGTTATCCTCAAGCGTGCCTACCAATTGTTTGAAAATGAAAGGGGTATGACTCCCATTAACAACTTGAAACCTAGTTGTAACTGGCATGTAAAGATTTTTCTTTGCTTAATAGGAAAATAAAAGTGTGTCAAATTTGAAGCTCTTGGAATCAAGATTAGTTACTTGTCAAAGTAGAATAGATGGCTTGTCAAAAAGTGCTCAAGAATTTACAGCACTAGTGACTCGAGTCAAGTGAGAGAGTAAAAATCTCAATAGCAAATAGCTAGAATAGAATGGTAACCAAATTTCAACAAGTGATTCATCAATGACACTTCAAGACTTACATCTGATAGACTAGACTCATCTTTTCAACTTAAGACATCACCTAACATACAAATTTGAGACCATCCACAAGGAGGAAGAAGGCGAAAATATCCTAAAATAGCTAAAGTATTTTGCAAACTCAATTTTGGGAGGACAAAGAACCAAATGATATTTCTCTGGAAGCCAGAAAACAATGAGACAAAAAATAATACTATCTGATAAGGTTTTAAATATTAGGGTGACACTTTTCTCTCAAGTGACAGTTCGCCTAAGGTGAGGCAACAAAACTCAATAAAATAGTGCAATACAACTTACAGTAGTAGGGTGACACAATTTTTTACAAGAACTATCGTGCAATATTTCTTAATAGAGTATGATAAAGGGCCAGTTTGTGCAAGAAAGATTTTTTTTACTTCAAAATGTTGTGTTTCAGTTTGTTAATCAAATAGTGTTCAGACCAAATAGTTTCAAATTCTAGTTTGTGTTGAATATCAGCAAGGTTTTCAAATAGTAGGGTTTTTTAACATACCTCAAAACAATTGAACAAGAGTCAAAACAACCTTGCCAATACACATTTGTGATATCAAAACACCCTTTCCTAACAATTTTACTGAGATATTTGATTTATGAGAATGTTTAAGCAAGTTTTCACATTTGAGAACATTCACCAAGCAATCTACCTAGAAGTGATGGTTCATTACTCAACAACTTGGCTCAATCTTGATGCTCTTTCACCTCACACAAAGTGGTTTCCCACAAGAGATATTGGCTTTATCATGGAAGTTCCATAAGCACAACCAAAGGAACACATATGGTGTGTGTAAAATCTTGGGGTGATCCGGGTAATCCACTAGGATCGATCCTTGCACTAAGAAGTTTAAAAATAAGGTAGCTACTAATTTAGAGCTCTTAGAAAGGGATTTTGTTCATAATGTTCCTCTTGCACCCAATTATGGGACACCCCACCTTGTAGAAAGTAATGGGCCTCATGGCGACAAAAGCACCTTAAGCATTCTTGCTTAACATTTTCCTCATGGTCCCAATCCCACAAGTAATCATATTAAGTGAAGACAAACAATATGTCTACCAAGGTTTTGTGTCCTTGGTAGCCTTGAGTTTATAAATTGTTGGAATAGCCGGGTTCACTTGTCCCCACTTAGGTCATTTCTCTTGGGCCCAAGAGCAGGCCCTCTAAAGGATTGTAGACTAAAGAAAAGGTGGATCAACCTTTGAAAGTCAAGATTTTTGATTCACCATAATGATGAAGAACATACTCTCCTATCTCAAAAGCCTTTTCCAAACACACCAAGAAGATCCATTTATCCCTTTACTTTCAAAAATCCAAAAGCAAGTCAAGATTTCTTATTCACCACAAGGGTGAAGAGCATACTCTCCTATCACCAAAGAATTTCAATCGCAAGTTTTATTGTGCCTACTAAATGAAACAACTAGTAGTATTGTTGCACATGAAATAAAGGAAAATATAAGCAAGTGTTTGGTTTTTATGCATTGAATACTGAGGAGGGGGGGTGGAGGGTGAATTAGTAGTTTACAAAATTTTGTCGCCAACTAGATATTATCAATTACTTTGTAATATACAAAAGAAAGTAAACAAGTAATGTTGAACAGAAATAGTAACCATGCATAAAGAGAACTCATAACACCATATTTTGTTAACTAGGGAAACCCTATCCAAGGGAAAACCTCGGTGGGGATGATACCCACTAGACAATATATTTATGTGTGTGTATGTGTGTGTGTGTGTGTGTGTGTGTTCCTTGTTAGAGGTTGGACCCTGTTAGGATTCAATGAGAAAATTTAGTATAGAGAGTCTTTGTTAGGAGACTTTTAATCCCTATTAGGAGTTGTGGTATAACGGATGCAAGATGAGCTTACTACCCAAACATGCACTCACAATTACAAGAAAAGCTCACTACCCAAACAAGTAACTAATCTTCAAGTATCTTGAATACGGATGTATAGATGCCTTCTCAACTAATCTCTTCGCTTAGCTCAATCTTGGATCACAAAATTAGGTTCTCAAAAAATTCGCATATATCACTTCACAGAAAGTTTTTACATCACTTATTACAATATAATTGCACACTTCTTTTTCCAAAATGTCCTATGCATAAAATACCATGCCTTTATACAAATGACTATTGGGTCAGCTAAGACCATAATATACTTTTCTAACTTAGAGTAAACATCTAAGATGTTGGCCCTAATTGGTCAAGTAATTATTTTGTAAACAAAATAATTTCTTTCCTTTAATTCTGTTGTTTTGTTTCACTAGGTAAATTGTGAATCTCTTATCTATACTGTCAATACTAATGTTCGAGGTTATACACGTCATCATCAACATGTATACTATCTCTATCTAACTTTTCTATTCATAATGTGATGTCAGAAACATTTTACATATAAAACAATGTACTATTGTAAACCAATTCCATACTTAGACAATTTTCTGAGTACCAAAAGCCAAGTATCTTTATTTTTGAGGTTTACTACAAGTATGTACATCATGTGTTACCATTAATGACAACAATTACATCACTGTATATAACCAATTGTCAACAACCCTTGTGCATTTGAAGCTTTGACATGTGTTCTTTTTAAGGCGATTAGGCAAACATCTCAAGGGAACAACCTACAAACACAACCATTAACCCCACAAGTTAGCTTCAAAATAGCATATAATCTATAAATAGACCTCTATAAAACCACTAAAAACCTGTAAAAATCTAGCAAACAACAAGTACAACAAGAAATTGACCTAATCACTCAAGTAGCAAGCAAGTTCAAACTGGGCAACAATTTTTGTTGGAAGTTTGTCATACGGTACTTCCAAGTATATCATGTGATATATTTCTTCTATGTGATACTTTGCCTAAGTTGTGTGATAGAACATATTATATGAGAGTGATTGAGTTTAGTATAGGCATGCAACACTTTTACCAAAAAATTCTTGCACTACAGTTATAACAAACCTCATACGATATTGACAAAGTATCACTCAAAAGTTGCGACTGTAAAAAAAGAAAAGTGCAAATAAAATGTGAAAAATGCAAGAAAAATAGCGAGATAAAGAGAAAAAAAAATTATTCTACCCCATGGTGGTTGCCAAAAATGTACACTATAAATGTGTCACACTCTAAACTCTTCTATCCAAAGGATTCCATGAGTTCATAATGTTTGGATGTAGGCTTAGATCTCCCTATCCATGGAGTGCAAAAGAGTATGATTCAAAAATGAGAGCTCTTAGTTGAGCCTTAGAAATTCTCTTCTTGCTAGTAAACCAATGGGAGGTTCTCTTAGAGACAAGATGCAAGAATGCAAATGTCTACAAAGGATGCCTTAAAACTGCAATGCAAAATGCAGACTAAACTAGTATGAGTATGCAAAATGTAGCTATGTTAAGCAAGGATGAAAGTGTTACAAACAAAACTAATTAAGCTATGTGAGATAAATCATTGCAAAAGAGAAGATAAACTAACATGCAACATGATATTAAGATAGAATTTGATGGAATGAGAGAATGAAGACAAGAAAATGGAAGTTCTCAACAAAAGCTCCTTAGTAATTTAAATGGTAAACCTCCAGCATAACAATACTTAAGAGTGTGGATCCTTTGAGTGGTAAGATCTCTCTCTCTCTCTCTCTTAAAGTTGTACGGATTGTGGAGATCAAAGTCAAGATGATGGAAGATCAAGGGTGGAGTTTGAAAGTGGATTTGATCCATGTGCACACACAACTCACCCAATAAAATAGAAGTTGACATCTTATATAAGACAAAAGTCACAAAGCCTTTTCTTTTAATTTCAAAAATAGAAAAAGGACTTTATGTTTGCACTTTATGTGAGTTAGGAGAATGGGGGCTTTTATTTTATTAAAAAGGGACATGTTCTTTTAATCAAATAAGAAACTCAACATAGTATAGTCAAACTATAGGTTATAATCAATTTAATTGATTTTAACAATTTGGTCTAGGCAAATAATGATTTAATTTAGCCAAAATGCTGAGAAGGGGGCTAATAGTCTAGGCGACCATTTTTCAGTGATTAGATCTGAGACTATTGCCCTTAGGAAATCTTGAATAAGAAGATCCTCTAGCTTGAACAATTAGTAGACCACTTTCACCCAAAGTCACACTTGCCTCAACCAAAGTAGCTTACAGAATTGCATCCTTAAGGGTTTTGGGTTGGAAAACCTTAACACCCCCAATGATGCTACCATTAAGTCCTCTAATGAAATGTTGGACCATCAATAGTGAGTTATCATTGATTCTTGCATAAGGCATAAGCTCAAAGAACTTTTACTCATACTCCACTATGGTCATTGTTGAGATAATGGGTGTTGCACACATTGCATAATATTGTTATTTTATTATTTCATTTTATTATGTAATGTTGTACCAAGATGGAAGTGCAACATGTAAACATTCCCATAGAATATTCTTGATGAGTTGCATTGTAACATTGCGATAATATTTCATGTAATTATTTAATATTGGGGAAAAGAATTAAATGTTCAATATTAAATGTGGGGTCAGTGGGTTAGGTAGCACATGGTATTAGCACATGGTTTATGTAATACCACTTAGTGGTTTTGTGGGACTTGCTACTATATAAGCAGCCACAAGGGTAGTTGTTGTAGAGAGAGAAAAATTGAGAAAGGCAAGAGTCGAGCGGGACAAGGCTTGACAGGTTAGCCAAGGGAGCATATGTGAAGGTTGAAAGCATGGCATGGGATGTGTGGATTCATGATTGTTCACATAGTTTTCTCGGTTGTGGCTATGGCCATGAAGGCTTCCATAGTTGTATGGCAATGGTATTTTTGCTGAATAATACATGGTGATGGATGCTTTTGGAGGCAAGGTTTTTTCCCTCAATGAGGGTTTCCCAAGGTATATCTTGTGTCACATTTTGTGGGTATGTTGTCTATTCTCTTCTATGTGGATTTTAATTCCATATTTATTTCAGATCTATTATGGATTATGTGGAAATGGTTATATTCTTTGTTGCCAATTTTTCTCACAAGTGGTATCAAAGCTATGGTTTTATTATTTGTAACCCTAGATTGAATCCATGGGAATGCATGAGAGGATAAAAGAAAAGGGCAAGATATATGAATGATTTATTGCAGATCTGAGGGTTTTAGATTTGTTGTTATGATGGGATGTTAAAAGATTTGGGCATGTGAAATTGTTGGACAAAAATATTTTTCGGATGTTTCATTTAAATGAGGGTTTTGGGAGGTAGCTTGCAAAAATGACCTCCTAGGTAAAAACAGACCTCACCATTGGATCCGGGTCGAGATTTACATAAATTTTGATATATAATATGCCCTAGTTCGGCCATGTTCAGAGGAAATGAAAGAGTTTTTTAGTTTCAGCCCATGATGGTCGTCAAATTTAATCCCGTCGGAATTTTTGTCACACAAAAAAAATAAAAAATGAAAAATCGTACTGAAAATGGTAAAAAGACTGTCTTAGTAAAACGGCCATAACTTTCTCTCAAAATATCGGATTTCAAAGTTCTTATAGGCATTGGAAAGCTAATTCAGAGCACTACAACATGGTGTAGGTTTGGTTTTGTAATTTTGAAATTTTGTCAGGTTTAAGAGCCCTAAAGTCAGATGTTATTTATTTTGAGCATGGATTAGGGCATAACTTGGGCATACGGAGTCAAATTTTAGACTTCGAGTAGTCAATGAAAAGCTCTTGGAGAGTTGTACACATTGGTTCAGATTTGGTGTAGGTTTGGCATGATTTATTTATCGATATATTGATCTGAACAGTTTATAGGTATATTTTGACTATGGTAACATTGTGATTTTATGGCATTGGAGATTTAAGATTTGATGTCATTGTATACTCAGTTCATATTTCAGTTTGGTCTCATGATGATATGGTTATCAGTATTTGGTTTGGATATGCATGATGACTTGTTGGGTCTACAAGTTGTACAGTGTTGTAATTGGTCTATACTTATAGGTTGCATTTATAGCTTGGTTATGGGTTGTCTTTGCCCATTGATCTTTCATTATTGATGCATATTCAGATTGGTGGCTTGAATTTGGGTTGTCTATGCCCTAAGTCACATGATTTGCTGATTTTATTCTTCATGTAGAAAGGATGAGATGTTGTTACCAGGTACAGTCATGGTGGAGGATTGTGGTTGACTATTTTATGTTGATAGTTTGGACATATTGAGAACTAGATGCTCGGTTCATGGATGTGATCATGGTGCCATAGATTTTGGCATGACATGATTGGATATACAAGTACATCCTTGATGTTCATTAGGTTGGATTTTTGATTCAGTTATGGTAGTATATCTTCTTGGTTGAGGATCATGGTTATTTAGTTTCTTTTGAGGAGCTCATAATGTGCACTTTGAGTTCTTTGATGGTTTGATTCTTTGGTTGATTCTCATAGTTAGAGGATGGTATTTTTCATCATGATGTCATGGATAGCTTGGATACACAGTTTAGTGGGAGCTTGTGATAGTGATGGGGTGACAGTGCAGGATTAGTTCCTGGTTTGGTTTGGATCTTCGTCTAGAAGATGGATTTTATGATGCCATAGGTGACTCGGTACCACAGTTGAGTAGGAGTTGTTGGCATTGATATATTTATTGAGTGTTTGTAGATGTTGGAGGTTTGTCTTAGATCCTATTTTTGTAGAAGCGTCTTTGACATTTGCATGGTGCACTTGTTATCTTCATGGTGTGTGAAGATGGTTAGATCTTGAGGACTCATGGAGTTCTTGGTTATCTTCATGTTATGTGGAGATGGTTCTTCCTGGTATGTGGAGATGGTTTTCTTCATGGTGTGTGGAGATGGTTGCATCTTGAGGACTCATAGGGTTCTTGGTAAAGGTGTGGTTTATGCTTCTATTTGGCATGTTATCCTTGGTATGAGGATGGTTTCATTATTATGTCATGGTATACTCTTGATACGTGTTTAGATTTGTGACATGTTGTAGTATGTTCATGTGGAGCATGTTATCTCTTTGGTTGAGATGGTTAGATCATGTTGTCATGTTTATGTTCCTAAGGCCATGGTTGGAACTTTGACATTGATCTTGGTTTAGTTTCTTGGTATTGAGTACACTAATCATAAGCTGGATGCTTCATGATATTGCTATGTTGCATTTGGAGTTGGCATGGATTGATTGGTTACAGGTTCTCATGGATACTTAGAGACGGTGGTGATGCTGATTTATCTTGGATTAGAGAAGTATTTGTTGGGATGGTTGATGGTTTCAACAAGAAGTCCGAGGGGCAGTCACATGATATGGACTTGAGAGAAGATTGTTCTTAGATAAGTCTTGGTTGAAGACTTGGGTATCTTGATGAGCATTCTCATTCCCCACTCTTGGTCGACTCGGCGGTTTGCTACTTGAGAGGTATAGCCCATTGTTTCTCTCAATTGCATTATATTTATGCTTATCTTTCATGGATATGGATCTTGAGCTATGGTACATGAGTTAGTTCTAGAGGGTTCATTGGAGAGATGGTTTAGCATTGGTTATCTCCATGTGCATATGTTTTTATGCTAGTTAAGTTTGGGAGATGCTTTTATATTGGGCATTTTCCTTGAATTAAGAATGGTTTATGAGTTTGTTCTTCTTGTGAGAGGCTTACATCCATGATTAGTTATATCATATGGTTTGGGTGTTTTTGGGGCTTCTTGTTGGGGTTTTATGGAGGAGATCATACTTGCACAGTCTACATCTAGAGGTGTGTGTAGAAGGACATGATACAGGTTATGAGTTGCATGGTTTCTCTGGTCTTGGTTATTTTCTTGGATGTTCAATTTTGCCTACATTGGATTTGAGACTGGTTAGAGATTGTGATCACTAGTTTGTGCTCATGTATGTCATGTGAGAGATGACATGGTTATTCCTTTATCTCTTTCCTCTGTTGGTTATGGAGAATTTGGGAGACTATTAGAGACTTGTTATGAGAGTTGTTCTTGCAGGATATCAGTTTATGTATTGTGGATGTCCTTGATACTACATGGATTCACTTCTTTGAGATGTGTTGAGTGGATTGGTTATAGATTTGACATTATCTTTTGCAGTGGGAGCTTCTTGGTATATATGTGGCAGGTATTGCTCTTGAGGCTTGTGATTGTAGGTTGCAAATTGGATATGTCGGTGATATAAGATTTGCTTGTTATACCTTTGAAGTATGGATAGTTGGATGGGTTTGGCACTTTGTTGTGGTTGCTATTTCAGCTATGGATATTTTGACAACTACGGATACATGTGATTACCTTTGGATCAGGTTTTTTGTGTGTGGAATTTCAGTTGGTACAAGATTTTATGATCTTCTAATGTAATAGGTTGGGTGGTTTTCTCTTTGGATGGCTTTTATGTATGTCCAGTAGGAGTGGCATAATAGGAGGTGAGATCATTCATGTACGAGATGCTAGATACTTTGATTTTTTTGCGGGTACCAGGATGGAGCACTGGGTATATTTTTTGATCCATGACGGTGGATGTGCTGGGAGGGATTGTTCCCTTGTTCATTTATGTGGCTACGGATTGACCCTATGCAATGTATACAACAAGTGGGAGATTGTTGAGATAACGGGTGTTGCACAAATTGCATAATATTATTATTTTATTATTTTATTTTATTATGTAATGTTGTGCCAAGATGGACGTGCAACATGTAAAGATTCCCATGGAATATTCTTGATGAGTTGTATTTTAACATTGTGATAATATTTCATGTAATTATTTAATATTGAGGAAAAGAATTAAATGTCCAATATTAAATGTGGGGTCAGTGGGTTAGGTAGCACATGGTATTAGCACATGGTTTATGTAATACCACTTAGTGGTTTTGTGGGACTTGCTACTATATAAGAAGCCACAAGGGTAGTTGTTGTAGAGAGAGAAAGAGTGAGAAAGGCAAGAGTCGAGCGGGACAAGGCTTGACAGGTTAGCCAAGGGAGCATATGTGAAGGTTGAAAGCATGGCATGGGATGTGTGGATTCATGCTTGTTCACATAGTTGTTTCAGTTGTGGCTATGGCCATGAAGGCTTCCATGGTTGTATGGCAATGGTATTTTTGCTGAATAATACATGGTGATGGATGCTTTTGAAGGTTGGGTTTTTTCCCTCAATGAGGGTTTCCCAGGGTATATCTTGTGTCACATTTTGTGGGTATGTTGTCTAATCTCTTGCATGTGGATTTTAATTCCATATTTATTTCAGATCTATTATGGGTTATGTGAAAACAATTATATTCTTTGTTTCCAAATTTCCTCACAGTCATGGTACCCTATCTCAAGTCATGAAACTCATTTACCCTATATTTTTGCCACTACATTGATAGGAATTGCTCACATAAGTGTTCGAGGAAAAACTCTCATGTGAAAATCAGCATATTTATCCCATGTTTCTTCTCCTCTATCTTCCATCAAACCATTGCAAAAATTTCTAAGTGAGTGATGGTATATCTTTCTTTGACATTGGAGTCAAAGTCTTGCATGGAAAAGTGTCTATCTAGTGCAATCAACCAATTCTCAACATCATATCTAGTACCTTCTCCATTGAAGGGTTTGACTTTGACCCATAGTAGGTCCTTCATCTGGTTGTACTGGATGGACTCCCTTCTTCTCTCTAGGTTCCCTCTTCTAGGACTCCTGAACCTATCTCTCTCCCCATGCTCCAAATGATGAACTCTATCCTGCAAAGGTAGGTACTCTAGGATCTCTTTGACCAAGTCTCTAGTGACGGGTCCTTTTGACTCAGCATGTTTCTCAACACTATCATCCCTTCTAGCCTCTTCTAGAATAGGGTTCTCTGAATGAATCAAGGGAGGGCTACGGTGACTACCTTTTCCATGATTTCTACCACATCCTAAGCTACAACCCCTAGCAACAGATCTAGAACCATAAGCCATCTCTCCTTCAACACCCAAACATAAGAACAATATCTTAGAATCCATCTGAAAACATAAGAGCATAACTCACCAACATAAAATAAAGAATTTAGAAAGGTGTTATAAGTTTTCTAGTTTTGTGTTCATAAATTCTATCATTTTCAAGATATGTTGTTCAACTATTTATTTTCAAGCTTGATGTCAATATAAGTTTGTTGTTTAATCATGTTGCAAGCTTACTAATCGCTCAAGTGATTGTGCATAATATGCCCATAGTTCCTAGTGTTGAAACTCGAGCTCTGATACTAGATATAATGCCCCACTGGAGAACCCAAGAGAAATAAACCTATTATGTTACAATGTTTACTGAACTATTTTTTTTAAAGTGTAAACAACATCAAGGTAACAATAATGCAGAAGCAATGTAAACATATACATCAAGCACACATAAGCAATTACAATGGAGTTTCAATTCCTCAAGGGTTTCTTCACATTAAAAAGCTTAAATTAATTAGTTAACTCTCAAGTACAATGTCTCATTATCATAATGAAATAAAAAATGTGTAATCTCATAATCAAATACCTAAATACATATAATACAATGAAATTACATCCAATGAATAACATCCACTACACATGTCATAAGGTATGTGAGAACGGATACAATACATCATAATACATGATAACATATATACATCAACTGAATAGAAGTTTAACACTAAAATAAGAATGATAAAGGTACAATTTCATCATCGAACATTCAATAGCTGGAAATATGAGGGGAACTCAAATGGTAAGAAGACACTACCTCCCATCCATGTGGTTACCTAGTCATCCTTCCACTCCCACTGTGCAGGGAAGATAATAAACGATCCATAAATGGCTAATCAATCACAAACCATTCCTAGGCAAGGAATCCTAATAGCCAAGACTACCTCAAGGGTAACACATACCAAACAAGAAGATAAGATAATCCAAATAGAAATAACACTCAAACCAATACCAACACTACATAACAAAGCATCACACATAAACCAAGAATAGATCAAATCACCAAAATCATGAGATGAAGTCAACAAAGGATATGCACCTCAAGACAAAAGCCAAATGTCAAAAGTACATCAACCATGAATCATCAATCACCATCAATGAAAGTAAAGACAACATTAAGTACATCAAATCAATAAATACATCCATCAATAAGTATATCCAACAAGAAGTATATCCAACACTAAGTACACCACTAGAGGTACAACCAAAATCTATAGAAGAGACTCACACAACATCCTAGGGAGTGTCATGACATGGTCAAACTACCTGAGTTATAGCTGTCTTTTCTACCTCAAAGTCATTTTGCACTGAAATGAGTCTTCTCTTTCCTAATACTGTATTTCATACAATACAAGATCAATTTTTGTAATTCAAACTTAAAATTCACCAAGTTCCTCTCAAATGTTTTTGGGTATGTATTTTGCATCGAATGTTGTTCTATGAAGCTTCTCTTGCACATAAATGTTCTTCATCACTAAATTTAAGGATTTAGAAATGTAATTTTATTAGTTTGATATTGGCCTCTTCTTTTCTGGTGAATTTTTACTGTATACATTTGAGGGCTCAATAAATTAACTTGGTGGCACCTAATACATCCTCATCCTAGTTTGATTGTGTACTCTTTGTTTATTGATAATAAATTTCATCTCTCCCAAATTGCCCAACTTGTCTCTGAGCTACAATTCGCATGCTCAAGGTTTTGTGCTAAGAAGCAACAGAAATTCACTATGCAGTAGATTGTCATGGTCATACTGGATAAATTCCTTTCAAGGCATAGTGCATATATAGAGATTTGGGACTACCTTTAATACATTAGAGGGATCGACTTAATTTATCTTGGTTTGCAGGACTAAATTATTTTTCATGTTTTACAATAGACATTCCAGAGATTGTGTTTCCTATGTGGGCTTGGGAATCTATCTACGATATATCATCTATCATCATAAGAAATTACATCACTTATAAGTTTACAGTAGTTTCTTTTAGAAAATTTTCATTGTCCTCTATTTTTAATTTATTCATTTACCAAAAAGGCCTATCAACAATGCTAAACAAATACGCTATCACAAATCCATGACACTGTGATAAAATAAGCACTGCACAACAAATAGACACAAGTCTGTGATGCTGAGGAGGCTCTTACTACTAATATGCATTCAGCTCATCTTAAAGTTGTTATGTTTACCTATTTATTATCAATCACAGCCATCCATATAGAAGCATAATTAACAAAATAGTTAAATATTTGTAAATATGCTCATGAGCAGAAAAGCATAGAAAGAACTTGTAAAAAAGATGGGAGGAACTGTCACATAGACTATTGTCTTAAGAGGGTCATATGATTGTCTCATCTTTGAATGGGAGACCTCACAATCAAGAGTAAGAGTAGTTGTGCCATTGCTAAGAAAATCTTTTGGCTATCCTTTGTATGTCAATACTAACAGTGCACAATGTTACTATCTGCTTTGTAGTTTTACACTATTTTTTATTGAAATCAGTCATTTTTGTTACCTTAGAGATTTTGGTATATATAGAGAGGTTGATTCCTCTTGCAAGCAATGAATTCTCCAACCAGACACTGCATTTTTGTCTAAGGAGAGGGTCCAATCAAAGTTTCAAAAAAAACAAATGGGAGTTGAAATGGTACCTTCCCACAATTATTTCAATAAAAAATTAAACATATTATTAAATGTCATCAAAGGAATGGTTAATTTTAATCCCAGCAAATTCTTGTGCAACAATGTTGTCCAAGTTGCTTTGTTGGCGCTTCCTTGTGCTAAATTTAAAGCCACTGAGTGCCATCATCACATTCATTCTAGAGTTCCCAGACTTAATTCTTTAGGCTCTATAGAACATAGTGGAATTACTTTGGACAATACCCCAACTATCAATTTCTCTATGGATCAACTTCCATAGTCCTTGGCCACTTATCTTTTTTGTCAACACAACCCCAAGATTTTCAATTTTGACACCCAGTTTTAGGGAATTCTTCACATTAATTGGTTATTGAATATCTTCTTACCTTCCAATTGGGAGTGAGTGTCATATTTAGACTTGCTGCTACAATTAATTCTCTTTCTTTTATGAATTTTTCTATAATCTGCTAGCTTTTGGACTATGGTACTTAAAAATCTTTTTTTTATTGTTTTTCTTTCTACCATATGTATTGTTGTAATACCATGTAACCAATGAAGCCTAGTACAAGCAGTCTCTTGCCATCTCAAAAGTTGCCACCCATGTCAATTAGGTCAGGCTTTTCATTAACCGCTCCACCAAAGTTGAATTTAAATTATCTGGGATTTGGTAGAGCCTAGATCCATAACAGCAACATATTTGTCTAGAAAATGTATTTCCATCTTTAATACTTATCTCAAATCAATTCATTGAAGTTGACTAATTTTACAAATCATTTAAAATCTTCTTCAAAGGTTTAGGCTACACTAAGCTGAGTTGTGAAACTAAGATTTTTGTTTTCCACCATCTTACTAATTAACCAAGATGGTGGGGGCAATGACATCAAATTTCTAATCCCTTGAGGGCATGCAAACTGAACAGTATTCATGAGAAGTTATTGTTGAATTCCTTATCTTACCATATAGGTAGAAGTGTTTATTTTGGTCTAAGTGAAGTGCTTTAGAACTGTTTAAAAAGTAAAGTATTTTAATGGTATGTTCACTTTGGGCCTTATATGTTGGGCTAAAACAACAACCATGGGTGTGGTAATTTATCTATTTTAATTGTTTTTGTAGAATTGAACATGACAGCACCATGAAAGCCCCAAGGACTTAAAATCTCCTAGAGCTTGTTTCAGCTAATGAATAATTGTTGAGTATCTCTATTGCCTTCGAGGAAGAGGGATTATTGAATTGTAGGTTTTAATTAGTGTGTGGACCTTAATCTTGTCAAAGTGGTTTGATAATTTTATGGTTGATTTAATTCAACTTGTATTGCCATTTTTGGATATTCTCTGGATAATACAATATATCATAACTATTTTAAGTTTTAAATTTTTCCATGCATCATACTGAGTGATAGTCTCTCCTATATGATCAATATTGTAATCCAATTTGGTATCTGTTCAATTCTATGTGTTGATTGTATCACATTGACATCGAAACTACAGTTGTTATAAAATTCAAGCTGTCATAGAGGTTGGTGTCTACCACGGGCTTGTTGAGCTCATGTTGTAAGTGTAAATTGTTAATTTGTAATGGTAGATAGGTGTTCTATTTCTATTTGATGTTGTTAATAGTATATTAAATTAAGATTCAGTTCTTCCTCACATTCTTCAAGGCCTTTTGTTTTTGCATTTCATATTTAAATATTATTTGATTCGATGAATATGAGTTGGAAGATTTGATGAAAGTAGTTAACAGCTATTGCCTTTTGGATGGTTAAAGGCTATGAACATCTTTGAGACTAGAAACACAAATGAAATGCCCTTAGATTTCCATGATACTATTTGGTTTAATTCTTCAAAGAATTGATGGTGCTCAAAATAAAAATTTTGAGGTCACTATTTTCAACATTATGCTCAAAATAAAATTTCTGATGTCATTATTTTCAACATTATGTTTCAATTCTGCTTTGCATTCTTTAGAGCCTTATGTTTTTGGATTTCAACCTTATATATTCATTCAATGGGTAACTACAATAACATTGAGTGATAATGTTCCAATCAACCAGCTAATAGCTATTAGTTTACAGATGCTACAAAGCATTGAACACTAGGATCTGGGACTAGAAATGCATAGGGAATGCTCCTAGATGTCGATTACATGTCAAGGGAAACTCGTGGGTGTCCCAACCTATTAGAAGCTATTTATAAACTCTAAGAAGCCAACTAATCTCCTTTAACCATAATTGAAGCAATTTCATAATGAAGTAAAAATTAGCAATGTTGGGGGTACTCTTCAAGTTCAGCAGACTTCAAAGGAGGATGCGGTATAAATTTTTGATCTCTTGAATTTCTAATGATTCTGATACAATAGAATAGATCGTGTACAAAAGTCAAAATCAGAAAAGAAAATTGAACATATTTGGAAAAGAACAATGAATAGGAAGTTGTAAGAAGAAGAGATAAGATTAAGATAAATTTATCAATGTCTAACAAGAGACCACAAAAGGGTCTAAAGGACTAAAAGCACACAACCAAGGCGACAGCCATCAATAGGAGTACCAAATGCTATCCAAAGAGAGAAGAAAAGGAAGAAAAAGAAAAGAACCAAACAAGAAGGACAACTAAGAAGACAAATAACTATTGAAGTTATTATAGCTACAGTCAAATTCCTCAGGCTGACATAGATAACATAAATAGTTGTAAAGTTGTGATATTATAATTATATTTGTGTACTAATAATATAATTCTTATGATTTGTTATTATAATAATAAATGATAAAACTATGTTATATGATAATATAATTATTATTGAGATAATTGAATTGATAATATAATAATTATATTAATTATTGTATCATACAATAATATAATTAGTATATCATGTAATTATTATATTATATAATAATTTTAAGGGAAGAGTGGTGACCCTTCATAAAAGAGCACCACAAGTATAAAAGAAGAAATGATCATTCCCCTATCATTATGAAATAGAACAAAAGCATAAATGTGAAGCTTGAAGAAAGCCCACACAAAATTGGATTACTCAAAATGTCTCATGGGATTTCATCAAATTTGATTAGTGGTAGATTAAATAAGTCCCATCAATATCGAGGAAACTGGGTTCATTGGCAAAATTCTAAAATATTTCCCCAGCAACCCATATATCTGATTGCCCCAAATTGAGATATGCTCACCCTCCAGAATTCACCCAGCCTATGCCAAATGAGAGCTTTGAACATGTCAAATTTTTGTAACATGCATTTGAAATGTGGAAAGCATAAACAACACAACTAAATAGCTCAAAAATGTTCTCACCTCATAAAAAGAAGCCAGTGCATGAATCATGAGAAATGAACTTATTGAAAAGACTTTAAAAATTATCAAGAAAAGAAAACTTTCATCCAGTGGCAGTGTCAGAATAGGGTGTGGTCATCTGCAAATGTAAAATGGGAAGCATTGATGAGGCATAATTAACAATTCAATCAGGAATTCTATCGGCAAGGGCAGCAAGCACTTTGACAGAATGCTTCAAGGGATATCAATTTATGCAATGAAAGTCATTGTCAAAAATTGTAGAGAATATATTGGCATGGAAGCCAAAATTTCTAAACTCATTCTCATTTGAGGGGATTCAAAGTTGACTTTGATTTCTTTGGAAACAAGCACATGTTTCCTCTGTGCAATATATATCGACTTCACCAATAATACCATTCTGAGTTGAACGAATGGTAATGGATGTATTCGTTGGCTTCTGATTAGACAAAATTTCAACAATCTTTTGCATGATCAGAAAACCTAGGAATTAGTTAGAAATCATGATTGACATTCTAAAAAAATAATCCTAAAAGACCAATGACAAGACTCTGATGTCTTCTCCACTTTGAATTCTGCAAGATTCAAGCTGTTATACCTAGGAATTCATTCCTTCATTAAAACTTCAAACTCAACATGATATCCAAAATAACAAACAGTTTAGCACTAATTCTTTTGAGAAAAGAGCAGTAAAAATTAATTAAGAAAGAAAGGAATACAACAAGGAGAGCTCAACAAGGAGCTCGATCCTAAGCAACAAGATCATCAAATTCTTGCACCATCTCAAAGGATAGTTGCCTCCTATCCCTAATATTCCAACCAGGATCATGACTAGAAGCCCATTTGGCTAAACAATCAACAGCTCTGTTCCATTCATGAGGAATATACATGAACCTAATGAACTGAAAAGATGTAGAGAAGAGAATAATCTGCTTAACAACAATGGCCAGCTGCCAACTAACATCCTCAAGCTCCTGCAAAGAAAGCATGTTCACCACCACCTAGGAATCAAACTCACAGATAATCTTACTCCATCCCCACAAGCAACACTATTCCACAGCATATAAAATAGCCTAAGCTTCCATGAGATTTTTAGTGTAATCACCCTTATGAACTGAGAAGAAAAATTTAACATCCCTAGAACTACAATGAGCCACTCCCCCAATACCATCAGGGCCAGGATTCCCATGGGAAGAACCATCAGTGTTAATTTTTAGAACTCCATAGGGAGGAGGAGTCCAATGCCCATCCTAGTTAACCCAACCCTTCCTCTGATGGTGAAGTTGCCTGGACATAGAAGGAAACCTTTGAGTTGCAGCCCCATCCTAAAGATAAAAATTGAGGCGATTACAGATAGAAAGATTAACCGAATCCATACCCCCATCAAGCTCACACTTCACATGAATAGTTTCCTAAAGAGAATGTGATATCTTCCACCAAAGATGTAAAACACTGAGCCAAACATCTTGGAATATGTGATGATTCCTCTCCAACCAGATATGCCAAAGCATGAAAGATGGGCCAGTAATCCAAGCAGCATGGAGAGAAGAAGACTTGGAGGGAGCACTGCCCAAGTGGGCCCAGAACTCAAGCAAAGAGGAAGCATGCCTACAAGAGCAACCCCAAGCACTCCACCAAAGGTGCCATATCTGAGTAGAATAGGAGCAATGGAAAAATAGATAGGAGACAGACTCCTCTCCATTACCACACAAAACACAATAACAGGGGCCCTGAAATCCCCGTTTACAAAGATTATCCTAAGTAAGATAATAGTTGTGAGCCACTAGCCACATGCAAAAATTGCACTTGGACCAAGAAACTTTATTCCAAACTTGCTTCCACCAAGGGACCTCAGCATCCCCAAATAATTGTCTAGTTATCTCTTGATACCTAGCAGAGACATGATATTTACCAGACAAGGTATCACCCCAAGCCAAAACATCTGGACCAAGCAAAGAGGAACACTCTCTAGAGGCCAGAATTTGAGAAAGCTCCTGATGATCCCTATCTAAACCTCTAGGAGGCCAATCAAAAGAATGCTTCCATCTGTAACCAACAACAGGTCCCAATTGATAAGGAGTCTTGTAATGAGCCACTTTATCCCATCCAGCAGAAAGAAAAGAGTCACAAAGAGATTGAAGAGGAGGGCACATGGATAAAATGGAAGGGAATCCATCCCAAGCATTAGACCAAAACAAAGCCTGAGAACCTCCTTTACATATCCAAAACAGACCCCTCTTCACCAACATCGCACCTGTCTGCAAAGTATGCCAAACCATTGAGCCATGACCTTCAAGAGGAAGTGCAAAAATAGAGCAAGGATCAGCACCATGAAAATATTTATGAGTGATAATACGAGCCCAATGTTGATTTTTTCTAGAGCACCATCGCCAATAAATTTTAGCAGCCAAAGCTTGACTACTCAAGAGAGTAGATCGAAGACCAAGACCACCCTCCTTTTTAGGCCTACAAACAGTTGCCCAATTAACCAAGCTCCATTTAGTACTATGCAAATTACCACTCCAAAGGAATTATCAAGAAAGAGCATCAAACTCCTTGAGAAAGTAAATAGGAGCAGCCTGAACCATGCTTCTATAAGTAGGAAGAGCTTGGATAACAGCTTGAAGAAGAGTAACCCGGGCAGTAGTAGAAAGCCATCTATGAGTCCAATGATTTACCTTATCCTGAATCTTGGTAATCAAATTTTGGTAGAAGAGACGTGGCTACTTAGAAACAGCAATAGGAATGCCAAGATAAGTCAAAGGAAGTGACCCAATCTGAAACTGTAGGATACCAACAATCCTGTGCTAAATAGAATCAAGAGTGTTAAAAAAGTAAATGGAAGATTTGTGCTCATTAACTTTCTAGCCTGAAGCTACCAAATAAACATCCAAAGCATGTCGAAAGGCTTCAGCTTTCATGATCCTAGCAAGACCTGTAAGAGCAGAATCATCAACAAATTGAAGATGGGAAAGAGAAGGTAAGCCATTACCCCACCGCTAGCCTTGAATAGAATTCTGGGACACCTGATACTTAATGAATCTTCCCAAGCCTTCAGCCATGATGATGAATAGATATGGGGAGAGAGGGTCACCCTAGCAAAGGCCTCTAGAAGCACCAAATAGCTAAGAAGGTTGACCATTAATAAGAACAGAAAAAGAGGCAGAAGTAACACAACTCATAGTCCAACTCACCTAGTCAGAGCTAAATCCAAAAGAAAGAAGAATACTCCTTAGGAAACTCCATTTAACTCTATCATAGGCCTTAGCCATATCCAGCTTAACAAATAATGCTCTCTCCCTTGAAGTAGCCATAGAGTGAATAGCCTCAGTAGCAATAACCACCCCATCCAAAATTTGTCTGCCAACAACAAAACCACCATGTTCTTCTAAGATAATAATGGGAAGCCACCTTTTCAATCTCTCAGCAATCAGCTTAGTAATAACTTTGTAAACCACATAACATAAGGTAATTTGTCTAAAAAAATCCAATTGATTAGCACCCTCTTGCTTAGGAATAAGATTCAAGAATGTAGAGTTCAAAGCTCGAAGCATCTGCTTGCTAGCATAGGATTCCTTAACCACCTCCAACAAATCATGATTAATGATGTCCCAAAATTCTTGAAAGAATTCAACTGGAAAGCCATCAGGACTAGGAGCCTTCCCCTTAGGTATGCCAAAGACCACCTCCTCCAGCTCTTCCAAAGAGATTGGACGCATGAGATAATCATTCATTTCCTGAGTGATCAAGGAAGGAATATAGGACAAAATAATATTTTCTTCATTATCAGCAAGAGGAGAGTCCTCAGAGAAGAGGGTAGAGAAGTACGAAGTAGCCTCCTAGAACAAAGCTGGCAAGAAATTCAGTTGGATACCTTGAGAATTAACCAAAGAAGAGATAGTGCTCTAATTCCAGCGAGATTGCACTGTTTTATGGAAAAAGGAAGTGTTTCGATCACCTTCTTGGAGCCAATCAACTCTAGCCTTTTTCTTCCAAAAAATTTCTTCTCGAATTTCCCATTCTTCTAGAGCTCTAGAAGCAAGGGATTCAGCCTTGCCAAGATCCTTTGAGAAACCTCGATCTCTAATCTCCCTTGTGATGACATCAAGATCTTCTTGAGCAAGCCTCTTCATAAAGTGAAGGTTCCCAAAGCATTGCTTATTCCATATCTTGAGCTTCCTTTTAACATATTGAAGCCTTTTAGAAAATGAGAACACTGTAGTACCATATGCAGGAGCACCATCTTTCCACCAACAGAAAACAAAATCATGAAGAGAGGAGTCACAAAGCCACATCAATTGGAACTTAAAAGGAGGATGCTTCGGAACACAAGCCCCTATAGTAGAAAATTTGATTGGCCAATGATCTAAACCCCTCCAATCAAGGATTTCTGAAGAGATAGTAAGGGTGCCACTAACCCAGAAGCAAGAAACAAGAAATCTATCCAAATGTTCTGAGATAGCAGCAACACCAGTCCTATGATTATTCCAAGTATAGAGACGATTAGAAGGCTTAACATTAGAGAGATGCAAAAGAGATATGTGTTGCTAAAGAAGAGCAGAAGAAGGCCCCAATCTAGCCAAACCACCATGCTTCTCCTCCAGACTTAAAACTAAATTGAAGTCCCTTGCTAACACCCAAGGATGATAAGGATGACAATTTCTAACATATTGAATATGTTTCCAAAGTTCCTCCTTTCCCACAAGATCAACAGGTGCATACACATTAGTAATCATGATTGCCTCTCCTGAGTCTAGAGAAGAAGCAACCATAGAGAGAGCTGAGTGAGAAGACACCCAGCCAAGGGGAGAAATTTTTTGAGGATCCCAAAATATAGCTAAACCACCAGCACTGCCTGTTGCCCCAACACACTAGCATTGGCCACAAGACCAAATACTAGAGGCATGTTGGACCATAGACTCCACAGAGAGCTTAGTCTCTTGGATACAAAAAACATCAGGACTATGATCAACCACCAAGTTATGATTAGCCTTTTTTCTAGGGATGCTATTTAAACCCCTAACATTCCATGAGAGAATAATCATCATTGGGTAGAATTGGGAAAATGAGAATCCAAAGGTTTCATTGAACCAGACTCAATCAATATATCTCCTGTGAGTTTAATCTTCTCTTGGTCTGTTTTGCACCCACTCCTTAGAGGAGGAGTAAAAGAAACCCACTTAAAGGGTCAAGGCATCAACCCCAAGGGGAGGGGAGATCCCTTTCCCTTACCTGATGGTAGCACATCCTTAACCAAGTCAGCCAGAACAACATCATTATCTTCCAAAACCGCAGGAGTCACCAAAGCCTCTATCATAGGAGCTACAGGGACCTCATAGTTATGATATACTACAACTCGGGATACCCCACAAGCATCATTAGGAATAGATCCCTCATCTGGGAAAATTGGATCAGAAGAAATAGGAGGAGGAATACCCTCCTCTAGAACCATACTATCGAGCACCTCAAAGCAGTTAAAACTTGAATTAGATAATCTTTCTTTCAAAGGCCTCTTTTGACCACATCCCTTAGCTCGAGGGCGAATAGGGGTAAATCCATCCTTGTCCTACATTTGAGCCTTACCCTTACCTATACCTATAGCATCTTGTGAATTCATCCCCTTGGTAGTATTAGCCATCTGAGATTGTCCTTTCCCTGTAGTATCTGCCAAACCACCAGCATTGCCAGTTGTAGAACCATCCACTACTTTGAAATTCAAGTTACGGGGGCACTGACACTGTAAATGACCATACTCATGACAAATCCAATAGCAGAAAGGGAGGGATTCATAATCTAACTGCTACACCCAAGAAGAAGCCCCAAGACAAATTTCCAAAGAATCTAGTAATGGGTTATTTAAATTAATTTCAACATAAATTATAGCATAAGAAATAACCTTTTTATCGAGGGATTGATGTGCGATCGCAGTCAGCTTCCCCAAAAAAGCAACAATATTTCAAAGGATGTCTTCATGCCAAAATTCCAAGGGAACATGAGGGAAGCAAACCCAAACTGGCACTGTTGAAGGGAGATCCTCAACAGAATTAAATCCTGAATGCCAGGGTTTGACAAATAACCTCACATGGTTGTAGAAATAAGGGCCTCCTTCAAAAACATGATCATGATCAGACATGCAAGATAATACAACAAAAAAATAATTATTCCTTGCCAACATAATCTCCATATCGCCTTACACCTGCCATGAGCGACAAATCCATGCCTCAAGAGCAGATAGGGAAATCCGAATTCCAAGAAATTTGCATATCAAAGCATGCTTGGTCCAATATTCAATGTCCTCCTTCACAACCATTGGAGGAATAACCAGAACAGGGTGATCATAGCTACGCGAAAAACAACCATTAACTTTTTTCAACTTGGAGCTCTCCCCTAAATAAAATGATTTAGATCACATTGCATGCATAGTTGGAGAAGAACCATCTGTTCTCACCAACACAGAAGAAATCCTAGGCCCTACCATGCAAACAATAAAAACCCCAATCCAAAATTGGTTGCATAAGATTTCCAAAAACACCCATGCAAACTATGTCCAGCAGCTATCTTATCAATAAAATAGATGATAAATGGCTATCTTATCAAACCTAGAACTCCATGAATCAAGTGCAGGCTGACATTTCAAAACTTCAATAACATAAAATTAAAAGATAGATTTATATGAATTTTTTGCACAGTATAATACATTCCAAATCAACTTCAAAAGATGACTAGTGCCTTATCTATTGGGCTATAAACTCATAGGAATTAGACATTTACACTTGGATCTTATCTTGACACTGTGAAAAGATTATCAATGTTCATTTTCAAATCTCATACTTACCAAAATCTTCAATTAAAAACCATTAAGTTCTTCCAATTTACATTAAGCATTTACAAAACCTATTAGATTATTAGCAAAAGAAAATTGAAATATAATTCAAAATGAATTACGACTAAAATTTAAGAAACTTTGCCATTAAATTTTAGAGAAAAAAATGGAGATAAAAGAAGAGACAATATCTAGGATGAACTGCTAGGTTTCTATATTTTATATTAATTTCTTTGAAATTGTATACACTTCAATGACCATCCCTATCAGTAAATAACTCAAATAGTCCAACAATTGTTAACTTTCTATTCAATTCGGAAAAAAATTACAATATGCATGTGTTACATGCCAAATTTTGACCTAATTTTAAATTTACTCTTAGCCATTAGCTTGAATGGATTTTTATTTCATAATCATGTAAAGTAGGTAGTTATTTATACCCATTATATTAACTATTTAATGAAGATGGTCATTATCCATTATTTGTCATGTGATGTTTAGTAGTTACTTGATTTTAGAATTATGGTTAATAATTAAATTCTTTTAAATGTTAATATGAAAATTATTATGGAATTTGTTATTATCATGGAAATGTTGCATGGGTGATTGTCGGAGAAGATGATTGTGGGAAACATTGCTAAACAGGATCAACAAAATGGGATACTAGCTTAGTCTAATCATTTGGATGATAGATATGACCTTAAATTGCCTTGACAAGGACCTAGCGACTTGAACTTCAAGATACAATGGAAGGACTCGCATGAGCTATTAAGAAAACATTTTAAAACATAAAATAATTTAATTAAAATATAATAAGGACCTCAAAGGATTTTGATTGACCTTTCTAGAACATAATTATAATTAATACCTATGTAAATATACATAGATATAAGAATAAAATGACACCATAATAAAATTATTTCTTTTATAATAGTATGATGTCAACCCATAATTAAATCTACATGCATGTAGATAGATATAAACCATAACTATTTATTGAATTATAACTTTCAAATCTTTTTCCATCTTTTTCCTTTCATTTTTCTTGCTTGAAACCGATTGTAACACTTGGCATTTTTATTTGGCCCTCAAGAGCCAAGATATTTCTTTTATGTTATGGCTTCTTCGAAGCCAAGGAGACACATTACCCTTTTTTATTTAAGATGTCGAGAGAGAGGTGGAAGAAATATTTTCCCAAGCAACCGACTCATATTTTTGCAAGAAACGACTTCTATTCTTTCTCAAGCATCCGACTTGCATCTACCACCTGATATCTATGCAATACCATCTGACATACCTCTATATTTTTTTATCATTGCCAATCCCTATTTTATTTTGTTACTATTCATCTTGCTTAAGATGTGACTATTATCACCTTGTGAATGCGCTTGGAGATCATTTAGAGGAACAAGTGAATCATTAGTGTTTGACAAGGCTCCAAACATTTCTAGAATTACATCAAGTTATGTGGACCATCAAAATCATGTAGTGTTACAAATTTTATTATTAGCTACTACTGTATACCAAACTCCTCAGCAGTAGGCAGCGATTGTATATTTATCATGCTTAGTATCATTAATTTGATCCTCTTAAGAAGGAGTTGTTCATCAAAAATAGTAGTAAAGTAAGTAGGAAATCATTTCCATAGCAAGTCAAATTGTGATATTGCTATCAAGATTTAGCTGTGTGATTTTGAGTCAAACTCATTGACCCATGTTTCATAAGTAGTGATTCAACATAAATCCATCTATCATGAGAATAAATGGAACACTTAGCACTCATTAGATCTAGGTGATGCTCACAGGGGTGAAGCACTAGGACTTCCTAGTAGGTCACCCATCCCAGTACTACTCCATCCTGAGCGTGCTTAACTATAGATTTTCCTCCATGGTTAAACCCAAAGCTTGCAACACGGTTAAATACTAATAGAAATATCACAATTTGACTTGTTCTGGAAATTATCTCCTACTTATCAATTAATGAGCTTAAGGGGCCTTCTAATGAATGGTTCATAAGGCACAACACTTGGTGATGGTTTTGCAAATGGGGTTGCAAGCTTTGGGTTTAACCATGGAGAAAACTCCATCATTAAGCATGCTCAAGCTAGAGTAGTACTGGGATGGGTGACCTCTCAGGAATTCCCAATGCTTCACCCCTACGATCATCACCTAGATCTAATGAGTGCTAAGTGTTCCATTTATTCTCATGAGAGATGGATTTATGTTGAATCATTGCTCATGAAACATGGTTCAAAGAGTTTGACTCAAAATCACACAGTTAAATCTTGATTGCAATATCACAATTTGACTTGTGGAAATTATCTCTTACTTATCCATATTGTTGTTCCCCTATTCTTAAGTTGAGCGGTGGTAATCGAGTCATTGAAAAACCTTGGCCAAGGTTGTTTAAAGCCATGTTTTCCATCTAAGATCACTTGATTTCAATAGTGCTAGTTATTCAAACATTTTCATCCATAACTGTGTGGACATTCTAAACACCAGAATGCTCAGGTGGCTAGACTAAAAGTATCCTAAGCCCTATCTCGAGGTAGGGAGGGCCTTTCTAATTCAATAGATTGTGTGGGGATAAGTATGGTCTAAGGTTTGGAGGTTAAGCCTAATTCAATGCTTATCCTCTTACCGAAAGTTGAGGCTTGCACAACCAACTAAAGACTCGTCGAATTTTACTTGTATGTTTTCTTTTCTTCTTTTCATGTTATGCATTTACTTTACTTGTATGTAGGAAAATATAGTTATAATTAATTGTTATTATAGTTGATCATTGATACAATTATTTCAATTATATTTTTATTCTAGCTATTTATGTTGTTCATTGATACAGTTACTTTAGTTAATCATTATTCTAGTTATTTTAGTTGTACATTGATACATCTATTTCAATTAATTGTTATTCTAGTTATTTCAGTTGATCATTGTTTTAGCTGATCATTGATATAGTTATCTCACTTGAACATGGTTATTTAGTTAATTATTGGTAGTTAAAATGAATTAATGTCCTATGAAAAGGAATTCAATTATTTGTTCAATAATTTTTTGGGAAAAACTCTTTATAGATCATCTTTGTTTTGTTATTAAAAATCATTTGTTACAGCATGGACTGACTCAAAACTTGAATAAAACCTAGTTCAGTAAAATGAAACTCTAACCCATCATGTGGCCTTTTTCTTGATAACATAATGACTCATTTATTCACTACTTTGTGGTGGGGCATGTCCTATTTTGTCCTTTTCTTGTTCTTCCACAATTCCTAATGATTGGTTTTCTTCTTCTTGCTTTTCCTTGGGTTGTGGGGCCACCTTTTCTTCTTGAATTATGCTTTGATCTAATACTTTAATATCTATAGCAACCAAATGATTACCTTTTTCTTCAACCACATCTAGTATTATGTCCTTAACTCCTTGTGTTGGTTGAGGATTTATCTTACCTATTTTTTCTATCTGGCCTTCATTTTCATGAGACATTTGTGAACTCAATTGTTCTGCTTGTTCATCAATCATTTGAATACCTTTGTAAACAAAATTCATTTCTTCTGTATTTGTTGATTTGTCTACAAACTTATCCTCAAATTCCACCTATAGTAGTTGTGAAGCTGAAAAATACTTTACAATCCACTTGTTAAAAATAATGCCATCTGACCAACTGAAATTGAGAATTTCTTTCTCTCCTCAAAATATTCTTTCCCAAATTCTTTATTTCTTCAAAATCTTGATGGAAGGAATCAAAGAATAATTGGACATTAAGAACCTCCTTAACAGTTCTTGCAAACTAGATATAATATTCTTTATTAACAACATCATTCATTCTAATATACATTATTTCCTTTAATTCATTTCCCCATTCCTCCTTGTCTTTTATGATGCCTAGGCCTTTTAGCACATGGGGAAAAGATCAAAATTTCTATCAAGAGATTTAGAGAAACATATTGTTATCTTCCTTTGTAACAGATCTCTTTTTTGATCAAAATCCAATAGGTCGCTTGATCACATGTTTTTTCAATTTGGTCACCAATTTTATCCATAATAGTAAAACATAAAGTAGTGATAACATCCTCCCTACTGATCCATTTATCCAAAAAATTCTTCAAAGTAGTATTATTACTCTCTAATTCTTCCCAAATATTTACTAACCTTGACATCTCTAAATATGAAGGACGCCAATTTATTCTATCCAATCGAAACAAAATTGTGTCCCTGATCCTATCTTCATGTTGTATCTTCAATTCTACATGCAATGCCATGAGTTTTTTCTTGTCTTCATCTAGCTCCTATGTAGTGTAGAAATCTTGATGCTGAGGTGTATTTGGGATCTCCACTATAGGTCTAGTGGGAGGTAGGGGAGTAGGGGAGGATGCAATTAAAAGATGATTGGGTTCTTCCCCCACCTTTCTCTTACCTTGTTGCTTCTGTAAGTTTCAAATGATTTTCTCCATTTCAATTATTTTCCTTCCCTTCTCATCATAACCTTCTAATACTTTCTCAAATTAAGCATTCATCTCAAGAAATTTATTTTTATCTTTCACAGCTACCTCTGAACCAAAATCAGCTACTTCTTTATTCATTCAGGCAACTCTCTAACTATCCACTTCCCCAACTCTGTACACAACTAGGCTTCCCATGTACTCTGAATTTGAAGCTTCTTGGAGTCTCAATTTGTCCCTCTTTTGGATGGACCATATCACTAGAGCCTTATGATCATCAGTATATTTCACCCCTTTATGGGATTCCTAAACCTCTTCCTCAGTGTTAAATTTGGTTTCTTTTTCTTTCTTGATAGCATCAAAAATCATTGCATTGGCAATGTCCCATTCTGGGAGTATGAGGACACTTGAATCTTTAAGCAACTACCTTCCTCTTGCACATGTTATTTGACTAAAATCCTGCATTAATCTTGCTTTTATTTCTTCCTCTATCTTAGAGTCCTATTTTTCAGGTTGCCTTTTTACATTTCACCTCAAAATTTGATATATTACTTCTCCACAAAACTTTGACAGGAGCCCTAGACCTTACAAAATTGTCATCATCCAAAAATTTCTTTGTAGCTTGTTCTATGACATGATCCATTTCTTTCCCTTTAAAATCCTCAACTATTAGGGCTAAGAGTGACATTAGAGGTTCTTCAAGCATTCCCTCCTCTACTTTTGATGTTCTTATTAAAACATAATCTTGACTCCCTATCTATTTCAATTGCTCCCTTAAGGAGTCTTCATTGTTAAAATGGATAGGGGTTTGGGATGGAGAATGCTCTTCTACTTTGGATGAGGAACCTTCCTCCAATTTCTGTCTGTTTGCAGCTGGCATTGAGGGTGGGCTCTCTGAATGTTGTATTTTATAAATTGGCATAGGATGTGCCCCGACATTCCTAAAAACTACATACCTAGCCTTTCTTTGGAGGATATACTTCCTTGGATTGATAACAATCCTATTCTCCATTCTCCTCTTAGCCTCCTTGGCTTGATTTGGGTATCCTTTTGTCAATACTTACTTCTTTTCATTTAAAGTTTGCATGATCCCAACAAAATGTTCCATCAATTTATTTACCTTATCCCCCCAAAACTTTATACTAACTAAAGGGTCATACTTTTTATCTAACATATTAACAAACTCCAAAAGCCTGCTATAAACCCTTCATTTCTCTTTCTTTACTTCTTGTTCTTCTAAAGAAAAACCATTTCTAATCACATCTTCAGGAAAGTAAATTACTTGTTCATAGGATTTGGCTTTGGTTCTTTCTTTCAACATTTCATAAAAACCTTCTAAATCAATGAAATGAGAATGAGATTGGGCCATTTGATACTTGTGAATAAACTAACCCAAATGTCTCAATCCTCCTTTGTTTAGCACAAAATTGTAGATGACTGCAAAACTTACGAAGATTGTTTCTCTTGATCTCCCCACCAATTCTCTCTCTTCAAGTCCTCCAACCTACCATAAGAAGTCAACAATTCCTACTTTCAGAAGCACTTGGTATGGTAGGACATGAGGTTTCCCTTGGAAGCCATATACTCTGAAAAAAAATAGAAATAGAATATGGGATAATGTCTCCCTAGTTGTGACTAATCTTTAGACTTTAGCATGATCCTTAGGCCTGATCAGTTCTAGTAAGGGTTGGGGAATTTGAGGGTTGTCTCTACTAAACAACATCCTCATCTTTGATGCAAAATACCTGTCAAAATGGACAAAACTAACATTTGTGATTTCAAAAATCATATCTACACTCCAGAGCTACATAGGTAACTTCTCTCCATCCTTTTCTCTCTCTAGTTTCATATCTTTAGCAAAGAGAGAAACACCCTTGCAAAGGTTCATATACATCAAAAAGTAATACCAACCAAAAGGGTTTATCAACCTTATCCTCACTAATGCCAATTAGCCCACTGTGTGTCTCTTTAGCTAAATGGGATGCAAAATAAAAATTGGAGCTCATTCCATATTGCAGAGTTTGAGCTATTATAAAACTTAAATGCCTTGGGATGTGATCCTACTCATCCATGCTGAATATTTTTCAAAGGGAAACATAGAGGACCTGTGCCCTAGGATTGAAATACTTCTTTAATAGGGGCTCTAGGTTGGAAGATGTTACAAGTATTAGATGCCCTACCTTTGAAAAGTGCTTTTGTAGTGGTCCCCCTTGAAAGTATATTCTCTAAGCATCATACCTTGACAAAAAATCATCTAAATCAATCTTTTCATGTAGAGCAAGGTTAGGGTTTAGCATAAAAACCTCTTTGATTACCTTAGCAATTGTTAGAATTCTTTTAGAATAACTAAGAGGGGGGGTGAATCAGTTATCTAAGGTCCAATAATGTCCAATACAAATTTTTATCAAATCCTTAATGGCATATAATTGAAATTATCATGCATGCAATTAAACATTAAACAATCATGAATAGTAAACATGCATAACACCATAACACTAAGGATTTTGGTGACCCAAAAACCCTTGAGGAATAAGAAGGTAAAACCGGGGTGGGGATGACACCCACAAAATAACTGCACAATTGATTTCAACCACTTCTGATGGTCTACCCTATTAATGGCCTTCCCTGTTAAAGGTTTTACACACTATTAGATGTGACCCTGTTAAAGGATTTCTACACCTTGTTAGGAGTGTGCCCTATTAGAGGACTTAAGAACATTCAACTTAGAATTTCACCTTGTTAAAAGATTTACATAGAGCTATTAGGCCCACCCAAGTCCATGGTATTTATAGTCACCTTCTCAAAAGAATCATTTATCCCACTTTAAGGATCTCCTATCCTTCTCCTTAGGATCTCTTATCCTTCTCCTGAGGATCTCTTATCCTTCTCTTGGGGATCTTCTATCCTTTTCCTGAGGCTTATCCACCTAGTTGTTAAGCTAACCTAGCAATATAGGATTTAAATGTCTAATACAATGGTAAAAAAGTATTAAAAAGGTTTTGACCTGATAAAGATTGCAACTCTAACTTTACAGATTTTAGATCACTCTTTAGTTCTCTTCTTTGCTTGGCTTTTCTTCCTTGTAGTGATGACAGCTTGTCCACCCTTCAAGATCTATCTCCTTGAGTTCTTTCAGTCATTATGCCAATGCACTCCATGGTCACTTGATCAACTTAGAGTCTTAGTCCTCTGTACTTACTGTTCATTGTGTCATCCTTCACACTAGCCTTCTCTTGGCTTCTTTACATGACACACTTATGACCAACTCCTTCTCTCTCTCTTTTTCCTTTTTTGTGACTCCTTATAAAGAAATTATGTGCTTCATTTCCCACTCAAGTCTTCCCTCTCATCAATTTGAATTGATCTAAGAAAATGAAATTGTTTTCCCTCCAAATTGTTTCTTCCAGAAACTTCACCAGTATTCGCCTTGAATTGGTTTGCATGGTTTACATAAAATTTTGTGACATCTACTCATCACCCTTATCATCCAACTAATTCACAAAATTTGATATAACAAACTTATTATTACTGGTCTGGCAAATCTTTTGACTTTAACAAATAATGCAACAACTCAGCATCATTGGTTTACTAATGCTCGGCACCTTTTGTGTTACTTGGCACTATTGCATTTACTAATGCTCAACACCTTCTACATTACTCAGCTTCTACTATATTTACTAATGCTTGGTACTATCTAATTCTGGATTGCTCGACATCCTCTACTTTCCTCAGCACCTGAAGCTTTCCTGTATTGCTCGGGTTCTACTATTTTCTTGAATCACTCAGCACCTGAAGAATTGCTCAGCACTCGCTGGAGTTGAACATGCTTGGCTTCAACTGAGAATTTTCTTGGCTCTAACTAGCTTGCTTGGCTCTCACACTATTTCATCAATGGCTTATTTGATCCTTATACTTCATTACAACATCATAACTTCAACCTTTCTCTAGGTGCTCTAGTTGCATCTTGTTGATTAACTCCTCTTCGTCAATCAACTAAGTAATAGTATTTGGATCACTTAAGAAATCATCATTCTTGCAAGTAGCAAGTTTGACATCAATGAAAAAACAATGATTGAAAGCATTCTTTACCAATTATCATTTTTCATGTCAAAGATCTTTTTAATCATTTCCAACAATCTCCCTCTTTGGCATTGATGGCAAACCAAACTGATCGATTGATCAACCTAGTTACCACCAAAATGATATACCAAATAGAAAACTTTTTGTCATTACATATCTTCTTTTTTGTAGCATGTCTCCCTCTTTTTCTGATATAGACTAAATCCTTTGTTCTACTTCTCCCTCTTGACTGCTACATCCTTGCTCTGTTTTCCTAATCCTTCATAGCTGCTTATTTACTACTGATCTCATACATCTCCCTCTTACTTTTTATTGATCAATTTCTTATAAATCACATGTCTCCCTCTTTTTTTGATACAGACTAAATCCTTTGTTCTTCTTCTCCCTCTTGATTGTTGCATCCTTGCTCTGTATTCCTGATCCTTCATAGCTTTTATTTACTACTAATCTCATACATCTCCCTCTTACTTTTTATTGATCAGTTTCTTATAAATCTCCCTCTTTGACATAAATGCCAAAGGTGTAGTATCTTCAACATGCTTGGTGTAAGCTTTACATCTCATGTCTTTTTCTTCTGTCACTATGCTTGTGATTGATCTAGAATTTATGTTTATGTTATCATCCTCTGCATCATTCTTCTGATATTGCAATAATCTACTCCTGTTGATGCAGGGCAGCTTTTTTGTTACTTTAGCCTGCTTGAGTTAGGGGATTTACCCCCAACTTGCCTCTAATATATTCATAACCATCCTTGGGCAATGGTTTTGTGAAGATGTCTATAATTTGCTCTTTTGTGTGAATGTACTCCATCTTCACTTGTTTGTCTTCCACCAATTCTCTGACATAATGATACTTGATTGCAATATGCTTGGTTTTTCCATGCATTACTAGATTCTTGGATATGTTTATAGCACTTGTATTATCACAATATAGTATCATAGGTTGGGTTACCCCTTCTTTCATTCCTTTCAATAGATGTTTGTGCAATTTACTGTTGCTACCACATATTCTGCTTTTACAATGGACTAAGATGTACATGTTTGTTTCTTGCTAGTCCAGGTAACTAGCCTTTTACCTAAGAATAATGCTCCTCCACTTGTGCTTTTTCTATCATCAATGTTGCCTCCCCAATCTGCATCTTTATAGGCATTTAACTCAAACTTTTCATTATTTTTGTAGTATAGTCCAAAATCATCAGTTCCTTTAAGATACCTCATTATCCTCTTTACTGCCATGAGATGATTTTCTCTAGGATTAGCAGAGAATCTAGCTACTATTCCAACTACTAATGCTATGTCTAGTCTACTATGTACAACATATTGTAGTTTTTCAATCATGGATCTGTACATTGTTTGATTGACTTCAGATGATTCATCATTTTTGGATAGCTTATGTCCTATTGCCATTGGTGTGCTGACAGGTTTGGAGTCTTCCACTCCAAACATCTTGATTATCTCTTTGATGTACTTTGATTGAGTCACAAATATACCATGTTTTAGTTGATTTACTTTCAATCCAACAAAGAACTTGATTTCTCTGAACATAGACATCTCAAACTCATGTTTCATTTTGTCAGCAAAACTTTTCCAAAGTGCTTCCTTTCCTCCAAAAACTATGTCATCCACAAAGATTTTAGATACAAGGATATCCTTACCTTCTTCTGATTTGATGTACATGTTGCTATTATCATCAGTTCTTTCAAATCCTATTTGCACTAGATACTTGTGAAGTCTCTCATACCAAGCTCTAGGGGCTTGCTTTAATCCATATAGAGCCTTATGCAATTTACATACCTTGTTTTTGTTATTTTCATCAACAAATCCTTCTGCTTGCTCTATGTAGACTTCCTCTTCAAGTATACCATTCAAAAATGCAGACTTAACATCCATTTGATAGACTTTAAATCCTTTGAAGGCTGCATATGCCAGTAAGGTCCTTACTCCTTCCATTCTAGCAACTGGAGCAAAAGTTTCTCCATAGTCTAGTCCTTCTTCTTGTACATACCCTTTACATGCTAGTCTTTCCTTGTTCCTTGTGATTTCACCATTCTCATCAAAAAAATTTCTAAACACCCACTTGGTTCCAATTACATTCTTGTCAACTGGTCTTGAGACTAAGGTCCATGTCTTGTTCTTTTCAATTTGTTCTATCTCTTCTTTCATAGCATTGTACTAGTCATCATCTCTTATAGCTTCACTTACTATTTTTGGTTCCATTTTGATGAGCAGACATGTCTCACTTATAAGTCTATTCCTTGTCATTGGTCCTACCTCTTTGTTTCCAATAATTTGATCTGCAGGATGATGTCTTCTTACATACTTTGCCAATACTACTTCTTTCCTTGTTTGCATGTTGTCTCTTTCAGAATTTGAATCTTCATGTGTATTTTCATTATATATTTCTTCATTTCCTTCATGTTGATAGTTCTCAAAATCTATATGAACATTCTTTGTATTTTGTAGCTTGGCTTCTAAATGTGTCTACTATTCAGCATTCACTATCTGTGACTCGGTAGATACAAGATTTTGTTGTTGATTGTCATTATGAGTTGCAACTTTTCCATTATTAGGCATACCTTCATAAAAGTATACAAAGGTCTTGTATTCTTGTGCTTTCTTGGTGTCCTCAACACTTTGAATTTCTGCAAGCTCATCAAATTTCACATTTGTGCTTTCTACTACTTTGTTAGTGTTAACATTCAAGCACTTATAAGCTTTTCTTCTAGTAGAATAACCAAGAAATGTGCCTTCCTCACTCTTTGCATCAAACTTTCCATTTCTAAACTCTTTATATATATAGCATTTTCATCCAAATATTTTAAAATGTTTTACATTAGGAGAATGCCCATACCATAATTCAATAAGTTTTGCATTTGTACCTTTCTTGACTTGAACTCTGTTGAATGTGTAGACTGCAGTACTTACAGCTTCTCTCCAATACTTGAGTGCAACATTTTTCTCCATCATTAAGGTCTCGGCACAGACAATAACTGATCTATTCCTTCTCTCTGCTATACCATTATGAGGTGGAGTCCTAGATGTTGATGCCTGCCTTTTGATTCCTCTTTCATTGCAGAATTGTTCAAATTCTCTTGATGTGAATTAACCTCATCTATCATATCTAAGACATTTTAGGCTCTTCCTAGTCTCTTTCTCAACTCTGGCCAAGTACCATTTGAACATTTGGAATGCATCTAATTTTAGTTTCAGGAATATGACTGTCATCATCCTTGAATAGTCATCTACAAATAGCATTATGTATCTGTCACCTTTGTGGCTTTGCACTTCAATAGGAACACACAAGTCAGTATGAACTAGCTCTAATACTTCATTAGAAATATAAGCCTTGCTTTTGAAAGTTGACTTGGTCATCTTTCCTAGTTGACATTGTTTACACATGGTGTTGTCAGGCTTCTTCAACTTTGGTAGACCTCTGACTTTCTTCATTTTTTTGATGCTTATCAAATTGTCAAAATTTGCATGACATAGCCTCTTGTGCCATAACCATACATCATCAATTTGAACAATGAGACAAGAAGCATCTTCCATGTCTAGGTAGAAAAAATTACTCCTAGTCTAGTCACCTTTTCCTATTAAACTTCCTTGAGAATCATAGATTTTGGCAATTCCATTTTCAAATTCAACCTTGTATCCTATGTTGCCTAACTGTAAGACACTTAACAAGTTATAATTCATGCCTTCAACATAGTATACATTATCACATGATACCTTTTCAGTAAGCTTGATACTACCTTTCCCTTTGATCTGACATGGTGCATTGTTACCAAATCTAACACTATTTACTTCATATTGAATAAAGGTAATGAACTTACTTTTATCTCCAGTCATTTGATGAGAGCATCCACTATCTATGATCCATTTTTCATTCTTGTTCATGCAGGTTACTAGGGCAGTTGCTTCATCTTCATCTAATTCATCTTTCATAGCCACATAGACTACTTCATCATCATTCTTGTCAGAGTCTTCTTCAACAATGTAGCATCTTTTTCCTTTACCTCTGTATTCCTTGCTGTCCTCTTTCTTCTTCTTGAAGTTGCCTCCATCCTTGTAATTTTTCTTTTGTTTGCATCTAGTTGCAATGTAACCAACTTCATTACAATTGAAACAAATGATTGGTAGCTTACCTTTGAATTTGCCTCTTCCTCTGTGAAATCTTCTTGCTAGTAATGCCTCCAATTGGTCTACATCATCTTCATCAGTGCCGCTGTCACTATATACATACTTTCTTTTTCCACTCTTTTTTTTTGTTTGTACCTCCTCATTGTCTTTTATTGTCATCTTGGCTTTGAATGCTGATTCAAATTTTTCTAGCTCATAGTTGTCAAAGTTGGATAGCTCAAAGGCAGTGAGTCTTCTAATTTTTCGTTCAAATGACAATGTGTTGCTCGGTACACACCTTAGCTCTTGGATGGCTGATACTCTTATAGCATAGATAGGAAGAAAAGTTCTCAAATATTTGCTACATACTATTTCTTCTGATAACTATACTTCTAGGAATCTTATGGCACTTACAACTTCTTTCATCCTTGCACCATATTGAGCAGCATTCTCTCCTTTCATTTTCATGTCATCAAACTTTCCTCTTAGGCTCTCTCTTTTGACTCTCTTGACATTATCATCTCCTCCATAGATGTTTGATAATGTTTTCCACATATAATGTGTAGTACTACATGCTTTGATGTCATCATACTCGGCATAGCTTAGTGCTGAAGCAATATCTAACATCGCTTGATTGTGCTCCTTCTTCTTGCTCATGTCTTCTGCAGTGAGGGGTCCTGCAAGGTCTACATGATCAACTATGATTGAGGTCTATGCATAGTCACCTATTGATCCAAGGTGCAACTTTATCAGACTTTTCCATGCAAAAAAGTTGTCTTTGTTTAGCTTGGGAACTTCTCTCTTGGACATCTTGATATTCCTATTGCTAGTACCTTGAAATAAATCAGCAGTGCGCTATGATACCAATTGTTAAAATTCTTTTAGAATAACTAAGGGGGGGGTGAATCAGTTATCCAAGGTCCAATAATGTCTAATACAAATTTTTATCAAATCCTTAATGGCATATAATTGAAATTATCATGCATACAATTAAACATTAAACAATCATGAATAGTAAACATGCATCACACCATAACACTAAGGATTTTGGTGACCCAAAAACCCTCCAAGAATAAGAAGGTAAAATTGGGGTGGGGATGACACCCAAAAAATAACTGCACAATTGATTTCAACCACTTCTGATGGTCTACCCTATTAAAGGCCTACCCTGTTAAAGGCTTTACACACTTTAGATGTGACCCTGTTAAAGGATTTCTACACCTTGTTAGGAGTGTACCCTGTTAGAGGACTTAAGAACATTCAACTTAGAATGTCACCCTATTAAAATATTTACATAGAGTTGTTAGGCCCACCCAAGTCCATGGGATTTACATTCACCTTCTCAAAAGAATCTTTTATCCCACTCTAAGGATCTCCTATCCTTCTCCTGAGGATCTCTTATCCTTCTCCTAGGGATCTTCTATCCTTTTCCTGAGGCTTATCCACCTAGTTGTTAAGCTAACCTAGAAATATAGGATTTCAATGTCTAATACAATGGTAAGAAAGTATTAGAAAGGTTTTGACCTAATAAAGATTGCAACTCTAACTTTGCAAATTTTAGATCACTCTTTAGTTCTCTTCTTTGCTTGGCTTTTCTTCCTTGCAATGCTGGTAGCTTGTCCACCCTTCAAGATCTATCTCCTTGATTTCTTTCACTCATTATGCCAATGCACTCCATGGTCACTTGATCAACTTAGAGTCTTAGTCCTATGTACTTACTCCTCACTGTGTCATCCTTCACACTAGCCTTCTCTTAGCTTCTTTAAATTACCACACTTATGACCAACTCCCTCTCTCTCTCTTTTTCCTTTCTTGTGACTCCTTATAAAGAGTTATGTGCTTCATTTCCCACTCAAGTCTTCCCTCTCATCAATTTGAATTAATCTAAGAAAATGATATTGTTTTCCTTCCAAATTGTTTCTTCTAGAAACTTCACCAGTATTTGCCTTGAATTGGTTTGCATGGTTTACATAAAATTCTATGACATCTACTCATCATCCTTATCATCCAACTAATTCACAAAATTTGATGTAACAAACTTATCATTACTGGTCTGGCGAATCTTTTGACTTTAACAAATATTGTAGCAACTTAGCATCATTGGTTTACTGATGCTCAGCACCTTCTATGTTACTTGGCATTATTGCATTTACTAATGCTTAGCACCTTCTATGTTACTCGGCTTCTACTATATTTATCGATGCTTAGCACTACCTAATTCTGGATTGCTCAGCATCCTCTGCTTTACTTGGCACCTAAAGCTTTCCTCTATTGCTCAGCTTCTACTATTTTCTTGAATCACTTGGCACCTGAAGAATTTCTTGGCACTCACTGTAATTGAATGTGCTCAGCTTCAACTAAAAATTTTCTCGGCTCTAACTAGCTTGCTCGGCTCTCACACTATATCATCAATGGCTTAGCTGATCCTTATACTTCATTACAACATCATAACTTCAACCTTTCTCTAGTTGCTCTAGTTACATCTTGTTGATTAACTCCTCTTTGTCAATCAACTAAGTGATAGTATTTGGATCACTTAAGCAATTGTCATTCCTACAAGTAGAAAGTTTGACATTAATGACAAAACAATGATTGAAAGAATTTTTTACCAATTCCATCATTCTTCACCAATTCCATCATTCTTCATTTCAAAGATCTTTTCAATCATTTCTAATAGCAATTACCCTAAACAAGTTGTCTCCAACATGGTTCTTCAACACCCGCAACATAGGGTCATACCTCTTAAGCCAATATTGTTAATAAATCATCATCCATAAAAACACTAGGCACAATCAACTTCCCAATGTTGAACTCCCAGACATTGCTCAATGGGGTATCCTAGTTTCTTTACAAAAACCACTTCCTAAATAGCTCGAAACCACCCATTCATGTGTATACATCTCTCAACCAGATTCCCTTATTATAGAAACCCTAATTCTTAGTCTAGGGCTTCTAAAGACTAATTCCTTTCCTTTTGCTATTTCATTTGCAAAAATGGGCAGTTGTTTGAGGAAATCATCATGTACATTTCTATGTTGATAATCTGTCTTTCTAGAGAAATCTCTTTGGGGAGGCATCTTGTTAATTTAGAGAATATTTTGAAAATCAAAAACTTTTCATAGCAATGTCAAGGAACTTACAGCTCTTCTAGTCTCGGGAAGACATTTTGTTCACCACAATTTGCAATATAGAGGCTGAAAACCCAAGCTTTTTTTACTCTACTTTAGTTTCATTTTTCTTTATATCAAATCATTGAGTGAAATTCAAACTTTATGCAAAATTTGTTCACATGAGGTCACCTTGAAGCACCATTAATGCTCTAATAGTCAAATTTTGCATATTGCGCAAGGGATTTGTAAATTGGTTGTTGATCTAGGAAAAATCTAACGACTATGATTCAAATTTGGAAGCCATGTCACCTTTACTTTGTGGAACACATGTTGAGTTCTCACATTTTCACTTTGGTTAAAACCCAAACACTTTCATTTTATGAGATCACAACAACCCTTGATTTACCTTATGTTTGATGATCAATAGACATTCATGTTTTCTTAACATTTTGGTTAGGAAGCTGGCCCATAGGGACACTTGTCATTCTCTCGCATTTTCACTTTGGTTAAAAACCTTGCACTTCCATTTTGTGAGAATGCAAGCACCATAGATCATTAGATACTCAGCAGTTAATATTTTTGCATGCCAATGCAGTAATAGGCTAGCCCATAGGGACACACGAAGATCCCTTGCATTCTCACCTTTTTAAACATCGAACATCTTTACTTTGCAAGGATGTAAGAATCATTGATTTTCTTTTGATCTAACAGCTAGGAAAGGATATCAATTGTGACATGCATGATACTCAGAATGAATGAAAACATTCCATCTAGCACTTAATGTTGATATCACCCCTTTTGCAACTCATAACACAAACTTGATCCACAACTCCACCTATCACTTCCTCGCATTCTCGCTTTGGTTAAACAACCTTCATGTTCCTTTGTGATAATGCAAGAGTCGTTGATCTTCATCTAAATCAATGAGCAAGAAATGACTAGAAGAGACAACTCAATTTGACTTGAGAACCAATCATGGCATGATAGTTGGAAAATGATAACAGAGCATTCGAAGTAATCTTTTATGGGCCCACACACTACATGCATCAAACCCTCACTATGTCACATTGGTTAAACTTTAAACACCTTTATTTTGTGCGAAAATGATAGTCATTGATCTTGGCAAGATCTGAGGGCTATTGTTAAACTATTGGTCTCTATGTCTCCTTGTTCCCACAAGACAGGTGCTAGCCTATTGCATTTTTGCTTTGGTTAAACAATTGCATCTTCATTATGCAAGAATGAGAGAACCGTAAATCTTCAAGGAGATCAATTTTTACAAAAATAACTAGCCACTAGGATTAAAAACAAGCAATTCATGTAGGACTTGGGTTAATCACGATGACACCAAGGGTTAAGTAGAGACATGATTTTAGAGAAATAACACTATGCTATGAAAGATTTCAAAATTAACAAAGAAAAAACCCCACCAATTTTTTTAAAAAGTAATACTAGGGTTGTTCAAAGTATTTCACACTTATATTTAGGGTTTAATTTAAAATTCCTATCTTAATCAAAGGATATAACTATCAAAATTTCAAAAATATTGCAGAACTATTTTGGAATAATGGGCACAGATACAAGGGCTAACAGTCTTTACTTCTATGGATGCAAAAACTACGACTAGTGAGATTATTAGCATGGGTATCAGTCTATATAATTTTGCAAAGAAGAAAAAATAGTGTAGTCACATGGTTACTGGAATAAATTTTTACTTGTAGATATTATGTGGAAGTCATTCCTAGAACTAGTGCAAGGTCTAAAAGTAGCAGAACTAGTAAGGACCTTGAGAAGCAGGTGGTAGCTCAATTAATGAATCAATGGAGGCATTGGGTATTTAGAGAATTGACAATGGCTATCACAATAACTTAAGGCCTTGCACCTAAGTCTAATATTTATCCCTCAATGTTGGGAGTTGTGGAGTGGTGGTGATAATGTAGTTTATGCAACCTTAATGCTAACAAATGAATGATTTCGATTGCTAAACAATTTTATCAATGTCATCAATCCTTGCAAAGAATGTATTGTGATGCTTCAAGGATGCTTGATGTAATGTGTATATGTGATATCACAGATGGATCTATATAGGTTGTTGTATGCACATGAATGCAGATATATATCGCCAATGAACGTTTTAGTTTAAAAAATAGATAAGTGCATATGAGCGATTGTTATCTTGAAGGTAGTAGGTCATCATCGCTATTTAAGAGGCCACAAAAGTGTGCTTATATTGAATGCCTAATCTGTATGCACAAATATATACCAATCACCTTATAGAAAGTGTCATTGACATTAAGAATCAATGGAAAGCAAATCATTGATCAAAATTTGGCAGCTTAAAAATATCGATCATAATACCCACATAGATAATTAGCAATGTAAATTCTCAGGGATATGTTCTGCTATGTGACTGGTTCAGTTGTTGGAATCCTTGAATCCTATGGTGGAAGTGTTGGAAGACCTATGTTCACTGAGAAACTTTTTTATGCAGAGTGAGTTAACTGTCATTTATGAGTGATCAAAAGATCATATAGAATAATTATGATCTTTTACCTATTGTAGTTTGCCTATTAATGGATCGTGATAAAATGGGCAGTAGGAAAAGTTGTTATATTAATGATGAACATGTCAGTAATTAACATTTATACTTTGGACACTTTTGGGAAGTGGCAGGTTTTGATTTCTAGAATGGAGTGGTAGGTTATTATTTCTAGAATAGAGTGTATTATGCCACACAAATTATGGGTTTTAGTTAACATTGTGCCTGTCAATTGTGATATTGAATTGAGTGTTTTTTTGCATAGGGTCCTTCTAAGAGGCCTTTGTTTTGGCATTGGAAAGAAGAATATGGGAGGGAAATGGAAGAGAGTGGAACCAACCAGCTACACAGAGTAGAAATATAAAAAGGAGGTGTGGGAAATTCTGAAGCATGAAAATTTTACTAGTTTTATGGAAAAGCTCAGAGGGAATAACCCTACTATCACCCAGCAATTCATATAGACCTGGAAGAATGGGTCGATCCTTGTTGGTAATTAAAGAATATATGTCTTGAAGGAGGTTATTGCAGAAGCCATGGGACTATATATGGAGGGCATCAATTTCTAGCGAGACAGGAAGCTTTCAGATAGGGCAATCAATGAATTCGTGGACTCTGCCAAAGAACACAATCGATTGGTGAAAATTGGTAACTCTTACTATAATCCTGCCTCTATCTCATAGACTTGGAGATTTGTCTTGTTTGTGATAATTGAATACCTTACTTTGGATGGTCATTTCACAAAGCTTTATGGTTATCATTTTAGGTTAGCCAACCATTTTAGGATTAGTATCAGGCTCAATTTTCCCTTCTATCTTAGAAAATCGCTGAATAATTTTATTTGAGCAATTGAGAATGACCTGGATGGGGATCATGTGTGCCATGAGGGTTTAATGGTAGTCATTATGAATTTTCTAAAATCAAAGAGGGCTAATCAACCTAGGGGTAGTTTGAATGCGGTTGAGTATGATATGGAGGGCAGTATTTCAGAGAAGGGCTATGATTTAGAGATTGAGGATGATGTAGATAGGGGTAGCATGAGTTTGAAAGGAGGTACAGGATGCAATTCTCAGAATAAGACTAAGAAAGTTAGGGGGATTGATTCTAAATGAGATAGTAATTGTGATGAGGGATGGAGGAGGGGCTCTCAGAAGAAAGGAAGTGGAGGTAAGGGCTCAAGCAATAGGAGCCAGAATGAGGATAGGGTTTTAGTTCCATCGGATGAGGAAATTCTTATTCATAGAATGGAAAGGAAAAGAAAAGTGACTATGGCTCAAAAGGGGGTTGCAAATTATTCCAAGGATATGGATTTGGAAAAAGAGAATGTGGGTGAGGAGGATCAATCCCTTGAAAATAACAGGAATGAGAGGGAGATGGGTGCTACCAAAGGGATTATTGGTAATCTTGGGGCCATTTTGAAGGAATATGTGAACTTAAAATAACAAATGTAGGTTATGCTTAAGAAATTTGAGAAAATTAGTAAGACAGCTAGAGGAGAATGCACCTTGGGTCAACATATTGACCGATTATCAGAGGTAATTGGTAATGCTAAAGAGGTGAAAATTTTAATGAAAAAGGTCCCTATGTTTGAAGATAAGAATAGAGTCTTAGAGAAGGCCAACACTAATCTTAAGAAGAGGCTAGAGAGTCTAGAGACTAGAATGGGTAATATTGAAAAAAAATGATTAAAAAGATGGCTGAGTAGAATAGTAACATATTAAAGATAGTGGTAGATAATGTTAGCAGTTTTCTAAAAAAGGATGAGCAGGATAAAGGGCAGGATCCACCTACTATTACTAAAAACTAGGGACCAAGTAAGCGCACAAGGGCTCATTCCAAGAAGGTTGGGGATGTGATCAAGGTTGAGGAAATGAAGGCTATCATAGAGAACATGCACATTTTGGCAGATAAGGCTACTGACCTACTACAGACTACATAGCTGTCCAGGTGCTAGTTTTTTGTTTTCCTTTTATTGTTTATTTCAGCTTTTTTTTTAGGTGGCCTCTTTATTTTTGTTGGTTTCTATTCTCTATGAGGCCTATTGGTTTTTGTTCCATGTGGTTAGAATTTCTATGTTTCATCTTAGACTCCTCTTGTTGTACTATTATTACACTAGTACATTTGCACTTGTTTTTCTACCAAATTTTTTTGCTATAGGCATGATTTCTTTTATTTTTTGGTTTCCATCCCCATATTGGTCAAAAATTTCCTAATTATTCTCAAGTTGATCAAAATTTTGACCAACTCAAGTCATAACCTTAATATGTTAAAAGTTATCATATAACAGCATTGGTCGAAAAGTATATTAAAATTTAATCTTGTGTTTGTGCGAGTTTATAGTTGTATCATTATTTCATTTCCTTGTATAAGGGTGTCATGGAAATTTATTTGTAGGTATTGGGGCTTCACAGGTAACAAACAACTAGTTCCCATAGGTGGTCCTATGACTAATTCAATGAGGTCTCCCTTGAGTCCCTCTGCTAGAGCAATGATGGACTCTGTGGAGCAACGCCCATCTCAGAGCTTTTACAAATTGCTTGGTATATCTAGAAATGTGGGGTTAGATGATATGTAAAGGACTGTAGCCTTTGTTTTACCAGTGCAGTCCTCAAGTAGCAGTTTAAGATTTGGAGTCCTTGGGTGGTAGTTAAATCTTCAAAGAAAACATTATTCTCAAAAGTAAATCTGCCATAGAGTTTAAAGGCGTGAAAGCTACACAGATACTCTGATTGACTCGCATTCTCCTTAATTCCCATTCATTGATTCATTTCTTGTCTCACCTTTGGGCTCCACATTTTTAAAATTGAGGGAGAATCTCTTATATATATGATGAGTCTAATCCATTCTTAGATATTTGTAAAGTGTTTGGATTTAACGCCTAATTTTTTAATCTCTATTTAGTGTTTAGTAGTTGAACTATTTTAGTCCCCCTGGTATCTACCCAACATTGTACTGACTAAAATCTGACTTTTATGTTTTATATCAATTAAATTGTGGGAGACTCTCTTAGTTGTATGATAGTCTTTTAGATTCATTGGATATTTTTGGATTTAACTTACATATAACACTTGAACCATTTTAAGTGTTTTACTCTTATTTGCTAAAGAGTTACTGCCCTAGTTGAAATCTGACATTTTTGCAATATATAACATAAATAAGTGAAATAAAATGCATAAAAATATTTCATCGTTATATGTAAATCATTAGATAAGTGAACCATCATAAACAGTCTAAAACAAGAATTACTCTAGTTCATATTTTAACCCATTTCAACGAATGTAAGATATTAACATGAATCCATGTAAGTTCTTGATTTTTTATCTTATTTTGGGCTTTTTATGTTAGATTTGTATCATCTTGATGTGTATCCTCCTGAGCATGCAGAGGAGTATATGAGAAGGTTTATTGTTATGAGACTCTCTCTGATCCTAGAAGGAAGAATTTATATGATAGTCATCTTGCAATGGGGTTTGCCTATGGAGCTTTTGGAAAGAAGCGTTGGGACTACCCATAAGAGGTAAGGACATTGGGTAAATGAATTTTGTTTTGTTTGATGAATTTTTCACTTTTAAAACCTACTTAAGCTAAAGACATTTTTGTATTTTTGGTTTAAAAATCCATTCAAGCAGAGCCAATGGAGTGGTTTATTACTTCTGCCCTTGTGTTCCTACTGGTTTTGTGTGACAATTATCTATCAATCCTAATTGTATATTTCAAGAAAATTCAATGTACTTACTAGTTTTGGTATATTTCAAGAAAATTTAAGATTTCAACTTTGTAAAGGTTTGCTTATGCTTGGGATTGAGATTTGGGGATTAGATTTGTAAAAGAATGCATATTTTGGGGGTCAAGATTTGTGTTGTTTTGTGCTTTGTTTGGTAAAGTAATCAAAATTGATGGTTTTGTTTTGATCTCCAACCATAACTATGTCAAAGGAGTTAACTTGTGTTGGTATTTGATTATCTAATATTTGAAGCTTTAAGTTTATAAATCAACTTGATACCTACTTGCAATGAGTGATCAGGAAATAATGCTTTAGATTTGTGTAGTCCATAGGTGTTTGGGGGTGGAAAGTTTTATATTTCAAGTTATGGTGTGGAAGATATTTCCCATCTCTTCTATCTATCTAATCTCCAAAGTTTATCTGGGCATCTAATTTCTTTCAACTAAACCTATAAAATCTTCTGCTTTTCTTATGGTTCAAGGTTAAAGAACTTTGAATATATATGAAAACATCTTAGTTTTTGGTTACTCATGATTTCTAGTTTGTCTTTGCCTATAAATTTTTTATGCTTTTATGGTATCTAAATCTGATGGTTGAGGATTTGGACTTTGTTTTTTTTCTATTTGATTTTTCAAATTCTATTTTTCTTTTCCAACTTTGATTGGATAAGCTGATTTATTTTTCAAGTTCTTGTGGTTTAATCTTTAGTTGCCTAGTCTTTCTGACAATGCCTCAACAAAGTGGTTGTTTATCCCCCTAAATATCCACTGTAGTAAAACAACTCAATCTTTCTTTTCATATATTTATATTTTATTCATTAGTAAATCTGGATATGTGCCCTTCTTTGATTGAATCCTAATTAAATTCCTCTATCCTTGTGTGCTTGTTCAAATATCAAAAGTTCAATTGTAACTGAACTTGTATTAAAATTAGTAAATTTATCAAGTTTTGGGAGCTGAAGATTTAGGAACTATGTCTATTTTGCTTCACTTTTTATTTGGTAATCCGACATTTTATCACAAGGCAAAATTTAATCTAGTTGTTCCAGGCAACCATCTTTTTAAATTTCAATTTTGTTGATGCGAGTTTTTATATCACTACACAATATATTAGCAATTGAATATTTGATATGGAGTATCAAACACACAATTTCTCTCTTCAAAAATTAATGCTCATAGGATATGAGAATAACTCCAATGTTTCTTACACATGTGGATACTCACTTAGTTTTATCGATGTGATTTGTTGGTAATCATGTAGGCAGCCTTACGCAAATTATTGAGGATGACTTGGACTTTGGTGGAGATGATGGAGATGGTGATTCAATCTAAGTGCTAGATGATATTGGTGAAAAGGTGATAGTGGTGGAGGGTGAATGGTTCTTATGACTGGTATCTATCTAACTCTCTTCTTCTAAATTCTAAGTCCTAAATTACTTGCTATCCTACTCCTTCTCCTATGGATGGAGGATTAGCAAATGGACTATGGATCAAATCTAATGAAAGCTTACCAGCAGCACCACCTCCATAGATGCAATGATTCAAAGAAAAAGAAAATAGTTTGCCACACAACGCTCCCAACAAGTTGCTAGGATGCTAGTGGTCTAGTATTGATCCCTATCAAACATCTACTAATAATACCATACAACTATTCATCTACTTTACTCTTACTAAGCAACTTGAAATGAAATCTACTTCAACAACTTGAAAAGAAATTTACTCTAACCATTTGGAAGTAGAAACCACGCAATAATACCAAAGGTTCTTAATCAACATGCAAGTCACAACAATGAGAAAGAAATAGAAAATTTTTCCATTATCTTTGCAACAATTTTCTTTGACCATTACAAATGAGAGAAAATTAGGGTTGCCACCCCATCGTCCAATGAGAAGATGCCACCTTGCCAATGGGCCAATGAAAAAAGTGGAAAAGTAACAACCAATGAGAAGGGACCAAAATGGGGGCCAATCAGAAATAGACACTTGTCCTATCCTAGAAGAAAGAGAAATTGCAACTGGGGCTTACATCAAATGATCTTCTAATATAACACTCCCTTTTTCTTTCATTCTTTTAGCTAAGGCAATGCACTTAGCTAACCTTTCATTGACTTCTTCCATGGGAGAACAAGGTGTGTGCTTCATCTTGAGCTTAGTTGATTTCATCATGCTGCTTGCTACATGTAGTGTCTTCTCATGATCCTTCTCATACTCTTTTGCAAATTTGATAAAAGCATTGAGGGAGGAAAGCATGTTCAAATGTCTCTTCTTGATAGCAAACTTTCCCAACTCAACCAATCTTGATCCAAGTCTTATCTCATCAATTTCCTTTTCTCTAATGTCTTCAAAATCAAGTGCCACCCCAACGTCGCTCATCATGGTTGAAATGGAAATGTCAAAACTTGGGCTATGTTGTGCAACTACATTTTGTATCTCTTCAAGTGTAAAAGGGGATTGTCTTTCCTTTAGTCTGTCCTTTACCTGTATCATGTTTACTATATTGATATTGGTATCTGTTATTTGCTTCATTTTCAAGAAGGTTTTTTTGGGCATGATATCCTCTTTATCTTTCTTAGTGTTTGTTCCCTTAGGATTCTTGCTTGCACTACCATCCTCCATCTCATTTCCCTATTACGAGAAGGTAAAGTGGTGAACAATGAATGCAAAAAGAACCAAGGAAGACAATATCTAGACAAGAATGAAAGATGGAAATTAGCTTAAGGACCCTTTTCAACTCTAAATGATTTGAAATTACCTTTAGTTTGTCCTTTGCATGTTTCATGTTTATTGTATCAACATTGGTATCGATTATTTACTTTATTTTTGAGAAGAAAGTTATTTTGGGCATCATATCCTCTTTGTCTTTCTTAGCATTTGTTTGCTTAGGATTCTTGCTTGCACTAACATCTACCATGTCGTCAACCTATGATAGGATGGTTGAGTGGTGGATAATGAATGCAAGAAGAACCAAGGGAGACAATATCTAGACAAGAACGAAAGAAGAAAATCAACTTAAGAACCCCTTTCAACTCCAAATGATTTGAAATTACTTTTACCAATAGTCAAGTCTTCTTTTGGAATTTAGGATTAGACTTAAAGAATTTCAAACCCCTTGCAAATCTTGAGGCCTCAACTAGAAAAATTAGAATTTAGTGCTCTTGGAATTGTCCACCATTTGCCTCAAAAAATCAGACCTTTGATCACAATCACCTCCTCCAAATAAAATCACCCAAATTAGGGCATAAATTGCAGCTCCTTGGAAAAATTAGAATTTTGTCTTCCACAAAATTTGGCTCCCTTAAAATTTGGCTCCCACAAAATTTGGCTCCCTCAAAATTTGGCTCCCACAAAATTCACCTCCCACAAAATTCTCCTCCCACAAAATTCGGCTCCCACAAAATTCGTAGCTCCACAAAAATAGCAGCTCTTTAGCAAATATAAAATCAGACTTAAACAATAACAAATCTGCCCCCCAACTTTGCAATTTTGAAAATGTTGTCCTTTTCCAAAAATAAATTGCCAAAAATGAGAAATTTAGATCTACCCTAGAGAATATTGCCAATCATGGGAAATTTTCCTTTAATCATTGAAAAATCACCAATAGTGCAGATCTACCCTCAATCATGGAAAATCGCCAAACATAGAGATCTCTACCATGAAGAAATTTTCCAACAATAATGCCAATCTGCCCTAGCTGAAAAAAATTCACCCAAAGAAGATGCCAATCTACCTTAGGAAAATCACTCAAAGAAGAGAAAATCTGCCCTTGGTCAAAAATCACCTAAGCACCAAACAGGAAGAGTGAAGAATGAAGAAATAAGGGGGAAGAGCTTCCTCTTATACCCCATTTGCCTCTCCCTCCTAGCTGGCCGACTGGGACCCTGGGAGCAAAAAATTAATTAATTAAAACACAAAATTCGCCCCCAATTAAATGCTTAGCCAAAAATTAACTTTGCCAAGATGAAATTTACTTTTAAAAATTTGCCAGTTAAACCATAATTACAAAAAGAAAGTAAATAAGGCCTTGGAGATGCTAAATGTTTCTATTTAGTGATGATATAGCAATTTATATGTCATTAAAATCAGATTTTGGCTAGCCAAAAGCCATTTTTCAATATTAAATTACTAATTTTGTTAAATGCTTAAAAAAATTTAAGGCAATTTTAATCCATTAAAAGCCAATTTTTGAAATTTAATTCAAATCAATTTTTTCAAGTAATTTATTTATTTTTTGACAAAAAAAAAAAATCATTTAGAGTATAAAATCGATTTTGCAATTTGATTTCATCTTCACAAAAATTAATTTTCTCACCAAAAAATTTAAGATTTTCCAAATAACTTAAATCTAACAAAAATTTCACTTTTTTAAAATTATCCAAATTTCTAAAAAATCGTCTAAGTACAAAATTTACAATTTTATCCTACTGAGTGTTTTTCTTTGAAATTTATTCGACCTAAGGATGAAATTGGTCATTCTAGAAAATCAAGTTGAAACCAAGTGAAAATAAGTCCAACACTCTCCCCTCTGGCCTAAAGGTGTCCGAGACTTAAAATTCTCAAAAAATCAAATCAAAATTTTTGGACAACTCAAAAATTTGCTAAGGCAATAAAAAAAAGGGGGTCCCCAAAGTTTTGGGGTGATGGTGTGAGAACCTCACAACACCTAGCATCAACCCAAAGAAATGTTCCTGAACATTTCAAGAAATAAGTAATTTAGAACAAAAATCTCAGGATGGCCTATGTGAAAACCTACTTAAGGGCAAGCAATCAACAAGGGAAAGAAATCTCAAGTTGATCCTAAGCATCCTCACCATAAGTTACTCATGTGTGTGCAAATGATTTATTTCTCGCTCAACAAGAACATGATACTCTCTCAGATCCATTGAACTTAGCTATTGTAATATCCTTACTTCAAAATCAACCTAGATAGAGCCCCATTGCCAGTCAAGCATCTAAAGCCCCAAAAAAGTTATCGTTGTGGCACCACAATCATGGTTCTACCTTTAGTGTTTATTTTTATAGCACCGGTAGAGATGATTGCACACCCTTGAACCAAATTTCATCTTTATTTTTTCTTTGATACTACTCTTTTTCCTTTCTCATGATATTTTCTCTTTTCTTTTCTTTTCAATCTTTTGTTTGGTTTACAAGAAATGAAGCTTGCGGAGGGTTAGGAAGACCACAGTGGTGCTGAAGCAGGTGTATGATTTTTACCAAGTCCAATTTCACTTCAAAACATCAAGAACTCAGAGCAATTAAGTGTGAGTAGAATGTCGTAACCATATTAAAGATCACTTGAGAAACTCTATCAAGTCTAACATGAATTTAGTACAAGTCCTATCATAGACCAACAACTAAGAAGATCCTTTAACCTCTGAACCTCATCAAATGTATTCAAGAAATGAACAAGATAGACTCTATTTTGTTACCACAAATGTAAAATCTACACACCTCGCCCATGAGTGATAACATAGACCCCCCTTTGCTCTTGCAAAGGATCAAAACCAAAATCTACTTTCCAATTGAGGGAAGATCAAAAAAATTCAAGTCAAATGACTTGATGCAAATCAAGCTCAAGCTCCCTCACAACACCTAAACTAAACAACTAAAAGAAAACTACCCTAAACAACTAAAAAGAAAAGTATTCTAAACCTTTGGGCCAAATGGTCCAAAACAAACTCTACTCTAAAGAATGAAAAACAAACTAACTACTAACCAAAAGCACACCTATTCTAACTATGTACAAGACTCTAAAGGGACAATACTAAATGATCTAATATATAAATTGGATCTAACGTGGTTTCTCAAGATGTTCAAAAGTAACAAGGTTTGGGTGATAGTTCTCTATCTCACAAACTCATCCTTATACTCTGAACAAAATTTGGTCACCTCAAACTCAACCTCAAGAAAATTATCATGCAAGATCAACAATTGAAGAAATTCATTACGACCATGATCTAACAACAAACAAATTTTCTCTCAGAAATTTCCATTATCGAAATAAAAACTTTCAAACCTTTCATCTTTAAGACTAGGGAAAGAAACAACCTGGCATGACTCAAATTCGAATGGAACCTAAAAAATTCTCCATAGCCTTAGGAGGTCAAATTTGGTGGTGCAACATCCTTCTAGCATCTACATCGAACTCATTGGTAGTCCAGGCAAGATAAATCTTGGAATTAAACTCATGAAATATTGTCTTTGCGGGCTTGTCCTTGTGAACAGTGAACCATGAATCCTTGCGAACCTCCTCAAGTGTATCCTCAAAAATCAAGGATTCTTTGATATTCTCCCCATCAAACACCTCTCCAAGTTAATTGAACACAATATCCAACTATAGCATCAACCCAAAGTGTTTTTTATTTTCCTTTTCGATGGGAGCAACTTGATCACCACTTAACAATCCTTGCATATCCTCTTCAATAGGAGCTTCATCATCTAGCATGTAATTTCCCTTTGAACTCTCTTTAGGAACATCTTGAAATTATTTATATAGATTCTCACCAAACATAGCACCTTCAAGACTGATAGAAAAACCATCATACATCTTTGTGAGTTGCCTATCAAATTCCATTTCAAGTGGCAAAATTTCTGGAGGTAGAAGTTGATGGTGAATCATGCCACTTGCAACAACTTGATCACCTTGAAGTGCTTCAAGCAATGACCCCTTTTGTATTTCTTCTATAGGATCTTCAAGCATCCCCCCAAAGATTTTAGTGGAGATATAACCTTGTATTGGTTTACCAATATTTCCTCATATTTGAACTCTCTTGTGATATCTTGTAATTCCTTGTTCAATTCACCCACCTAATTATCTTCCTCTTTAAGGATATTTGACACTTCTTGCAACCCATCCTCATGAGTCACCCCTTGAATTACACATGAAGGCTCACCAAATATTCCCTTTTTTTCCACCTTTAAATGTTCCATTTGTAGTTCTTTGTGCGCCCTCACATGTTGACTCTTTGCTTCATTAACTTGTTGAATCTCAACCTTTTGTTTGCCATGTTGATCTTCTCATTTTAGAGCCCCTGGGATTCCCTTTTCTATTTGTTCCAACACAACTCTACACAAGGAGCAAGATACTTCTAAATGGAATGCATTATGAATTCTACACTAGTTGGGTAATAATAAGTCTCTCACTGATGTCTGGTTACCCAGCTCCATTCCTTGTTGTGCAATTCTAGTAATAAAGTTCTTGAAGTTCTCAAACATGCCTTCACCCTTGTCAGACAAAGCATCTAGATCTAACTCAATTAGGATCTTAGTAGAATCTCTTCATTTTCTCATGATATTCATAGTCAGCACTTTCATCTTCTTTGGTCTATAGGAGCTCATATTTGTTTCTACAAACAATATTTCTTTTGGTTCCCCATATTCTATAACTGTCAATCTCAACCTTGGGGTGCTATCAATTCTAATCTAGTTGGCTAGTCCTTTCCACAGGAGCCACATGTGAGAGAAGTCAATTACCATGTATCCATTCAATCTTCTAGTCCAATCTCTACCTAGGATCAACCCATAAGTATCGGCCACATCTAATACTGAAATATCTACCATGTGCTCCATTCTTGGATCAGATGTCAACTGCATGTGTATGTTGTGTAGCTCACCCACTACCAACACTTCTGTTTTATCCAATTGGGTAACCTTTTTGTTTGATCCCAAAGGCATGATTCCTAAACTCCTACAAATGTTTGAAGGCATGATGTTACTTGATGCTCTTGAATCTATCAAGTAGTTGTGAAGCAACTTCCTGAACATCCTTACTAATAGCAAGAATGCGGTTGACTCATCTTTTCCTTGATAATACAACATAGGTGTCTTATGTACTTGCTTTGGCTTCACTCTGAAATCTATTGGTTGAGTTGCCTCTTCTTTCTTCACCTTTTCCTTATTGTTTACTGGGTCTTGACTCCTTTGAGTTTGTTGTTCTATTGGCATTGAACCTTGAGCCACATAAACTGGTTGAGGCCCTGGCTGTCTATTGAATTCACTAATATCGCCATATGCAATCTCTTGTCTAGAACTTCCTATCTATCTGTATGAAACCTCTTGAGATGAGTTTGTCATATTCTCTCCTGGAGTGTATTGGATTACATGTACCGAATTGGGAGGAGACCTCCCTTGAGTATATGTTGTTGCACCTTGAATGTGAGACCCTTGTGATTTTTTATCTTTCAAACTGTTAAGGAAAGTATCTCTAATCTCCACTACCCTCAATAATTTGAACAAAGAGAGGCTGATTTTGACCTTCTTCATCTCCTCTATCACACTTTGTCCTAATCTCTTCAACTCTTCATTGTTCATGGAATTGTTTCCCGTTATTCCTCTATTTGCTTCTTGTGTTGACTGGACATTCTGCCCCCTCTGAGTACCTTGATTATTTTGTTGTGTGCTTTGTTGAAAACTCTGCTATGTATTCCCACTTCCATGGTTATCTTGTCTATATTCAGGTGCATCCCTTGAATTTTTCAATACATTACTCACATTGGGGTGTGGAGGCGTATTGAAATTATTTGGGGGTATATAGGATGTAAAGGGTCCATCATTTCTCTTGTTGTTCCTCTAATAAAACCTTGCATTGCTAGCCGATTATTGAAATATTTGGTTCCCACCTATTCCTTGAACTAGAAAAATGTCTCCTAAAGGTGGGAAAGAAAAATCTGACCCATTGTTATATCCCTTCTGATCTACTACCTCATCAACTAGCCCATTTGCTAACTCAGGAGGAAATCTCCCTTGGTGTTCTTCATATGCTTCAAATTTTAGCGAAAATGAAACTCCTCGAAAGTCAGACACTAATCATATCCTGGGGATGGGACAATCTCATACCTTGTAACCTTAACATCTTCCTAATTATTCGACTCATCTATTATGTTTTGAAATAGGTTAGATGCTCTTTTGAATTCTGCACATCCTAACTCTGAATGTTGATCAGTCTCATGAAATTTGCAATATTTGGACATGGTAGACTCAACTAAGAACACCCTGTCTACTGATCTACTATCTGCTAGAGCCTGATTATCAAGTGGCGACACCACATTTCCATTATTTGGGCCTATATTCCAAGTCCTCTTCTGGTTAGACTAATTTTTGTATCCTTGGTCTTGTGGCTAGTTGTTTCCTTGATAGTTATTGTTTTGATAGTTCCTTTGATAACCACCACCTTGGTTATTTCTTTGGTAATCTGTGTCTTGATAGTTCCTCTAGTATCCTCCTTGATGATTCCTTTCATACCCTCCTTGATAACTTCCACCTTGATTCTGGTAATTGTTTCCTTGATTATTTCTATGGGAACCTTGGAGTTGATTGTTTTGATTTCCCAAATAAGTGACTTCCATAGACAGCTTCTTGACTTGGTCAATCAATTCCTTCATTTCATCATTTTCTTCTTACATTCTTATGGATTAATTTTCACTTTGCAAATAAACTAGCATTGATGGCGATGCTTGAGACAATGGAGGTCCTAGATGTACTACCAATTGATTTGTAGGTGTCTGGTATGCAAGATGTGGAACTAGATTATTTGGATACCTAGCACCTTGGGGTTCCATTCCTTGTTGGCCCAATTGCTTCCCTATCTCAATTTCTTTAGTGTAGGCCTTGGTCAACATTGTGGGAGCAAGATTTTCCATCCTTGTGAACATAGTTGTCTAGTTGTCTAAGGCACTATAGTATGCTTCTAGTGCACCAAATTTTGTCATTGTGTAAGGGGCTTGCAATCTCATGTAAGCCTTAAGGAAACAATCATTGAAGGAACTTATTGACTCTTTATCATGTCTCATTATTTCCATGAACATTTTGTGTAACTCCAATGGTGTGATGGGCATGCCAAATTTTGCAACAAAGGCTTCTCTGAGCTAGACCCATCCCATTATAGATAATGTTGGAAAATTGACAAACCAGTAATGAGGTTCTTCCCCCAATGAATAAGGTAAAAGCCTACATGTGACATCCTCCTCTTGAATTCTTTTGTTTCACAATGCATTTTCGAGTACTTTGATATGCTCCTTTGTTGTATGATTAGGGTCATTAATAAAGACTTGGATCAAAATACTGCTAGATTCTTTTGTAGATCATGGTATTGTTGGAATGAAATGGGCAAGGCATTGTTTTGAATCCATGGTGGTTGAGCCATCATTTGTTGATTGACTTGAGCTTGAGTTGGTTGACTACTTGAGGTGATAGCTAAGTTTGAGGTATCAGCTACCCAATGATTCCTTGATTTCTTGTGAAATTCTAATACAAGTAAGTCCTCTTCTTGGTGTGGTGTATTTCTCAATATCCTCTGCCTCTTATCAGCTTTCAATTTCTTAAACCTTTCAGGGGGAAAAGACCAAATCTTTTTATCCAGCTTGAAAATAATCCCAACTTGACTAACTCCCTAATTTGAGTTTTCTTAAACAATAGCTTGAGGTTTTCTTTGTGCTTTCCTTTCTCTTTCAAGCTTCCTTTACAATTATTTTTTATGTTCCAACCTCCTTTGAATTCTCCTTTCAATAGCTCTTGCTTTTTGTTCTTCTTGATTTAGCACATCAATGGTGTCTAGGTACTCTCTAGTGTTCTCACTTTCCTCCCAAGTAGTTGAGCATAAACTCGCTACAACGTGATCTTGAAGTGTTCTCCAAGTTGCTATAGGCTGATTTGATCTAGGAAGCACCATTCTTCTTCATAGTTGAATGCCAACAAATCCTCAAAATAAATTTGTAGGCCCTCCTTCTAGCACCAGATAATGTTGATGCGAGTTTTTGTGTCACTACACAATATATTAGCAATTGATAAGTAGGATATAGTTTCCATAGCAAGTCAAATTGTGATATTGCTATTAGGATTTAACTGTGTGATTTTGAGTCAAACTCATTGACCCATGTTTCATGAGTAGTGATTCAACATGAATCCATCTCTCATGAGAATAAATGGAATCCATCTCTCGAGTAGTCATTCAACATGAATCCATCTCCAATGAAGTGTTCCATTTATTCTCATGAGCGATGGATTCATGTTGAATCACTACTCATGAAACATGGCTTAATGAGTTTGACTCAAAATCACACAATTAAATCCTGATAGCAATATCACAATATTAGCAATTGAATATCTGATACAGAATATCAAACACACAATTCCTCTCTTGAAAAGTTAATGCTCTGAGGCTTGGGTTGTTGAGGCTATGAAGATTGAGGATGGGTGGATAGCGGTTAAGAGTAAGATAACTAAGCCTTTTGCTCCCCCTTTAGATATGAACCTTCGGTCGTGTAAGGGAAACTTTAAATCAAAAGGAAAATCTTAAGTTCCCCTATTCTGATTGGTTCTTTTGTGGTGGTAAGCGAGTTGTGGCACTAGCTCGCTGATTACTGGTCTAGGAGGTTTTTCTAATTGCTTTACTTTCCAGTTTGTTTTCTTTCCAGGTTTCAATGTATTTTCTGGTTGCTTTTTCTAGACACATCTGTTAGTTTTAGGTCACAGTAAAACCTGGTTTAGATGCTCAGTTGGTTTCAAGTCCTTTTAAAACCTGGTAGGGCTTCACGGTATATCTTTCTTCTTGATGTAAAGGGTTTTGGGGGCCCTTCAAAACTTTTTTTTACCTTAATCTAGAACTCCAATGTTCCTTACACTTGTGGATACTCACTTAGTTTTATCGATGTGATTCGCTGGTAATCACATAGTCGGCCTTACACAAATTGTTGAGGATGACTTGGACTTTGGTGGAGATGATGGAGATGGTGATTCGGTGTGAGTGTTAGATGATATTGGTGAAAAGGTGATAGTGGTGGAGGGTGAATGGTTCTTATGACTGGTATCTATCTAACTCTCTTCTTCTAAATTCTAAGTCCTAAATTACTTGCTATCCTACTCCTACTCCTATGGATGGAAGATTAGCAAATGGACTAGGAATTGAATCTAATGAAAGCTTACCAACAGCTCCACCTCCATAGATACAATGATTCATAGGAAAAATAAACTAGTTTTCCACACAAGGCTTCCTAACAAGCCGCTAGGATGCTAGTGGTCTAGTATTGATCCCTATCAAACATCTACTAATACTACCATGCAACTATTCATCTACTTTACTCTTACTTAGCAATTTGAAATGAAATTTGCTTCAACAACTTGAAAAGAAATTTACTCTAACAATTTGGAATTAGAAACCATGCAATAATACCAAAGGCTCTTAATCACCATGCAAGTCACAACAATGAGAAAGAAATAGCAAATTTTGGCATTATTTTTGCAACAATTTTCTTTGACCATTACAAATGAGAGTAAATGGCCTTATATAGAGGCCAAAATGTAAAACCGATAGTAGAGATAAAGATGAGGGACCGATGATCCAGATTGAATCCTAGAAACCCTAATTAGGGTTGCCACCCCATCGACCAATGAGAAGATGCCACGTTGCCAATGGGCCAATGAAAAAAGTGAAAAAGTAACAACCAATGAGAAGGCACCAAAATGGTGGCTAATTAGAAATAGACACTTGTCTTATCCTAGAAGAAAGATAAATTGCAACTTGGGCTTACATCAAATGATCTTCTAATATAACACTCCCTTTTTCTTTCATTCTTTTAGCTAAGGCAATGCACTTAGCTAACCTTTCATTGACTTCTTCCATGGGAGGACAAGGTGTGTGCTTCATCTTGAGCTTAGTTGATTTCATCATGTTGCTTGCTACATGTAGTGTCTTCTCATGATCTCTCTCATACTCTTTTGCAAATCTGATAAAAGCATTAAGGGAGGAAAGGGTGTTCAAATGTCTCTTCTTGATAGCAAACTTTCTCAGCTCAACCAATCTTGATCCAAGTCTTATCTCATCAATGTCCTCTTCTGTGATGTCTTCAAAATCAAGTGCCACCCCAATGTCGCTCATCATGGTTGAAATGGAAATGTCGACGCTTGGGCTATGTTGTGCAACTGCATTCTGTATCTCTTCAAGTGTAAAGGGGGATTTTCCTTCCTTTAGTTTGTCCTTTATCTATATCCTCTTTGTCTTTCTTAGTGTTTGTTCCCTTAGGATTCTTGCTTGCACTACCATCCTCCATCTTGTCGCCCTATTATAGGATGGTAAAGTGGTGGACAATGAATGTAAGAAGAACCAAGGGAGACAATATCTAGACAAAAATGAAAGAATAAAATCAGCTTAAGGACCTCTTTCAACTCTAAATGATTTGAAATTACCTTTACTAATAGCCAAGGGGGATTGTCCTTACTTTAGTTTGTCCTTTACCTATATCATGTTTATTGTACCAACATTGGTATTAGTTATTCGCCTCATTTTTTAGAAGAAAGTTGTTTTAGGCATCACATCTTCTTTGTTTTTCTTAATTTTTGTTCTCTTAGGATTCTTGCTTGCACTAACATTTACCATGTCGTCAACCTATGATAGGATGGTTGAGTGGTGGATAATAAATGCAAGAAGAACCAAGGGAGACAACATCTAAACAAGAATGAAAGAAAGAAATCAGCTTAAGGACCCCTTTCAACTCTAAATGATTTGAAATTACTTTTACTAATAGCTAGGTCTTCTTTTAGAATTTAGGATCAAACTTAAAAAAAAGTCAAACCCCTTGCAAATCTTAAGACCTTAGCTGAAAAAAATCAAAATTTAGTGCTCTCGAAATTGTCCATCATTTGACTCAAAAAATTAGACCTTTGATCACAATCACCTCCTCCAAATAAAATCACCCAAATTAGGGTAGAAATCGCAGCTCCTTGGCAAAATCAGGATTTTGTCTTCCACAAATTTCAGCTCCCTCAAAATTTGGCTCCCACAAAATTCGCAGTTCCACAAAAATAGTAGCTCTCTAGCAAATATAAAATTAGACTTAAACAATAACAAATCTGCCCCCCAACTTTGCAATTCTAAAAATGTTCTCCTTTGCCAAAAATAAATCGCCAAAAATGAGAAATTTAAATTTTCCCTAGAGAAGATTGCCATTCATGGGAAATTTGCCTTTAATCATGAAAATTCACCAATAGTGCATATCTACCCTCAATCATGGAAAATCGCCAAACATAAAGATCTCTACCATGAAGAAATTTTCCAACAGTAATGCCAATCTGCCCTAGCTGAAAAAAAATCACCCAAAGAAGATGCCAATCTGCCTTAGGAAAATCGCTCAAAGAAGAGAAAATCTGCCCTTAGTCAAAAATTGCCTAAGCACCAAAGAAGAGGAGTGAGGAATGAAGAAATAAAGGGGAAGAGCTTCCTCTTATACCCCATTTGACTCTCCCTCCTAGCTGGCCGACTAGGACCCTGGGAGCAAAAAATAAATTAATTAAAACACAAAACTGGCCTTTAATTAAATGCTTAGCCAAAAATTAACTTTGCCAAGATGAAATTTACTTTTAAAAAATTGCCAATTAGACCAAAATTGCAAAAAGAAAGTAAATAATGCTTTAGAGATGCTAAATGTTTCTATCTGATGATGATTTAGTAATTAATATGTCATTAAAATTGAATTTTGGCTAGCCAAAAGCCATTTTTCAATATTAAATTACCAATTTCATTAAAGGCATAAAATTTTTCAAGGCAATTTTAATCCATTAAAAGCCAATTTTTGCAATTTAATTCAAATCGATTTTATCAAGTAATTTTTTTTTTAAATTATTGACTAAAAAAAATCATTTAGAGTCTAAAATTGATTTTGCAATTTGATTTTGTCATGTCCCCTTTTCAAATAATTAAAAAAATAATAAACTTTGCTAAGGCAGGCAGGCTCCAAAAAGGTGAAGTTTCGGAAAAAGGGGCTAATCTTTGGAAACCAATGGACTAATAAATAAAAATTATTATTAAATTATATTTTATTAACCCCTCTTGGACGTGAGTTAGGGTTATGCCCTCTTTTAAGGGGTTTGGAGGCATTTTGGGCTCATTTTCCAGAACTTGATTTTTGCTAATTTTCTTGTTGTTCTTCAAAGGCTGCCAAACCTGTGGAGAAGGAGACCCAAGAATGGGAGTTTGTAGGTTTCCAAGAAGGCTAAGGATGGGAATTTGAAGCCATTCCATGTGCATGCTCATACAGAGTTTGCCTTTGTGCTGAATAGTGCCGATTTGTGAGTTTTCGGGGTTATTTTTGGTTTGAGTTTGGTGTTTTCAGTTGAGTGTTTCATATCAGTTTTGGTTGCTGCTGTATTTCATACTTTAAGATGTTAAAATAGAGCTAAATATATGTATTGATTCATGATTAAACTTCTGAGATAGTTTATGAATGTTTTTGTGGTGTTTCCGGGCATTGTGTGTTAATTTCGGGAGCCCGATTGAGCATAGTTTTGTCCTACATTTGTGAGCTGTTGTGTAAAGGCTATACAAATATGGAAATTTCATTTTGTAGGCTTTTATGCTGCTGAAATTTCTGTAAAAATGTTCATTCTCAGATTTATTAATAATTTGTGAAGTTGTGAAGTTTTATGGCACTAATTTGGACATACCCAATTTGGGTTTTATTGGGAAATTGGCAGATCTTTGTAATATTGGTTGTTTGATTTTAAAGATCTGATTTGAGGCTGGAAATACCAAGAAAAATTAGTAAAGGGACATTACAGTGGTATCAGAGCCATGATCTTGCCAGCCTGAGGGTTTGTAGATGTTGCATGTCAGTTTTAACAACTACCCAGATCTTGCATGTCAGATTTGACAACTACCCAGATCTTGCATGTCATATTTTATGGTTGCATGTTGCTTCTAATTAGTTGCATGTAAAAATTTATGATCGCATGCAACTAAGTGAAAGAGAAAAAAGATATTTGCAGCGAGAAAAGAATAAAGAAATTTTGATCAAACCCTCAGTTGAAAGCAAAAGTACAAAATCCAAGGAAGAAAAAAGTATGGCTGATCCAGATGAGATGGCAAAGAAATTCTTCCAAGACATCCAAAATACTCAGAAGCAAATAGTGGATGGTTTGGTGGAAACTAGAGAGGCTTTGCGAATATTGACGGAAAAATTACAAAGAATTGCATCTATTAATGAGAAAGGGAGCACTTCAGAGGAGCCAAGAAATGGGAGATCCACACCATCTAAATCAACCAAAACTATTTTCTTGCCTACAGATGAGCCACCAGTACCAAATCCAGCCATTAATCCAGTGGAAGAGGTTACAGGTAACTTGATTACATTAAGAGCTACTTACAATGGCTTAGATGATGATTTTTGTAGTTCAGTTCCTTTTAGAGAATATGTGGATATGATGAACGCTTTGATGCCCAAGAAAGAGAATAGGAGGGAGCATGACACAAGTGGAAGAGAGCTCAAAAATAAAATAAGCAAGTTTACAGCACCTACTTTTGATGGAACAAATAAAATTTCAGCTAGAGCATGGCTACAAAAATTACAAACTTTCTTCACACTTAACCCCATGAAAGAGAGTGATGCTGTTCAATTTGCAAGTCTACACTTGGAAGATGCAGCCTATGATTGGTGGTATCATGGAATGACTACTCAAGGTCACAATCAGGTAACTACATTTGAAGATTTCAGTCAAAGAGTGATAGATAGATTTGACCTCAAGGATGATGAAGAGTACTTTAAAGAATTGTCAAAATTGAAGCAAACCAAATCAGTTAATGAGTATATAGAAGAATTTCAAAAAGTGGCTATTATGGTACCTGATATGAGTGAAAAGAGGATTGTTTATCTTTTTTTTGATGGTTTAGAAGATTCTGTTAAGGGTTTGGTTAAGGCTTTCTCACCCTCAACCTTACAGGAAGCTATCAAAAGAAGCTTGCAACTTGAAACTTGCATGCCTATGAAATCAATCACTAATCAAAAACCCCCAAATCTTTGGCAACATAAGGGAAATTTTTAGAAAAAGACTTTCCCAACACTACCACCAAAAGATGTGACAAATGTGGAAAAAAAGAAGGTAGATGAAGAGACTAGGAGTGAATTACGAAGGAAAAAGCTTTGTTCTACTTGTAGAGAACCATGGGTTCCAAGACACAGGTGTTTGGGGAAAGGTCAAGTGCACTATATTGAAGTTGCTTCAGAATTTGATTCAGATGAGCATGAGGAATTTCATGATACTAAGGAGGAGGTAGAAGAAGAGAAAGTAAAAGAAATCAGCAAGGATGGCACTTTAGCAGCATTATTAGGAGTCCCAAGATACCATCCCTTCCGAATTCGAGGGGTACTAGCAGGGCAAAGGTTGACCGTTCTTCTTGATAGTGGGGCAACTCACAATTTTATTGATGAGGGATTTGTCATGAAAAGAGGGCTTAAAGCAGAAGATTTTGAGGGATTCAATGTTACTGTAGCTGATGGATTCACTATGCCTTGCACACGGGTGGTGAAACAACTCAAGATGACCTTAGGAGATTATGAGTTATGTGATGACTTCTATGTGGTTGGTATTGGGGAGACAGATCTTGTATTGGGTGTTCAATGGTTGCACTCTATCGGAGGCTATTACATGAACCATCAAACTATGGAGTTTAAATTTCATTCTAATGGGAAAGAAGTCATGTTGAGAGGGTTATCGAATGGAGCACCTAAGGCGGTCTCTGCAAAAAGGATGGAGAGACTTTTAGAAGAAGACAAGCAACATGGGCAGCAGGAGTCATAATCCAACCAACAAGCTCTCCAAAGAATCAAGGTAATTTCCATTTTGAAATTCAAAATATTCTTGATAAGCATAGTATAGTTTTCAATGATTTGCCTCCAGGATTACCACCAGATAGAGGTTTTGAGCATGTTATAGAGTTAGAAGAGGGTGCCAAACCAGTTATAACAACCACATACCGCCATCCAAGAGGTTATAAGGAAGAAATTGAAAAAACTATTAAAGAACTAATGGACATGGGATTCATAAGGCCTAGCTCTAGTCCATTTGCATCATCTGTGGTACTTGTCAAGAAAAAGGATGGTACAATGAGAATGTGTATAGACTACAGGGCTCTAAACAAGAAGACCATAAAAAATAGGTATCCCATACCACGCATAGATGAACTCATTGATGAGTTACATGGTGTTGTATACTTCTCAAAAATTAACTTAAGATCAGGCTACCATCAAATTAGAATGAGGAGTGAAGATGTGGAAAAGATTGCTTTCAGATGTCACTATGGGCACTTTGAATTTCTTGTTATGCCATTTGGACTCACTAATGCACCTGCAACATTCCAATCTTGTATGAATAAGGTATTCAGTCAGCATCTTCCAAAATTTGTTTTGGTATTTTTCGATGATATCTTGATATACAGTAAAACATGGGAAGAGCATCTAAAGCACATAGACACTGTTTTGGGAATCTTGGAGCAGCAATCCTTCTATGCTAAGCTATCTAAATGTGAGTTTGGTTTGACAGAGATCCTATATTTGGGACATATTATAAGTTCTAAAGGAGTACAGGTTGATCAACAAAAAATCCAGGCAATTTTGGATTGGCCTCCACCCACTAATCTTACACAGTTGAGAGGTTTCTTCGGGTTGTGTAGCTACTATAGGAGATTTTCCAAGGGATTTTCTCAGCTTGTTGCCCCCTTGACTGATTTGACAAATAAAAGAGCTTTTGTTTGGACAGAAGAGGCACAAAAAACATTTGATAAGCTTAAGGAGGTAATGAGTTCATGCCCTGTGCTTGCAATTCCAGATTTCTCTTTACCTTTTGTTGTTGAATGTGATGCTTTTGGAGAAGGTATAGGGGCTGTCCTAACTCAAAGGGGACATCCAATAGCATTTGAGAGTAGAAAATTAAATCAATCAGAGAAAGGTTACTCCATCTATGATAAGGAAATGTTGGCAATCATGCATGCACTTCATAAGTTTAGACAATATTTAGTATGTGGGAGATTCATTGTAAAGACAGACCATAATAGCCTTAGGTTCTTCTTGAACCAAAGGGATTTGAATGATCGCCAACAAAAATGGGTAAGCAAATTGCAAGCTTATGATTTTGATATTGAATACATGAAAGGAAAGAATAATGTGGTTGCTGATGCTCTCTCAAGAAAGCCCACTTTGTGTTCCTTATCATCTATCTCTGCTGATTGGAAAGTCTCCATAATTTTAGAGTATGCTAAAGATTCATTTGCCACCAAGATTTTGGATAAGTTAGTGGATGATAACAGGTACAAGGTTTTTGATGAATTGATTTATTACAAGAACAGGTTCTTCTTAGTGCCAGGGTCAAAAACTAAGGAGAGGATATTGAGGGCCTTTCATGACACACCTTTGGCTGGTCATCAAGGATACTTCAAGACATACAGGCAAATTTGAGAGCGGTTTTCATGGAAGGGTATGAAGGAGGATGTCCTTAAACATATTAAGGAATGTATGGTATGCCAACAAAGCAAGAGTGAGCAAAATTTTCCTGTTGGATTGTTGCAACCACTTCATATTCCCAAACAAAAATGGGAAAGTATTTCCATGGATTTCATCACTGGGTTGCCCAAGGTTCAAGGTAAGGATTGCATATATGTGGTGGTAGATAGACTAACTAAGTATGTACATTTTTTTCCTATCACATCTGATTTCAAGGCATCACAAGTGGCCGAATTGTTCTTCAAGGAAATTTTTAGATTACATGGTTTGCCTAGAAACATTGTTAATGACCGGGACAGTAGATTCCTTAGCTCTTTTTGGAAGGAGCTCTTTCATTTGGCAGGAACTGAACTCACTCCCAGTACTAGCTATCACCCTCAAACAGATGGACAAATAGAGATAGTTAATAAATGGATAGAGGGATATTTGAGGAACTATGTTTCAAATCAACAACATGCTTGGGTGAAATGGTTACACCTAGGGGAGTATTGTTACAATACATCTCATCACATGTCTATTGGTATGCCTCCTTTTCATGCTCTTTATGGTTATGATGCCCTTTCCTTTGTTGATCTAATACTTTCTAATAGCAGAGTACCCACAGCAAGTGATTTCATCAAGCAAAGCCAAGACATAATAAGGTCCCTCAAGGATAATCTACAACATGCACAGAACCAACAAAAGATATATGTTGACAGGAAAAGGATTGAAAGATCTTTTGAGGTGGGAGATTTGGTATTTGTTAGGTTTCAGCCATATAAGCAAAGCACCTTGAAGAGGAGTGGGGCAGAGAAACTCAAGCCAAGGTTCTATGGGCCTTATAAAATCATCAAGAAGGTAGGAGAGGTAGCTTATGAATTGGAGCTCCCACCAAACAGCAAAATACATAATATTTTTCATGTATCTTGCTTAAAGAAGGTTCTAGGCCAGCAAACCATAGTATCTACAGAATTACCACCTCTTGATGATGAAGGGAAATTAGTTTTGATACCAGAAGAGATTTTGGATACAAGAGAGAAAAGGTTGAGAAATAGGAGCGTCATAGAGCATTTGGTCAAATGGAAAGGATTACCACTAGAGGATGCAACTTGGGAAGGAGCCCATATTCTTGAGAATTCCAACCTTCATTGCTTGAGGACAAGCAATATTTGGGAGGGGAGGACTTGTCATGTCCCCTTTTCAAATAATTAAAATAATAATAAACTTTGCTAAGGCATGCAGGCTTCAAAAAGGTGACGTTTCAAAAAAAGGGGCTAATCTTTGGAAACCAATGGACTAATAAATAAAAATTATTATTAAATTATATTTTATTAACCCCTCTTGGACGTGAGTTAGGGTTATGCCCTCTTTTAAGGGGTTTGGAGGCATTTTGGGCTCATTTTCCAGAACTTGATTTTTGCTAATTTTTTTGTTGTTCTTCAGAGGCTGCCAAACCTGTGGAGAAGGAGACCCAAGAACGGGAGTTTGCAGGTTTTCAGGAAGGCTAAGGACAGGAGTTTGAAGCCATTCCATGTGCATGCTCATACAGAGTTTTCCTTTGTGCTGAATAGTGCCGATTTGTGGGTTTTCGGGGTTATTTTTGGTTTTAGTTTGGTGTTTTCAGTTGAGTGTTTCATATCAGTTTGGGTTGCTGCTGTATTTCAGACTTTAAGATGTTAAAATAGAGCTGAATATATGTATTGGGTCGTGATTAGACTTCTGAGATAGTTTATGAGTGTTTTTGTGGTGTTTCCGAGCATTGTGTGTTAATTTTGGGAGCTCGATTGAGCATAGTTTTGTCCTACATTTGTGAGCTGTTGTGTAAAGGCTATACAAATCTAGAAATGTCATTTTGTAGGCTGTTATGCTGCTGAAATTTCTGTAAAAATGTTCATTCTCAGATTTATTAATAATTTGTGAAGTTGTGAAGTTTTTGGCACTAATTTGGACATACCCGATTTGGGTTTTATTGGGAAATTGGCAGATCTTTGTAATATTGGTTGTTTGATTTTAAAGATCTGATTTGAGGCTGGAAATACCAAGCAAAATCAGTAAAGGGACATTACAGATTTCATCTTCACAAAAATTAATTTTCTCATCAAAAAATTCAAGATTTTCCAAATAACTTAAATCTAACAAAAATTTCTTTTTTTGAAAATTATTTAAATTTATACAATTATATCCAAATTTCCAAAAAATTGTCTAAGTACAAAATTTACAATTTTATCTTGCTGAGTGTTTTTTGTTAGGAACCTGTGTGTTCCTTCTGTTTATTTTGTTAGAGTAGAGTTGTTGGACGCATATGCTTTGTAAGTCGTCCCGTGAGTTTATTTTATTATCCCACATGCATAGGTAGTATTACTTTTCTAGATCGTACCCAATATATAAGAATAGGTTGAGGCCCTTGATGGGTACGGACGAATTTATTGTATTGAGCTTGCTCAAAGGAGGTTACCCCCTCGAAGTGGCCTGCGATCAGTAGATTTATTCTGAGTTCTGCTATCACTTTGTATTCTGTTATTTGGAGCATTCTCACGATATTGCTATAAGGAGGTTCTTCTCATCTGGTATCAGAGCACTCTCTTGGGCTCGCTGGGTGGAAATTACATCAAATTTTTTTCTGTCGTGGCCTTCAGGTTCCTCTCACTTCTAATATCTCTTGTTATTGCAATAACTCTTTTCAGTTGTTCTGTCTGTGAGTGAATTTTTCTAAGTCGACTATTCAGGGAAAAAAAAAAAAAAAAAAAAAAAAAAAAAAAAAAAGTAAAAGTAAAATTTTTTCTGTTTTTTAGTCCTAGCTTCCTTGTTTGCTTTCTGTTTCTGCTCATACTTCCGCAGAACGTCTGCAATATCATTTCGCATACTTCCTTCCTTGGCGACCCAACCCCAAATTTTACATATCAAAGCCCTAAATCCCTCATTTATCTAATTTTAGGGTTTGCCCTATCTTTTTCACCTCTCATCCAATCGCCACCAAACTGAGCCACAAGATTCAATTCCTCATTTTGCTCCCTTATCCCTCTTGGACTGTTCGCCTCATTTCGCCTCCCTACCCTTGAAACCCTCATTTTTCTTTTTCCCTTGTCCCTAGATAGTCTCCCACCACCCGTCGAACACCCATTTCCTATATGAGTTTTACCCAAATCCAAGTTTGCCGTAACTAAAAAAGTTTTTGTTTCTCATCTTCTACCCATTTCAAAAAAAAAAAAAAAAAAAAAAAAAAAAAAAAAAAAAAAAACCTTGTTTTATGGTTGTTACGCGTACAGGAGCAAAAATCATGGAAGAGGACATTGCATCCCTCAAAACCAGACTTCAAGATCTGGATGACAAAATTCTGGGTCTTAACTTTCAGCAGTCAGCCATGAGCCGAAACCATTCAGGAGATACTGGGTCCTCTTCTGGCAATTTCCGTGGACCAAAGCTTGATTTTCCACGCTTCGATGGTTCTGATCCGACTGGATGGATCTATAGGGCAGAGCAGTATTTCAACTTGCATAATACTTTGGATAACCACAAAGTCTCCCTTGCATCTTTTCATTTGGAACATGAAGCTCTTCAATGGTTCCGTTGGTACATCAAGGCTAATGTAGGCCCAACGTGGAGCGAATTGTGCACCCTCATTTTGGAGCGCTTTGGCCCTAGTTCCTTTGATGATTTCACAGGAGCACTCACTAAACTGCGTCAAACAGGCACTGTAAGAGAATACCAGACAGAGTTTGAAAAATTAGCTAATCACACAGAGGGCTTGTCTGATGAATTCTTCCGTAGTTGTTTTGTCAGTGGTCTGAAGGATGCACTTCGCTCAGAAGTCAAAATGTTTCGACCTACTACAATGATGGAAGCCCTTGGGTTGGCTAAGTTAGCGGAAGACAAGATTAGTGCTCTACAACGCTCCAGATCTAATTTTGTTCCATTCAGAAATACAGGTTCTCACAACCCTCCAGTCATACCAGCTCCCAGAACTACTCCGATCAAGCACTTGTCTGAAACAGAGATGCGAGTTAGGCGAGACAAAGGGCTTTGTTATAATTGTGATGAGAAATGGTCTCGGGGCCATAGATGTGTTCAGCAAAAGCTCTATCTCTTGGATGTGGATTCTCCACCGGAACTGGAAGAATATGTAGATGCTCAGGAAACAGTGGATGCTGAGGTTGAGCCTCACCAGCCTGAACCTCCTTCCCCAGAAGCTCCACCAGAGATATCTGTCCATGCTTTGGCAGGAGTCACTACTCCACAAACCATGCGGGTCCAGGGTTTCTTCAAGAAGATCCCTCTTACTATACTCATTGATTCTGGTAGCACTCATAACTTCATTGATCCACGCATAGCCAAACAGGCTGATTGCTTTATCCATCCCTGCTCTAGCTTTGAAGTCATGATTGCCAATGGGGGCACTTTACCTTGTAAAGGGAAATGTCGCAATGTGCGTCTCTCTATTGGAGATTATAACAGGCGCTCTGACATGTTTGCCTTACCCTTAGGTGGCTGTGATGTGGTTTTGGGTGCCCAATGGTTACGCACTCTTGGCCCCATTCTCTGGGATTTTGCTGAACTTTGGATGCAGTTTTCAGCCGAGGGGCACCAACACACTTTGAAAGGCTTACAACCAGGGTCTCTCAGCATCATCAGTTCACACCGTATGGAAAAACTTCTTAAGAAGAATTCACATGGTGTCATCACTCAGCTCCATTCCATTCAGATGCAGCCATCAGCAGTCTCTAGCACTCCTGCCGATCTCCAACACATTTTGGACAAGTATTCTGGTATATTTGCTGAACCTGTGGGATTACCTCCTTCTCGTCCAGAGGACCACCGTATTCAGCTCCTTCCTGGCAGTGTTCCGCCCAACATCAGGCCCTACCGCTACCCATTTCATCAGAAGACCGAAATCGAGATACTTGTCCGTGACTTACTGAAGCAAGGTATTATTCGCCCTAGTACCAGTTCCTTTTCTTCTCCAGTTCTGCTTGTTCGCAAAAAAGATGGGTCATGGCGACTCTGCATTGATTTCCGAGCACTTAATCATCTCACTATAAAGGACAAGTTTCCCATTCCAGTTGTTGATGAACTTCTTGATGAACTTCATGGGGCTCATTTTTTCTCCAAGTTAGATCTTCGTTCTGGGTATCATCAAATTCGGGTTAATGAGGAGGATATACCTAAAACTGCCTTCCGCACACATGATGGTCACTATGAATTTTTAGTCATGCCCTTTGGCCTCACGAATGCTCCTTCAACATTTCAGGCAGTGATGAATAACATATTTCGACCATACCTCCGGAAATTCATTCTGGTCTTCTTTGATGATATCCTCATATATAGCAAAACTTGGGCTGAGCATCTCCATCATCTGGAGCTTGTCTTGCAACTTCTCTCTGATCATCAACTCTGTGCAAAACTATCTAAATGTGTGTTTGGCCAGGAGGAAGTAGAGTATCTCGGGCATATTGTTGCACACCATGGAGTGCGGGTGGATCCTACAAAAATAGATGCCATGAAAACTTGGCCGCATCCTAAAACTCTCAAGAACCTTCGGGGTTTTTTGGGGTTGACTGGCTACTACCGTAAGTTTGTCAAAGATTACGGGAAAATTGCAGCACCATTGATAGCTCTGTTAAAAAAGGATGCCTTCTCCTGGACCCCTGTTGCTGAGACTGCATTTGAACAACTGAAACAGGCTATGTGCAGTACACCTGTTCTCACGATGCCAGATTTTTCCAAACCCTTCACTATTGAGAGTGATGCTTGCGGCAATGGATTGGGTGCTGTTCTCCTGCAAGATGACCATCCTATTGCGTTCACTAGCAAAGCCCTCTCTGGTAAGAATCTAGCCCTCTCTACTTATGAAAAAGAAATGATGGCTATTTTGCATGCTGTACAGAAGTGGCGGCCATACCTCTTAGGGAGTCATTTTTGCATCAGAACCGATCACCAAAGTCTGAAATACTTCCTGGAACAACGGGTATCCTCTCCTACACAACAGAAATGGGTCAGCAAACTCATGGGGTATGATTATGAGATCACCTACAAGAAGGGTAAGGAGAATATTGTGGCAGATGCTCTTTCTCGCACATTTGATAATCAAGCTTCCCTTTCCGCTATTTCTAAGCCCATTCCCAATTGGTTAGCGTCTGTTCAGCAGGGCTATGACAGTGACTCTTCTTTATCTCAAATCATTCACCAGCTAGCCAATAATCCTTCTGCTATACCACATTACTCTTGGGATGGTGCTTCTCTTCGATACAAGGGTCGGCTAGTGCTTCCTCAGAACCCAGCTCTACATCAGGCTATTTTTTATGAACTCCATGCTTCTCCTTCAGCAGGGCACTCAGGCTTCCTCAAAACTTATGAGCGAGCAAGGAGAAACTTCTTTTGGAAAGGAATGAAACAGACGATTCAACAGATGGTGGCTGAATGTGATACTTGCCAACGCCACAAGGGTGAAACGACCCTCCTTCCTGGCTTGCTCGAACCATTGCCCATCCCTACACGGATTTGGACTGATATTTCTATGGATTTCATTGAAGGGCTTCCTAAATCCGGTGGCAAGACAGTGATCTTGGTTGTGGTTGATCGTCTCTCGAAATATAGTCATTTTTGTGCCCTCAGCCACCCCTATACTGCCTCCTCTGTTGCACAAATCTTCATGGACCAGATATTTCGTCTTCATGGACTCCCTTCTTCCATTGTCTCTGATCGTGATGCAACTTTTACCAGTCATTTTTGGACTGAACTGTTTCAGAAAACTGGCACCAAACTGAAGATGAGTTCGGGCTATCACCCACAAACTGATGGTCAAACGGAAATTGTCAATAAATGCTTGGAAACTTATCTTCGTTGCTTCACTTCCGAACAGCAACATCAGTGGGCCAAGTGGCTCCCTTTAGCTGAATGGTGGTACAATACCTCTTACCACACTGCCTCTAAAATGACTCCATATGAAGCAGTCTATGGTCAGGCACCTCCAGTGCTCCTTCCCTACACTCCCAACAGCTCACCAGTCCAGGCAGTTGACATAGTTCTCCGCAGCAGGGATCAGATTCTTCGTACCTTACAGGATAATCTTCACATGGCCCGTAATCGGATGAAACAGCAAGCAGATCAACACCGTTCTGAGCGCTCATTTCAAGTTGGGGATATGGTTTTTCTTCGTCTACAGCCATACAAACAATCCTCCCTAAAGCTGAAAGGGCGTCATAAGCTGGCCCCAAAATTTTATGGGCCTTATCAGGTTCTGCAGAAGATTGGTTCAGTTGCTTATAAACTGGAACTTCCTCCTTCTTCCCGCATTCATCCAGTTTTTCATGTTTCTTGTCTAAAGAAAGTTCTGGGTACCACTGTCAGAGCACAAACTACTCTCCCTGAAATGGATACGGAAGGATCCATTATCCTGGAGCCGGTGGCAATCATTGACCAGCGCACTCGCCAGCTTCGCTCTCGCTCCATCTCTGAGGTCTTGATTCAGTGGCATGGCATGCAACCAGAGGATGCTACCTGGGAACCCCTTCTTCAGATTCAACAACAATTTCCACACCTTAAGCTTTGAGGACAAAGCTTTTTTCTAAGGGAGAGGGGATGTTAGGAACCTGTGTGTTCCTTCTGTTTATTTTGTTAGAGTAGAGTTGTTGGACGCATATGCTTTGTAAGTCGTCCCGTGAGTTTATTTTATTATCCCACATGCATAGGTAGTATTACTTTTCTAGATCGTACCCAATATATAAGAATAGGTTGAGGCCCTTGATGGGTACGGACGAATTTATTGTATTGAGCTTGCTCAAAGGAGGTTACCCCCTCGAAGTGGCCTGCGATCAGTAGATTTATTCTGAGTTCTGCTATCACTTTGTATTCTGTTATTTGGAGCATTCTCACGATATTGCTATAAGGAGGTTCTTCTCATTTTTCTTTGAAATTTATTCGGCCTAAGGATGAAATTGGGAGTTCTAAAAAATCAAGTTGAAATTGGGTGAAAATAAGTCTAACCCTCTCCCCTCTGCCCTAAAGGTGTCCGAGACTTAAATTCTCAAAAAATTAAATCAAAATTTTTGGACAACTCAAAAATTTGCCAAGGCAATAAAAAAAAGGAGGGGTCCCCAAAGTTTTGGGGCGATGGTGTGAGAACCTCACAACAAATTTCTATTTTCATATCTAACTCTCCATTAACAACTTGTTGACTCATATTTTTGTCATTATTTGTCTTTGGAGATTTGGTTGTATAGTTCTCTTTGCTTAAATATCCATCATATATAATATCTCTTGGCTTTCTTGTAACTTTTGGCATTTTATTTTGGTTTAAACGACCTATAATATTTTTCTCATGCTTTAATGGTTGATGGTGGGTGAAGGTTGATTTTGTGGCTATGCCTTTTTACATCTAAATTTGGAATAATAAAAATTGGTTCTTCCATTTGTTGAAGTTTTGGGTTCTGCATCTTGGTCTGCTTTAATTCTCACTTTATCAACTCAACATCTTGTTGTTGAATAAGATCTTCCCATAATTTATCAGCTTTTAAATACGGTAATATATCTTAATTCCTTTTTAATTGAACTTTTTCTCCAAATTAATACTCCTTTGACAACCTCTTTAGTGAAACCAGTCAAATCAACTCTTTGCCAAAATTTTGACAACTTGCAAAGTGTACTCTTATTCAAGCTTTTAACCCTCTGAGTCCAAGTCATATCACTTCGCTGCCAGTTAATACCTCAAAATATATAATATATATTTATACTGATGATGTTTACATGGAATGAGAACTATAACTTTCTTGATTAAAAGTAAATACATTTGAGCTTTGAAGTGCCAATTCCTCTTCCCATATTCAAGGACTACATATGCTGAGTACCAATAATGACATTATTGATCCCAGCTTGATTAATAGGATTCATGTACCTCTTAGTTGTCAGGGGTTCTTGCATTAAATATTTTATTTCTTCCATAATCATGTTTTGTTGTTCTGTGCATGATAAAGATGTGGTTTGTGCTCTATAATAGTAATGTTTACTATTTTACCATTCCATACTGAGTTTAGTTATTGAATTCTGGTAGGAACTTATGAAAGAAGAATGGAAATCAAGGTGGGAAGCTTAGTTCTCAAATCTAAAATGGAGAGGTGATGTGAACAATGGGAGTCAACCATTGTCTTGGGCTACCAAGATGCGTCAAAAGAGGAATTCTACTTGTAATTAGATAATACTCAAATTTCTCTAACAAAAAAGCCTATTTTATGGACTGCAAAAGAGGACCTTCATAAGCATGAAAAGTTGCATTGGCTTGAAACCTTCTTCCCGGATATTGGTCCACTTTTGACTTCTAAGTTCTTATAGTACTTGGCAAGCTTGTGTTATTCGAAAGTAAGTTGTTATGAGTTATTGTACATATAATATTGAAGCTTATTTTGTAGTTGTTTCCTTAGTTGTGAATTGATGCCAGAGTGAAGCAATGACTTATATTATATATCTTTCTTAATGGAAAATAATTTTGGCTTAAAATAGTGAGGATATGCTTCAACATGTCCATTTGTATTATACCTAACATTATTATTAACATAGGTGAGAGCTTTTGTTTAACAGAGGTGTGAGATTTTTATAAATGCAGATACCTTTTAGTTTTTTATAAAAAGTGAAGCAATAGAACATCTGAAAGAATTTTAGTGAGATGACTTTTAGTATTAATGTGCTTTAGGCTATGACTGAGATGCTTAAGGAATAAATTTCTTTGGTATGAATGCAATTTAGCAAATGTGTTTTCTTCTTTAGGAAATTTTCTATGATTGACTAAAAGAGGGGTAAAAATTTTATTGAATATCAAAGAGAGCTGAACAACACAAGAAACAAAGAGAACTACATAGCTTTATCCTGGTCCACAAGTTGATCCAGCATCTAAGATAAATCAAGGGGAAGCATCCTAGGATCAAGAATGTTCCAAGCCGGCCCCTTCTCAGAGGCCCATTTAGCCAAACAATCAGCCACACCGTTCCACTCATGAGGGATATGCATAAAGGACGCAGAATCAAGCGAATTGCATAACTGGATGATCTGCTGAATAACCAGAGCCAAATGCCAATCCACATGTACAAGGTTCCTATTATGCAATAAGTTCACAACCACCTGCGAGTCAGTCTCACAGAGGATTCTTTTCCAGCCACATAGAAAACACTATTCCACTGCAACCAAGATAGCCAGGGCTTCCATGAGGTTATTAGTATAGTAACCCTTGTAAGTAGAAAACAAAAACTGGATATTACCAGAACTATCACACCCAACTCCCCCAATACCAGCCGGACCAGGATTTCCTCGAGAAGAATCATCAGTGTTGATTTTAAGAGTGCCCACCTCAGGAGGAGACCAACGTCCCTAACAATTAACTCACTAAGGGTGTTGCTTAGCTCAATTCCCAGAGCAGGTGTGGGGGATCGAGGGAGAATAACCCTGAAGAGGAAAGGAGAGGTGAGAGTAAATACCAGCATCAATAGGATCCAAACCCCCACAAATGTCACATTTAGCAAGGAGTGTTTCCTAAAGAGAATTAACAATTCTCCCCCACAGGTGCTTGATCTCAAACTACAAATCATGAAAGATCCTTCTATTCCTCTCAAGCCAAACATGCCATAAAATAAGGGAAGGGCCGATAGTCCAAGCAACTTGAAGAAAAGAAGTCTTGGAAGCGAAATGGCCCAAACAGTCCCAAAATTTAGACAAAGAGGACACATGCCAGCACGTGCATCCCCACACACTCCACCAAAGGTGCCAAATCTGTTTGGCAAAGGGGCATTGGAAAAAAAGGTGAGATACAGTCTCTTCACTATTGCGGCAGAGAACACAGAGGGAAGGCCCCTGGAAGCCTCTCTTGTAGAGATTATCCCAAGTGAGACAACGATTCTAAACCAAAATTCAGAGGAAAAAGTTACACTTAGGCCATGAAAAACTATTCCAAACTTTCTTCCACCAAGAGCCCTCCACCCCACCAAAAAGTTGCTTTGTCAGTGCAAGGTACCTAGAAGAAATAGAATACTTACTAGAAGAAGCACCTTCCCAAGCCAAAACATTAGGTTCCTGCAACAAGTTGTACTCCCTAGAAGCCAATATCTGAGATAATTCCAGTCGATCTTGCAGTGAGCCACCCAGAGGCCAATCAGAAGAATTCTTCCATCTATAACCCACAGCAATCCCCAGGTTAAAAGCCTCCTTATAATGAGCCACCTTATTCCATCCAGCAGAAAGGAAAGAATCACAAAAAGCCTGCAAGTGAGGATGAGAGGAAAGGAGAGGAGGATGCCCATTCCAAGAATCACTCCAAAATAGAGCCTCAGTGCCTTTGTTGCAAATCCAAAATAAACTTCTCTACACTAGGTGAGCACCAATCTTGAGGGTATGCCACACCATAGAGCCTCTTCCCTCAAGAGAAAACCTAAAAAATTATGAAGGGTCAACACCAGATAAATACTTGTGTGATAGGATATGGGCCCAAAGTTGAGACTGACTAGTACACCAACACCGATAGAGCTTGGCAGCAAGAGCTTGACTGCACAAGATAGCAGACTGAAGGCCAAGGCCTCCTTCCTTTTTGGGCCTACAAATAGTATCCCAATTGATGAGGCTCCATTTGGTATGTTGTAAATTACTACTCCAAAGAAATTGGTGAGAGAGGGCATCAAATTCTTTAAGAAAATACATTGGGGCAGCCTAAACCATGCTTCTATATATTGGAAGAGCTTGAATTACAGATTGAAGGAGTGTCACCCTACCAGTAGTAGAAAGCCACTTTTGAGTCCAATTATTGACCCTTTGTCAAATTTTGTCAAGCAAGCTTTGCCAGAAAAGCCTAGGTTGTCTACCCACCACAATAGGGACCCCCAAGTAAGTCAGAGGGAGAGACGCAATCTGAAATCTCAAAATAGTAGCAATCCTCCGCTGAATTGGCTTAGGAGTGTTGAAGAAAAAAATAGAGGACTTGTGGTTATTAATTTTCTACCCAGAGACAGCCAAATAAGAATCCAAGGTGAGCCGAAAGGCTTTAGCTTCCTGAATCTGAGCTCTCCTAGTAAGGGCAATATCATCAACAAACTGAAGGTGAGAAAGAGTAGGAAAACCATTTCCCCATTGCCATCCTTGAATCAAAATTTGGGAAACATGAAACTTGATAAGTCGACCAAGTCCCTTAGCCATAATGATAAACAAATAAGGCGAGATGGGATCTCCCTGACGAAGACCTCTAGAAGCCCCAAAAAGCTCTGTCAGTTCACCATTAAGAAGGACTAAGAAGGAAGGAGTAGTAACACAGCTAAGAACCCATCTAACCCAATCTTGACTGAAGCCAAAAGCAAGAAGAACTTTCCACAAGAAATCCCAATTGACTCTGTCATAAGCCTTAGCCATATCAAGCTTAATAAACATAGCATGTTCCTTGGAAGTACACATAGAGTGAATAGCTTCAAAAGCAATAACCACCCCATCCAAAATTTGTTTTCCTGCCACAAAACCCCCTTGTTCCTCAGAGATAACCATAGGAAGGCAAACTTTAAGCCTCTCTACTAAGAGCTTAGTGATGATTTTATAGACCACATTACAAAGAGCAATGGGCCTAAAAAAGTCCAGCTGATTAGCCTCTTCCTTTTTCGGAATAAGGACTAAGAAAGTAGCATTCAAGGCCCGAAGCATTTCTTTGTTGGAAAAGGACTCTTGAACCACATCCAAAAGGTCATGATTGATAATATCCTAAAATTCTTGAAATAATTCAATAGGGAAACCATCCGGCCCCGAAGCTTTGCCCTTCCGCAAGCTGAAGACCACCCCCTCCAATTCAGACATAGTAATTGGCCTCATAAGAGAAGCATTCATCTCCCTAGTCACAACTGAGGGAATACAAGACAAGATAGTATTCTCCTCAATCTCTGGTGGAGGTAAATCATCTGAAAAAAGGGCCGAGTAAAACTGAATAGCTTCCTTGGAAATAGCTTGAGAAGAAGTCAGACGCATCCCATCAGAAGTAACAAGAGAAGAAATGTAACTCCTGTTATGTCGAGCCTGCACAGATTTATGGAAAAATGCAATTTTCTTGTCCCCTTCCTGAAGCCAGTCAACTCGAGCCTTCTGTTTCCAATAGATTTCTTCTCTAAGATCCCACTCAGCTAAATCAGCAAAAGCTTGGGATTCTGCAATGCTAAGAGCTTCTGAAAAACCCAGATCCCGAATCTGCCTAGTAATGACATCAAGACGATCCTGAGCCCTCTTCTTCATAATATGGAGATTACCAAAACAATTCCAGTTCCAATGCTTCAGCTTCCTTTTAACAAATTGAATTTTTTTAGAGAAGGAGAACATAGCAGTGCCATAGGCAGGGCCTCCCTATCTCCACCAGTGAGCCATTAAGTCATGAGGAGAAGAGTCTCAAAGCCACATCAGCTGGAACTTAAAGGGAGGGTTCTTGGGGATAGCAACATAACTAGCTATGAGCTTAATAGGCCAATGGTCAGAACCTCTCCAATCAAGAATTTTAGAAGAGAGCGAAAGAGAACCAGAATTCCAAAAGCAGGAAACAAGGAACCTGTCCAAGCGTTCTGAGATAGCATCATTACCAACTCTTCGATTGTTCCAAGTAAAGAGCCCATTGAGAGGTTTGACATTAGAGAGATGTAAAAGATCAATATTTTGTCGAAGAAGCTTAGAAGAAGGACCCAAGCAAGCTAGCCCACCCCTCTTCTCCTCTAAACTGAGAACAGAGTTGAAGTCTCGAGCCACAATCCAAGGCAAGAAAGGATGACAGCTTTTGACATGCTTAATATGATCCCAGAGCTTAGATTTGCCAAGGAGATCAATAGGAGCACACACATTAGTAACAAGAATCATCTCGCCAGTCTCTAAAGAGGACGCAACCATTGAAAGAGCCAAGAGGCAAGAAACCCAGTAAAGTGGCATAACTTTCCTAGGATCCCAACTAATGGCGAGAACACCAGAGCTCCCCAAAGCACCAATACACTAACATTGGCCTAGAAACCAAACATTAGGAGCACATCTAAACATGGAGTCCACTGAAAGCTTGGTCTCCTGGATACAAAGGATATTCGTAGAATGTTGAACCATAAGATCATGAATAGCTTTTTGTCTAGGGATGCTATTCAACCCCCTCACATTCCATGAGAGAATAATCATTGAGTAGAGTGGGGAAAATGCTCATCCAAGGGCTTGACAACCCCAGACTCTACCAATAAATCGCCTGTAAGTTTAATTTTTTTTTTATCTTGCTTTTGCCCAACTCTTGAGGGAGTAGTAAAAGAGACTTTCTTAAATGGTCTTTGCATCAGGCCCAAAGCAAGAGAAGATCCCTTTCCTTTACCAGAGGCAAACACATCTTTAACCAAATCTGCCAGAAGAACATCATCCTTTTCCTGTGGAGCAGGAGAAACCACAAGGTCACCAGACTCAGGGCCAATAGAATTCTTTGGCATATGTTGAACTACAACATCCGGGTTGCCAGTAAGAGTAGAATTCCTCCCCTCTAAACCAGTAGCTACACCCTGAGCCTCTATAAGAATACCTTCTTCTATAGCCATATTGTCAAGAACCTCAAAACGATTAAACCCTGAGTCCACTTGCCGATCTAGCTGAGATCATTTTTGACCCCGCCCCTTAGCATGATTTTGAGCCGAGATAAAACCATCCTTATTAGGACCAGTAGAACTGGAGGGCCCTAGCCCCTAACTTGAAGTGTTCATATGAGCTTTCCCTATGCCTGCACTATCAAACTGAGCATTTCCTTTTCCACTAACATTTGGATCATTCCCCTTTCCATCATTAGCCATCCTTGGGCCAGAAAACCCAACAGGGGTATCATTGCCTTTGGAGGCTTGAGGACATTGATGTTGTAAATGACCATACACATGACAAAGGCGGCAACAAAAGGGAATAGATTCATAGTCTAGCTGTTGGATCCAAGAAGAAGAGCCAAGACAAATTTCTAGAGAATCTGGCAAAGGATTATTTAAATCAATTTCAACACAAATATGGGCATAGGAAATAACCTTTTGGTCCAGAGATTGGTGGGCTATAGCAATCGGCTTTCCAAGCACAGTGGCAATCTGTTGCAAGATATCCTCACGCCAGAACTCCAAAGGAATTCACGGCAAGCAGACCCAAACAGGAACTCAAGAAGGAAGATCCTCAATGGAATTGAACCCCGGATGCCAGGGTTTGATAAAAAGACCTACTCTATCATAAAAATATGGGCCTCCCTCAAAGACCCGATTTTGATCTGACATGCAAGAGAAATTCATCAAAAAGTAGTTATTCCCAGCCAACATAATGTCCATATCACCTTCCACTTGCCATGAATGGCGAATCCAAGCTTCTAGAGCTGCCAAGGAAATTCGAATACCAAGAAACTTGCATATCAATGCATGTGTGGCCAAATATTCCACATCCTCCATTCCCGCTTCTAGAGGAATAACCACCACAGGTCGATCCTGGCTATGCGGAAAACAACCATTAACTTTATTTAACTTTTGGCGCTCGCTAACATATAATGGCTCCTTCTCCTGTGACCGCACCCCAGGAGAAGATCCATCACAACCAGAGGCTCTAACAAGAATGAGACTTGTGGAAACCCCACTCGCAGCCATAATAGCCAAGCAGGCAAACGTTGAAAAAGAGCTCTTAAAATTTGTTTGCCACAATAAATGCAAACCCTGCACAACAATAATCGTCCAATACTGAAGCTACAAAAGGTCTCCCTAAGCATGCACAGCCCAATGGTAGCAAAACAAGCTTCCGAAACCCTCACACACAGTCGCTTCCAGTTCCTAACCTCCCTTCATCCTCCCCCATTTATTTTCTTCTTCTAATAACATTAGAATTAACAATTTCTATGGTTTAATCTTGTTGGTATTTACAATAGACTTGCAGGAAGAAATTTCTAATCTCAATAAATAATTTATGTTGTCACCAAAGGGTTCTCACAGAGTAACATTTCACGTCAATTTAAATAGTGAATTTTCTTGGTATGAAAGAACTAGGTGATATTTTCTATGATTGAGATGTTTAAGAAACAGTACTGATTTTCATGTCTGTTTCCATGCAAGTCTGTGGGTGTCATATATGAACAAGTGTTTTATGGTATGAATTGCATTTGACACTTAAATTAGATAATTAGGCTATAATGGCCTTTAATGTTAGGAGTTAGCCATATCTAATCTGTTTAGTAGACATTAACCAAGCAGAAAGATATAGCCAAATGTTTGGACACAATAGTTTATCAACATTTATCTGCATTGGAAAACCTATTTAATTAATTGGAACTATGAAAACTAAACTTGTAGTTCCTTGGTAATTAGTAGTTGAGCTTGCTTGAAATATTAATCCAAAATTTGAGAAGAACTTTGAAAACTGCCATTCTGCAGAATTGTTTGTTCACAGAGTTGTGAAACAGATACTGTGTTTGTTTGTTTCCGTTCCATCAGTATTGTTTAATAAATTGTGTTTTGCCTTCTCTGTAGTTTTCCCATTGCTGGTGTAAGGAGGAAATATTTCTTGGCTTGAATCAATATGTAATTATGAGATGAAAAAGAAAGATTGACATCTAAAACCAGTTTGGATCATTAGAACAAGTTTTGCGTTGGGTTCTCTTCAATTCTCTTCAATAGTTAGTGCCTGCAAGAAGAATTGTTTGGCTTACTAGAACAAGCAGTTTTCCTTGGTCTCTCTTCAATATCTATGTGATGAGGAAGTTAGGATCACTAGAACAAGTCTTGCCATGGGTTATCTTCAATTTATGTAATGTTGAGGTTGCCTTGGCTTCTCTTCAATATGATTTGTAGTTTGTCTTTGCCTGTAAATGTTTTAATCTTTTATGGTATCTAAATCTAATGGTTGAGGATTTGAACTTTGTTGTTTTTCTATTTGATTTTTCAAATTCTATTTTTTTTTTCAAACTTTGATTGGATAAGCTGATTTATTTTTCAAGTTCTTGTGGTTTAATCTTTAGTTGCCTAGGCTTTCTGACAATGCCTCAGCAAAGTGGCTGTTTATCCCCCTGAATATCCACTTAAGTAAAACAACTAAATCTTTGTTTTCATATATTTATATTTTGTTCATTAGTAAAACTGGATCTGTGCCCTTCTTTGATTGAATCCTAATAAAATTCCTCTATCCTTGTGTGCCTGTTCAAATATCAAAAGTTCAATTGTAACTAACCTTGTATTAAAATTAGTAAATTTATCAAGTTTTGGGAGTTGAAGATTTAGGAGCTGTGTCTATTTTGCTTCAATTTTTATTTGGTAATCCGACATTTTATCACAAGGCAAAAAAAAATTGTACGCATAGTAGTACACACAGTGTCATGTTTTATATTTACATTTAACACCTCCTAGTTATATACAATCACACAGTTTTCTCAACTATCGTGAGTGCTATTGTTGATTGAGAACCTGTGCCTATTTGAAGATGCATATATTTAATTTCAATTTCCTGATAAGAGATTTCTGATGCAGAAGAAGGCCGATGTGCTTGTTCCAGAATTAAAAGGAAGATGTATATTCCTTGTGGGTGAGTCCTGATTACAACACCCAAAAATATATTTATAAAACAGGGAGAAGCTAGAGCCATAGATTGCAGAAGTCATTTTTGTGAATAGAGTTTGATGAAAAAATCTCTCTAAGTGCAGGAGTGATGGGTAGTGGAAGGACAACTGTTGGAAAGATTATATCAGAATCCTTGGGATATTACTTTTTTGACAGGTTGGTTTCCAAGGAACTTTTGGTATGGATTACACTTTTACCATTCTGATAATCACCATATAAAAGCTGCAATTTCCATTATGTGCTTTAAACAATTTGATGTTATGAGCAGTGATAGGTTAGTAGAGGAGGCTGCAGGAGGTGCATATGTTGCCCAGATTTTTAAAGAATGTAGGAACCTTTTGAGTCTTAAGGATTGAGCACATTTGGGTGCAAGCTCTCATGAACTTATAATATGGGAAGCAGGTTCAATCATTCAACATAAGAATCAAGATTAATATAGCTTTGTTTGGAGCATGGAATATCAGTTGAATTTCAATGATTCCTGATCTAGTTTTATGGTCGCATTCAAATGCAAACTATAGATAAATTGACAAATCTTCATAGGCTTTTGTTGGCAGGATCATGGACTATGCTTAGCAACAGCTGGAATACATCTTGATAGGAGCATATTTTTCATTTAATTATGGAACATGTAGACGTATTGATTTTGACAGGGGGTAATGACAATAGAGAAAGAGACTTGTGAATAACCAATCTTAGTGAAAGATGAATGCGTATTACACGTCACATTGATGTTTACAACTACTTAGAGTTAAACAGGTTTAACAATCTGATGGCAACGCCTGGGACAATGGAAGGAAGTACTGAATTCTCACAAGAATCAAATGGCTATAAAATGTCCTTAAAGGGGGAGAATTCTCAAGCAAACCAGGTAGCACAAGACAATCACCAGTTAAAACCACATCCCAAATAGAAGATGTTACATCAAACAAACAATTGAATGGTGTGGATATTTTACTGTCTAGCACGTCAAGCTTGGTAAAAGATTTACAAGCATTAAGTTCCAGTAATGAAATAGAACCAGCTTCTTCAATGCATTCTTCAAGGGAAAAGGGCATTTCTAAGAGAGTAGCAGCATCAGGAAAATCACCCATGAAAAAACCTTTAAGGGTTGGGATTCAGCGGGCATCTGAAGCAAGCATATCAGAAACAATGACCTTGAAGCAAGCATTAAGAGGAATGAGCATTTCTCAGGCATCAGAACTAGCTTCTTTGAAACGGCTCTCAAAACCACCTGTCACATCTCAGTTAGGAGATGTTGGTTCAATAAAACAAAGATACAGAGCTGTTGTATTTTCCCATGGATTAGAACCAAGTACTTCTAAACGCATAACCTGGACACAAGGCACTTCTCACGAGTTAGAAGGTGGCATTTTGAAATCATCAGTAAGGGGAACTGGTGCTTCTTAGACATCAGAACCATGTTCTTTAAAGCTTTCATCTCTAATTGGCACAACACTTTCTTCTGCAGCATGTTCATCAGAAGCTGGAAGTAGCCGAACTAATGAAAGGGCAAACAGACAAGGTAATGAAGATGCATTAGGGACCTTGTTGCCTGTTAGTAGTGGTCTTGATGCTGAAGGCAATAGAAACAACTCAGATATTGTCAGGGTGATAGTCACTAACAAAACAAGTAACAATGGAGAAATTAGTGTTGATAATGGCAGTGAGACTAAATCTAATATGGGAAAAGCTATACACGGATCAAAATGTAGTGACAGGACAGATTACATTGAAATTGCAAATAGTAGGGCCAGCAGAGGTAGCAGCAGCAGTGGCGTGAGTGACGAGAGCAGTTGCAGTAGTTTAAGCAGTAATGGCAATAGGCCTTATATGTCAAATGATTCAAGATGGGAAGCCATCCGTACTATTAAGATGCAGGATGGAAGTTTAGGTTTGAAACATTTTAGGTTGTTGAAGAAATTGGGAGAAGGTGACACAAGCAATGTGTATCTCTTAGAATTAAATGGCACAAGGTGTTATTTTGCAATTAAATTTATGAATTATGGATCTTTGGCCAGTCGAAAAAAGATGTTGATGGCGCAGACAGAAAGAGAAATACTTCAGATGCTGGATCATCCTTTTCTTCCAACATTATATGTTCACTTTCAAACTGAAAAGTTTTCATGTTTAGTTATGGAATATTGCCCAGGAGGAGATCTTCATAGACTATGACAGCGACAACCAGGCAGGAACTTCTCCGAGCAAGCAGCTCGGTATGATATTCAACTCTTCTGTATTATGGTGCACTTAATTGTCTAAAGATTTTTAACTATCAGTTTATACTTTTCAGGGAATTATCAATGTAAACTTCAATCTGTGAATGTAATATCTAAAAGGTCACAGTAACATTGTAAAAGAGTGTTGTCCTCCCTTTTGAAGAGTTTGAAAAATAGAGCCTCAAAAATAAGCTTGATCTAAGTGAGTGAAGGCATAGTTGCTTCTAATGGCTAGTTCTTAAATGCCTGCAACAAAGAGTATTTGAAGTGTTGAATGCCTAATGTCTATCTATGAGAATCTTTTAGGTTGTTAACTATAGTACAGCAGAATAAATGGTACATAATTTTAATTTATTGAACCACGACTCATGATATCGAAAGGTCATATTAAAATGAATTTGAGTCAAGCAATTTCTATGTGGGCTTTTGCTTACACATCCTTTAACACTGTTATGTCATTAGCCTCACCCATTCTCTAAAGTTTTTTGGTTTAGATATACCAATTGGTGTTCCAATCCTTGTTGCAATTTAATGCCTGAATTTACTTGTGGTACATGCTTTGGAATTACGTTACTGGATCCATACTTGGGATGTTGGAATCAGGGGTGGGTACAGTTCCAATTTGGATTTAGCCTGGGCGAACTGCAGTATACTGAGGCAATTTCATGGACTGTGTAATGATAAAATGATCAGCTCTTTGTGCAAATCGGTTGTATTTACTTTTATGAGTATAGACTAGTTGAAAATCGTGTATTTCTTTGGCAGATGATGGAGGGGGCATGGATCTTGATTGTATTCGACAATGCATGAGCTTGGGATATTCTATGAAGAACACAAACACTACCATAGGCCAATGTAATTCAAAGGAAGATTAGCTACGCCTACCATTGCATAAAAGACTAGATTGCATTTGTTTGGGGAAAATCACATTTATTAAATCAATTTAATTGATAGTTGCATGACTGTACTTGGCTGCTTTCATTGTTGAATCAATTCCTATCCATTCGTGTATGCAGATGGTAATGGCTTTAAAACAAGCACAATGAGATTGGGAGCAGATGCAATTGTTTTTACTCGGACAGCTCATGGCAGGTGCTTTCCGTTCTTTATTGAAGCAAAGAATAATCCAAGTCACATCATAGTTTTTCTTGAGATTTTTCTTACTAACACTACAATTCTTTTTTATTTTGCTTCTTTTTTGTTCAACTCTTATAATTTTTTGTTTTGAGATTATCAGCAAAAAAATGACATGAAGGAAAAGCTATACATTGGATGCTTCAAACAACCATCAATCTCAAACATATCAATACCAGATATGGAAGTTCTATGGAGTTCAATTTATTGTGATTTATGAACCCTTGTTGAATTTATTAAGGCGATGGAGAGGAGAGCAAAATTATCTGTTCATGTTCCACATATAGCATATGACTTGAAAGGGAATGTAGCTGCTAAGAAAAGAACAGGGGGATGGAAGGCATCACCTTTCATTATAGGTATAGTAGACTAGCACATTCTGAAATCAAAGCAATGCTTGGTTTCAAGTAACATCTACAGTTTTATTTATTATTATTATTTATTCATCTGTTAAGTGTTAAGCATTATGTTTGAGTAGACTTGTGTCAAGTAACATCTACAGTTTCATTTATCATTATTATTTATTCATTTGTTAAGTGTTATGTTTGAGTAAACTTGACACAAGATTTTTCAAATAAGAGACTTATAAATTACCGTTATGTCTTGTCTTTATGTAGAACATTAAACAAATGACAGTAAGTTTAATCTTTTTGTGTGGATTAACAGTTTAGCACTTCCTCAACAACATAATCTTTATATGGTCTCTCATTTTTTTGAGTTTTGAATTGTGATTTAATTACTTTGAATGTGTTGTCAATCTACAGTCTTAATAGCCCTGTCCTCTAAATGTGTTTTTACTCAAATTAGATGAAATGATACTGATGTTGAATTCATGTGATACTTTGCAGTGAATGAGGTGGCTGAAAGGCTTGCATACTATTCAGTTGCTGTGAACATGTTCTCATATGTGATAACAGAGATGCATGAGAGCATACCAAATGCTGCTAATTTTGTTATAGACAATCACTAAAGATCGATTGTGGATTACCAGCAAGGGATCAACATTATCAGGATTGAGATTCATTGAATGATATCTATATATTAGATAAAGGCAACAAGATCTTACTGTGAGACAAAACCACCAATGCAAGAAAACAGAAAGTATGTAAACCATTAATGTAAGAAAACAACAACAATGACACATTTGATTAGTCATAAGACCAATTCACCATGCATCAGTAAATGAGTATTTTGACTATTTTCATTTTTCATGAATGAGATATCAGAGAAATTGAAGGGTATTCATATTCAAAAGAGCAGTTAGAATAAATATCATATGTAGAAACAAAATCAAATATATTGATGTTGAATCTTGAGTGGTAATTAATTTGTGTGGAGTAGTCAATTGAAATATGTGAGTATTCATCGAGCTCCATTGGCAGTTCAAACTTTAAATAACATACAAGACTGATGTTACATTGACATGAGAGTTATAGTTAAATAGCAAATAAATGTTGAAGAACTTTGGCAATAGATTCCTTCAGTGATACAATTTTGACTACAATTAATCACTAAAATTCATTGATGGAAGACTAAGTAGCCAGTCAACCCAGCAGATATCAATTACTGCTGCCAAAGAGATGAATGTAATCAGTGAACAAACTAACCAGTCAAAAAGTTATTCAATGTATGGTTGACACAACAATTATAATCAGTAATATACAAACATCGATTAAGAATTGTATAAATAACAAATGATCATATGGAAAGGTATGATTAGGAGACGATAGTGATGTTTCCATTCCCAATAAAAGTTGTAACCATTCAATTCATAAGGTGTTGAAGCAGATTAATGTCTCCAATCACAATCTTCGAACATTTCTTATTTTACTTCACACCAATATTTGGATTGATGAAGATGGAGCAGCATTTTAAAATAGAAACATATCCATAAGAATTCAGTATCCTAAAAATCATAGCAAGAACAACAACCCGGTTGAGGCATAGCCTCCCATACATGTGATGCATGATCATAAAGTCCAAATCAGAGAAAGCAATAAGAATTCCAGATTGGCTATTACATCAAACCTTCCTTGAGACAAAATCGGATCATCGCAGATATTAGAAGCAGTGTTACCAAATTACAGATCAGTTTCGTGTCTACTATCTAGTCATCCATTAAGTCAAAATCTGGCATTTAGCATCAACTTGCAGATCGATATAATAAGGATCATAATTAAAATGCATTTGATAGCGACTCTTTGATTGCTTGTAGGTCTATAATTGTAGTAATAATTGCAGATCAATATATATTATAACATGGATCATATTGCGTAAGTCATTTAAATATAGGTTTATATAAACGATATTTATTGATTGAGGACCCATCACCACCATATAGAGAGTTGACCATCATCAATTGGAGGTTCATATCATAGTTATTGTTTAGCAATACATTATATAATCATCGTAGATTAGTAATAGGATAGAAGACATTTACATTGAGCGATCGTTCAAATGCAAATTCATAAAATAAAGATATTGCTCATATACATTTGCAAATCATGTATCAGAGACAATAATCTTATAAGGTATAGTTAGAAAGAAGCCTCTTGCAATTAAAACTAGTCAAAACCCTAAGAAATTGTGCAAGAGAACATTACAGAGACTAAGAAAATTGCATTTCCAGGTGCAGTCCAAACCCTACATAGGAGTAGTATAAATAATGTAAAGTCTTGAAAGGGGGCATAGAATGCCGCACATGAGAAATGGGGAGGATTTAAGAGGGTAGAAGTGGAAGTGTGGAGCTTGATAGCAATTTAAGAAAGGGGAGATAGGAGTGTGGGTGTGCATGGAGAAGGCAAGCAACACAATCGAGGCCAGAGGGCACACATATGAGTAAAGTTTGGTAAAAGTTGTTGAAAGGCTATGAATGTAAATGTTCTATCTGCAGATTGTTATGAATTAAATTCTGTTTCTTGCTGCAATCTAAGAACAAAGGGTCTATTTTTGTTTTATGTTTAAGATTTGAGGTTGCCGAGCAGAGTGTTGCTTGCTCTTTGCATCAAAACAAAACTTGCTAACATTGATTTTGAAGAAGCTTTTGAATAGACCTCTCATTATAATACATAAAAAATGTCCTTTGAAGACACACAAAGAAGCTCTAAAAGCTATTATCATTGAACTGACTTAAAATGATTACTTCCAATTTCACAAAATAAACATAAGATAAATCTTTGTTTTATGGCCCATAAAAAAAAATTCAAAAACCATCAAGTTCTCTACAATTAACCTTTATGTCACAATCAGATAGATGTCCTGACAGATTAATAGACCAAAGAAGCCAGAGTTAATCTTTTTCATTATTTTCTCACAAACCCATGGTCATTACAGAAGATATCAAATTGAAATAAATCCTTCTAACATGAGTGAAACAACCTAAACAAGAGAAAAATCGTAATATTCAGATTACGGTTGTTTTTGGAACTGTGGGAAGCTAAGGAGGAATTACCTGTGTTTCCAAAAACTAAAGAACACCTTCAAGGGATAAAGAGTGTCCAAAGTAATCCTATTGTGTGTGCATATATACTAAGGATCTTCACGCGATAGTTTCTTCCTCTGACTCGGTGTCACTGTCTTCATATTGTTCCAGCTCTCCGGAAAGTACAGACTCACCCTTGATGCCTCTTCTTAGCACATCTTTGACGGTCTCAATTCCTTTTTTAGAAATGAAATTCTCTTTAATAGAAAGCTGAAAGAAATTGGGCTTGTTTACAACAGCTTCTGCAGCAGCCTTAGCCCCAGTTTTAGTCATTTTATTTGCACTAAAATCAAGCTCTTTGAGCTGCTCGTGACCTTCCGAAATGGCTTTGCATATTACAACTGATCCATCATCCTCTAGTTCGTTGTCTATTGCATAAAACCCGGTCAGCAAGTTCTTTACAGCAAGACATTCTGCTAAAGCTGGAGCTGCTTTTCGAGTGATATAATTTCCTCCAACCTTAAGAACACTTAAAGATGGAGCTGTATCCTTGAGGCTTCGGGCGATAGAAATCACCCCTTTATCATGAAGATCCATATAGCTTAAAATAACTACTATGAGACCTAGATGTCCAGAGATGACTTTGCTCAGAGCAACCCTGCCTGCTTTCCCAAACATGTTAGCTCCTAAACAGAGAGACTTTAAGCCACTGCTTTTCCCCAAAGCGATTACTAAAGCCATTGCACCGCGGATGCCTATGTTGTTTCCTGAGAACTCAAAATCCTCTAGAGCAATGCATTTCGTAAAAAGCTCTGAAATGATCTCTGCTGCATCGTCTCCTGACTCGGTGTAAACGAAATGCAAACTCTTCATCGTTTCAACAGATGGAAGCAACTCACAAATGGTTCTAGCAGCTTCTCCAGAAATTTTGCCACAGGCGAATCCCAATTTTTCCAGAGCTTTCTGAGATTTCAAGAGTGGTGCAAAAGCCCTGACCCCCTCCTCTCTCGATTTCCCTATGTCAAGAAACAAGGATCTCAGCCGGCATCTTCGTAACGCATATGAAAATATTGACATAATATGAAGTTCTTCATGCACAGGTCTTCCAAAGGAAAAATGTAAAAGTTCCACATCTCTTAATGTTTTCCGAACACCCAACAGGGCTCTTTTTGCAATATGGGCTGCATCCACTCTGAAAATGTGGTTGGCAAAGCATACCTTGGTACAAGAACCCTTGAGCTTTTCCAATGGGCTGAAGAGCTCCATAGCCAAGCCCAGGTCAATAAAGAAAAAATGACCATTTGGATTTGATATGTCAAAAACAATTTCTTCCAACCCTTTATCAGTATGAGTCTGGATAGTGCCCATGACCTTTATCCAATTGCTCCTTGCATAAATTGAAGATGACGACACGAAATCAAGATAACAGTATAAATTTCAGAACTCTACATGTATGATAAAAAAACATCATTTTTCGTTCGAACCCTTACATTTCTTAGTTGGCCGTTACTGAAACAACAAAATTGTCTGCACAAAAATTTCTGAGAACTAGAGTTTATAAATCTGTCTCAAACAGTTTCCTGCAAATTCGACGTCTCTGTAACTGACAGACTTCTTACAGTGACATGAATTTTGATTGGAAACATTTACAAATCTAATTTACTCTTCTTTATATATTTGTTGTAACGTCTTCTGAGATCGTCTGCAGTAACGTCTTACTTAAGAAATAAATGAATTCGTGCTTATATATTTCCAACGTTTATCGCTCGCCTTTGAGATTTCAGTTTTTTCTTTCCATTTTCTGCAATTTCCTACGTTTTGGATTGAAATTTTACTTGATTTGGTCGCGGGAAAAACAACGATATTATCCGGCTCTAGTGTACTGCACGAAAGTCTGGAATTGGAGGTGGAATTAAAAAAGAACATGGTTAGAAGAACTGAAATTTTCGATATCTAAAAAAATTTAATAAATATTAAAGTCTATCTAGGACAGAAATATCTGTTTTAAAATTGAAAAAAATCAAGTTAAAACATTTGTATATAAATGTTTTTAATTTTGTCAATGTATTCAATATAGATTTTTACTAGTTTTAAAATTTATTTATTTTATTAATTTTTTAAATAGTTTTTTATTTGAAGTATTTGTGATAAGTAATACTAGTGTATACACTTTGTCTATTATTTGAATAATATTTGTCAATTTTTGAAAATAAATTTTATTTATAATTTTTTTTTTTCCAAATTTATAATACTTTATTTTTTATTTAAAAAACTCATTTATCCCCAATATGTCTTATAGGAACTTTTTAGAGAAAATATTATATAGAAATAATTTATTAGTCCTTACTCCTATTGTCTCTCACAATTAAATTTTTATAAATAAAACTAGTGCACTTCTGAAGTTCAAAAATCATTTTATTTCTTACTTAATTTTAAATCAATAATTTTTATTTTTATTAAAAAGTAAAATTGAATTTTCAACACAAAATCAGATAAAGAAATTTTTGAAATGTTTTTAAGTTCTAGGCACATGCAAGAATTTGGATCTTTCCAAATATTTGTCATACACATTCCCAAACAATTGCAGAAGAAATCCATGATTATGACTGCTAGCATTATAAAAACTAAGAATCAAAAGGCCAACAAGCTCACCCCCCTTCTCTATGATGTTGAAATCTTAGTCCAACCAATATCATTCCCATCATTTTTCAAGTACATCTGATCATCTCCCCAACCATTAGTAGCCATTTCAGTGTCCCCTCCAACCATATTCTCTCTTTTCCAACTCTACCATGAGCACCACCTCTAGTATTGTCATTTCCTGACACCAAACACTGGAACCCCAACATATACAAGATGCCTAAAAAAGCTAAGCTTCTTAATTTTCTTCCTGTGTAACACCTTAAGCATGTGTTGGTAGGCCTCAAAAAAAGCACTGGTGGATTCAAACATAACATATTTGACTCCGTTCTCAATTTAGCCTGCGAGTCTCCTTCATATGCAGTTGCTCTACCACGTGCAATGTAGGGATGGTACTTGAAGCATTGGTCGCCATTGGCTTCTTTCAACTAAAAATTCCATTAATGGTAGCCATCCAAGAAACACAAAAATTGCCCTCATTTTCTCTAGCAACTTCTAAATTTTGAAACCAGTTTGGATATGATTATATTTGATTCTCATGATTTTAATTTGTGCGGGAGGGAAATTGGGGATGTATTTATAGTGGTGAAAAAATGGGAAATTGTTCATGAGATAAATTTGCAAGGAATGGATGCCACTTCTCTATGAGAAACGTCAAAAAAGTTGCCCAACTTTGTTGAGGATTTGTCTGTTATTAGTGAGAATATAATAATAAAAAGGAAAAGGAGGGCTATACATGATCCACTCATATATGATTTTCCATGCAAAAATAGATGATTAAATTGTAAATATGTTTAATCATAGTTTAATTAGTCAATAGAATATTTATGTTGGGATTGTCCATCAAGATTCAAGGTTTTACATCGAAAAATATTTTGTTGGCACTTTTCTCAACAAATTTTGTTTGTTGGTGAATGTCAACATGGTGGTGGCAGACGCCATCCCATTTTAGTCTCATTTTTGGTTTGGCGAGCAGCAACGACATGTACAATTCAATTTGCCATTTTGTGATGCTTTGACAACTCACGAACTACAAATGTATTGTTGATGTAATGCTAGGTTAAACTACTTCTTAGTCCTTACCTTCCAAGGACTTGGTCAGGCTTTCTCCTAGCCTATTAGGGTTCCCTTGATGCTCTAATCCCTAGAGGATCTCTTTCCTATCCTCTATCCACTCTCAACCTAGTTACACCAATGGTTATAGTTTTTTCTTTACCCAAATACCTCTTCAAACTCACTTGCTAACCTTCTACTTGTGATTTCTTTGACCAATTTCCTCAACCTTATAGAGTGAGGTCTCTTGCAAGTAATGCCAGACTTCCCTTGGACATCTAGACCACAATCTTACAAGGTATCATCAGGTTCTTTGTTCCTAAGCCAAAATTGCCACAAACAAGGCTACAGTCTTAATTTTCTCCAAAAGAGTTGGAAAAAAAACCTTATATTCGAGTACCCTTTTGGAAAATCTCATAGATTTTGTGGGTCTTCGATCTCCAAGGTGTCCATACACCATAAAGTAACTCTTATGCCTATTTTTAAGGGTTCCATACTAATGGTGATTGGTCTAGCTAGGGTATGTTCTTCCCCCTTCAAAACTTATCATGAAACTTGTTTTTCTGGTAAATGTTGACACTGCTCAACCCTCCTCATTCTGCACCACTTGGTTTGAAGTATTAGGCACTTTCAAACCCCAAAACCTCTCTTCCAATTCTGTGATTGCCTAACCAAGTACAACAGACTTGCCTAGGGCATCACTTTTAAATTGCTTGACATGCCTTCTAGGGCTCCAAAACTTATATACAATATGTACATTGGCTCTACTCCCATGTCCCCTAAAGCCATGAAGAACTCATGGTAGCAACTCACGGGAGAGCCATTATTGCTCAAGCAATCAAAACTGAAACAACACACAGGATACTCAGAAAATAATTTCAAAACCTAGTTAAATGAGCACGTACAAACTAGTAACTTGAATAGAAAAGTATTGTACAAACATTAGAAACACAAATCCAACACCACATTGGATGGTTCAATCCATTTGTCCATACAGGCAATTAAAATTCTATAAATTGTCTCAAACTGAACTAGAAAATCATGTATTCAATTGCATAAACTTGCTCAATACAACTCCCAACCCTTGAGATGTGTTTGATTGATAATTTTGTAGGTTCCCAAAGAGGTTGCAGGTGGTTGGAATAACCACCAAGCTTCTCCTTGCATTTTGCAACTTTTATGCCAAAAAATTGTCAAGCGACTTTTTAAAAAGTTGCACAATCTTGACAACTTTTGGCACCCTTGAGCAACTTTTCTCTCCTTCACTTGGGAACCTCCAAACCTGTCTAGTTTGATCCACAAATGATGTCTAGAAATAATTTAGCCCCTAGGACATCAATATGCCTTATTTATCCCATTTTTGCCTTCTTGACAACTTTTTCCAATTGTTGCTCAATTTGTTATCTTTTGACATCTATTCTCTTTCCAACTCCCAAATGACACATTAGGAGTCTTGATCCATGCAAGAGGATTAAATCACATCATAGATGATAGGGTGGGTTAAAATCACACCTTCTTTAAACTTCTTATGGTCCTAGACATATACCTCCTAGCACAAGCTATACTCATAAATACACACCAAAAACATCTACCTAGCCTCTTTTTTGACCCAAAAAGATGACCTCTACAAGGTCCAAACTCACCCACACCCCTAGCTTGGCTAGAGTTAGTACATGCCCAAAATCCAAACCAACTAGAAACCAAAAATAAAAGCTTTGACTAGGTGCTCTTGCACCATACTGTCCCAAACAAAAAGAAGTTAATCCATCTTGGATTGAGTAGGCTTGGATCAATGCCCAAACGTTTAAAGTTTGTCTCCCTAATCCAAGTAGCATCAATATCACCTTTTCCCACCCATTGAACAAGATGTTCCAAGTAGGCCTTTGTCCTAGTCTACTTTTAGACTTTTAAATCCAAAATCCTAGCTGCTTGTAGAGGTGGAGGAGGGCTTAGTTGCAGGACTGCTACATCCTGTGTGACCTCTTGGAGACTCTGGTCAGCGTCTGGGATAGGTCCTTTGTAGACAACCAAATCAGCAATATTGAACATTGGTGACAAACCTAGGTTTGTAGGTAGCTCAACCTTATAGGCATTTTCCCCATATTTATCAAGTATTGTGCAAGGACCTACCCTCCTCATGTCGAGCTTGTGTCGTACCCCCTTTAACAATATTTGTTTGTTTAGATGTACCATCACAAGATCTCCTATCTAAAATTGTAACTCCTTCTTTGATGCATCAATCTTTTGTTTTAATCTGTTAGCATTTTCAATCAAGGTCTTCCTCACACTTTCATGGACTTCCCTCATTGATTAGGCAAATTCCTTAGCATAACTACTACTTGGAATCTCTTCTTTCAAGGCTCTCAACTCAAAAATTCCTCTAGGATGCAAACCATAAACTACTTCAAAGGGGCTCTTACCTATTGATCTATTCATTACATCATTGTAGGCATATCCATCTTTCCCAATGAGTTGATCCCAAGTCTTCCCATACTCATTTTTGAGACACCTCAGTAGGTTTCCAAAATTCTTATTAGTTACCTATGTTTGGTCGTTAGTCTTTGGGTGGTTGGCAAATCCAAAAGACAAGTTAGTTCCAAGTCTTCTCCACAGAGTTTTCCAAAAGTTTTGGTGTCCCTGTCTGAAACAATACTCATAGGTAACCCATGGATCCTAACCACCTCTCTGAAAAACAAATTAGCAATCTGACAAGCATCATGGATAGTCTTGCAAGGCACAAAGTGAGCCATCTTACTAAACCTATCCACAATCACATAGATGTTATCATACCCCTGCCTTATTTTGGGTAGGCCAACTACAAAATCTATGCTTATACATTCCCATTGTCTATTAGAGATTGGAAGAGGTTGGTAAAGACCAACATTTGAGGATGTCCCCTTGGCTTTTTGGCACACTATGCAACTCTCAACATATTGTTTAATGTCTCTAGTCATCCTAGGTGAAAAATAGAACCTAGTGACTAACTCTTGAGTCTTATTGACTCCAAAATGACCACTAAGTTCCCCATTATGTTTCTCTTGGATCAAATTCTTCCTCATTGACCCCCTAGGAACACAAAGTTAATTTCCCTTAAAAAATATATCATTCTTATAATCAAAAAACTCACCATGGAAGTTATTTTTAAACTCCTTGCACACCTTGTAAATTTGAGCAAAATCTTCATCATTAGCATATAGATCTTTGAAGATGTCTATACCTATGCTTTGTAGTTGAATCTCTTGTATTGTGAGGATTCTTCTACTCAAAGCATCAGCTACTTTTTTCTGCACTCTCTTCTTGTGCTTAATTGTAAATGTGTAGGCTTTCAAATATTCTACCCACTTCATATGCTTGTTGCTTAGTTTGTCTTGAGAATTAAGGAAGTTGAGGGCTTGGTTGTCTAAATACACAAAAAATTCCTTTAGGAGCAAGTAGTTCCTCCACTTCCTTAGAGCCTATACTAAAGCATACAACTTTAGGTCATAAGAGGAGTACTTTCTCCTAGCAAAATTGAATTTCTCACTATGAAAGGCCACTAGTCTCCCTTCTTGGCTTAGGAAAAATCCAATAGCTACATTGCTAGCATCACATTCCACTTGGAAAAAAATTCAAAGCTAGGAAGTACTAGTGTAGGCAGCTCTACTATTTTCCTCTTGAGTGTTTCAAAGCCTTGATCTGCTTGAGGGGTCCAAAGGAATTTTCTCTTCACTCCTCCCTTGATTGTGTCCAACATAGGAGCACATATGCCACTGAAATGTCTAGTAAAATTCCTATAATACTAAGCTAATCCATGGAGGTTTCTCACATCATATGCAGTCTTAGGATTAGGCCAACTTAGAATGGCATCTACCTTCTCTCGATCCATTTTTAGGTTACCCTAAGATGGAATAAAGCCAAGGTACACTAACTCCTACTTCGTGAAGTCACACTTCTCCAAATTGATGATTATCTTTTCATCATGCAATTTCTTAAAAACAATTTGTAGATGCCTAATATGTTTCTCTTTAGTTTTGCTAAAAATTAAGATGTCATCTAAATAGACAACAACAAACTTACCAATGTAATCTGACTACACCTTGTTCATCAGCCTCATAAAAGTAGATGGGACATTGGATAAACCAAATGGCATCACAAGCCACTCATACAACACTTTAGTAGTTATAAAGGTCATCTTCCATATCCCCTTCATTTATCCTAATTTGATGATAACCACTTTTCAAGTCTATCTCGGTAAAATGCTTGGCTTCCCTTGAATAGTCCATTAGGTCTTCAATTCTAGGTATTGGGAACCTATACCTAATGGTGATCCTTTTAATGGCTCTGGAATTAGTACAAAGCATCCAAGTTCCACCTTTCTTAGGTGCTAAAATAGTAGGGACTCCACATGGACTAATGCTTTTCCTAATCAGGCCTTGGTTTAAGAGCTCTTGGATTTGTTTGGAAATTTCCTCATTTTGTTGAGGAGTCATCTTATAGGTGGCTTTATTAGGTAGGGAAGCTCCTAGGAGAAAATCTATTTGTTGGCTAACATGTCTCTTGGGAGGCAAGGTGGTAGGTTGTCCATCACTAAAAATGGTCTTGTATTCTTTAAGCAATTCTCGCACTTAAATTGGTATCTTTGTTTTCTTGGCAGCAACTTCATCTATAGGTTTTAAACCAATGCAAACCCAACTCCATCTCCTTTCTCTAGAGTCAGCAAGAACTCCTTCTCACCAACCATAAGCACACTTGGTCTTGAGGTCTTCACCTCTCCCTCTTCTAGCAAGGATTGGATCTTGAAAGTTACTCCATCTTTCTTGAATGAGTAGAAATTTCCAATTCCATCATGTATAGCCTGATTATCAAATTGTCATGGCCTTCCAAGTAGAAGGTAGCATGCATCCATGGGAAGAATATCACATAGTACTATCTTTATTTCTCCCTATAATGAACTCCACCAATGCTTGTTCTCCAACAAATATATGTTGTCCTTTATTGAGCCACGTGACCTTGTATGGATTGACATGAGAGATTCTTTTTAACTTTAACTTGTTGACTACCTCTTCACTGATTATATTATCAATTGATCCTGAGTCAATAATGACTCTACATACCTTTCCCATGATCTTACATATGATCCTAAAGAGTGCTCTCCTTTGACTTGGTTCTTCTTTGATTAACTCCTTAATCAATGTTCTCTTGATCATCAAATTCTCCCCTTCCTTTGATTCTAGGGGTACCTTAGGGTGCTTGTTGTTGCCACTAGATTACTCTTGTACGTAATTGACCCTTTTTGTGTTCCCTTGGGAAGTTGAGTTATTCTTAGGGCACCTATATGCAAGGTGTCCTAACTGATGGAAATGATAGCACTTTATGGTGGTAGAGTAGGAGCCTATCCTTTGATTTTCGCTCCTTCCTCTCCAACTAGTGTTAGACCCTCTACCCCTGCTAAAGCCTCCTCTTTCTAAACTTCCCTCTTGCTACTCAGTAACCTTATTGTCTCCTTGTGACTTATAGTTTGATCCTCTTCCACTATATCTTCTATCTCTTCCATCTCTTCCCTTACCTCTTTCTCTAAAGTTTGAGTTTGCCTTCTTTTTATTCTTCTCTTCCACTTTCAAAGCAAGTTGGAAGAATTTATGGACTATTATGGGAGTCCATAAATTGATCTCTTCTTGTATGCTCCATTTAAAACCCCCTAGATACCTAGCTACCTTAATGGTCTTATCTTCTTGCACTCTTGACCTTAAACACAACTTTTGAAACTCTTCAGTGTAAGTTGCTATATCCATGTCTTTTTTACTTCAAACTTTGTCTCTTCTTGTGTAGTTGAATCTCATAGTCCTCTGGTAGGTATTTCTCTTTCACCTTTGTTACCATGGCATTCCAATTTGCAATGGGCTTCTTTCCCAATTTTTCCCTCTCTTCTTAGAGGTACTTCCACCATGTTAGGGTTGATCCCCTCAACCTAGAATTGGCTACTTTAACTTTTTGAGCTTTACTCACATCATCACATTCAAAGTGATTCTCCATTCTTTTAACCCATTTGATCACCAACTCAAGGTCCACCTTCCCACTAAAAAAAGGAACTCCTTCTAAGGCCTTCTCACCTAAGTCTTTGATGACTCTTAGGAATGGATCTTCATTGATAGGGGGTCAAGTTCAAGAATAAGGTCTTCTTCATCAACCTTCTCCTTACCTTTACTGCTACTTTCACCTTCTAGATCCTTCTTCTTAGCCGCCTTAGCAACTTCTTCCAACATGGTCTTCATTTCTTCTAGAGCTTCTTCAAGGATCTTTTTCTTCTCCTTTTTCTCACCCATCTCTTTGGCCAATTCTACATTGGTCACCTTATTGGACTCTACCCATTTTTTAGGTTGAAACATCTACCCACAAACCCCAATCTTCTTTCTTTGATAACACTCTAATGTATTGCTAGGTTAAACTGCTTCTTAGTCCTTATCTTCCCAAGGAATTTCTAAAGCTTTCTCGTAGCCTAGTAGGGTTCCCTTGATGCCCTAATCCCTAGAGGATCTCTATCCTATCCTCTATCCACTCTCAACCTAGTTACACCAATGGTTATTGTTTTTTCTTTACCCAAATACCTCTTCAAACTCACTTGCTAACCTTCTACTTGTTATTTTTTTGACCAATTTTGTCAACCTTAGAGAGTGAGGGTTCTTTCAAGTAATGTTAAACTTCCCTTGGACATTTAGACCACAATCTTAAAAAGTATCATTAGGTTCTTTGTTCTTAAGCCAAAACTGCCACAAATAAGGCTATTAGGATTAGCCCTCCAACTTGGGTTTTAGGGATTTTTTCTTAATTTTCTTCAAAGGAGGTGGAAAAAAAACCTTATATTAAAGTACTCTTTTGGAAAATCTCACAGATTTTGTGGGTCTCAAATCTCCAAGGTGTCTGTATACCAAAAAACAACTTTTATGCCTATTTTTAAGGGTTTCATACTAATGGTGACTGGTTTGGCTAGGGTGTGTTCTTTCCCCCTTCAAAAAATATCATGAAATTTTTCCCTCTACTGGATGTTGACACTACTCAACCCTCCTCATTATGCACCACTTGGGTTGAAGTATTAAACACTTTCAAACCTCAAAACCTCTCTTCCAATTTTGTGATTTCCTAACTAAGTACAACAAACTTACCTAGAGCATCACTTTTAAATTGCTATCCATGCCTTCCAAGGCCCCAAAAATTATATATATTATTTACATTGGATATACTCCCATTTCCCTTAAATCCATGAAGAACTCACAGTAGGAACTCATGGGGGAGCCATTATTGCTCAAGCAGTCAAAATTGAAACAACACACGGGATACTTAGAAAAGAACTTCAAAACCTAGTTATATGAGCACTTAAAAACTAGTAACTTGAATATAAAAGTATTTTAAAAACATAAGAAAAAAAAATCCAACACCACATTGGATGGTTCAATCCATTTGTCCATACAGGCAATTCAAATTCTATAAATTGTCTCAAACTAAACTAGAAAATCGTGTATTCAATTGGACAAACTTGCTCATTACAACTCCCAACCCTTGGGATGTGTTTTATTGATGATTTTATAGGTTCTCAAAGAGGTTTCAATTTTTTTTAATAACCACCAAGCTTCTCCTTGCATTTTGCAACTTTTTTTCCAAAAAGTTGCACAATCTTGACAACTTCTGGCACCCTTGAGAAATTTTTCTATCCTTCACTTGGGAACCTCCAAATTTGTCTAGTTTGATCCACAAATGATTTCTAGATGTAATTTATCCCCTAGGACATCAATATGCACGATTTAGGTAATTTTTTTCTTCTTGATAACTTTTCCCAATTGTTTCCCAATTTAACATTTTTGACATCTATTCTCTTTCCAACTCCCAAATGACATGTTAGGAGTCCTAATCCATGCAAGAGGATTAAATCACATCATAGAGGATAGGGTGGGTTAAAATCATACCTTCTTCAAACTTCTTATGGTCCTAGACCTATGTCCCCTAGCACAAGCTACACTCATAAACACACACCCAAAACATCTACTTAGCCACTTTTGCAACCCAAAAAGATGACCTCTACAAGGTCCAAATTCACTCACACCCCCAACTTGGCTAGAGTCATTACATGCCCAAAATCATAACCAACTAGAAACCAAAAATGAAAGCTCTGACTAGGTTCTCCTGCACCAATTGTGGGTGATTTTGCATTGTTTATATAAGATGCAAAAATTATGGGCTTTTTTGATGTGTGTGATAAGTTGTTCTATGCCTCAAAACACACTTTAAGCACGATTTGAACTTGTCTAGAGTCTCTCCCACATAAAGAAAGGTATTATAGGGAAAAAAAAGGGATGATGAAAATTAATGTGAACTTGCAATATTTTTCTGGGTTGATTCATCACTTGTAATCGCTTGCATAGAGGAAGGTGTTATAGAAAAATTAAGGGAGAGTGACAATATTGATAGTATTACCTTTCTTTCTTGGTGTCCAGTTAGACTTCAACTTTGATTTGTAATTTTGTGACTTGTGTCCAAATTTACTCCAAGTATAATAATATCTATTGAATTCATACTTCTTAGGGAATTGATTAAACTTATAGCTACATTCATATGATCAATGTCCATACTCATTACAATGATAACAATATCCATAGAAATTGGGAGTAAGATTAGACTTACCAGTTTTACTCATGCAGACATTTATTATATGTCCAGGCTTTTTATAGTGATAGCATGTAGGTTTCTTCAGTTTAGGATTTAAGTAGACCACCATATGTTCATCTTTCTTGAAAGATTATCCTTTATCAATAGTAGAATGCTTGGTATAACCTAGTCAAAATGTGTATCTTGGTAGTCTCTATTTGTTAAGTCATTCGTCCAATATTTTGATACTTTCCTCTGATCTTTTTAGTCTCTCATTTATTTTGTTCTCAAATTTTAGTTCATTCTTCATATTTTAGTTCTCAATTCTTAACTCAACAATCTCTTCCATCTTCTTGCCAATCTCATGATTTTCACTAAGTAGTTGATTTATCACATTTAGAAGAGTGAAATGGAAAATATTTGTTTACTATAACACCCCCCTTTAAGAATAACTTATGGAATAGAATAATGCATGAATTATGGATCTTGAGAACAAGACTAAGCTAGGTACCCATACAAACATAAAATACAACCTCTCATAACTAGAGAAACGAAGAACACCTTGTGGGATGAAACTCCTCTCCAAAAGAGAGTAAATAAGAAGCAAAAACCTCTAGTAGAAGGAGACACCTATTGCACCCCAAGTAAAACACATAATTGAAGGAACTTTCTCTCAATGAAAGACTTGGTGAAGATGTTTTCATTCTAATTAGGTGTCTGTAAATATTGAAGGTCAAGGACCTACTCATAAACTAACGTTTGAATAGAGTACATGAATCTCAATGTGCTTGGTCTTTTGATGATGACCAGATTGTGATAAATATGAATAACACTCTAATTATCACAAAAGGTGATTGTTATCTTTTGAAAAGGAATATTAAACTCAGTAAATATATTTTAAATCCAACTAGTCTTAGTACAACTATTAATTACTCCATGTTACTCAACCTTTGTGGATGAAAGAGAAATAGTAGACTACTTCTTGATTGACCAAGATATGGGGCCAAAACCAAGAGAGAGACAATATCCTAAAGTAGACTTGTGACCCTCATAATTGAGTACCCAATTTAAATGTATTTATATTCTACCAAGTTAATATCCAAACCTATTGCATAATGAATTCCATAACTATGAGTACCTTGAATGTAATGAAGAATCTTCTTAGATGTTTTCTATTGTAGCTCATGTGGCTCCTTCATAAATCAAGAGACCATGACCACAACATATGAAATATCATACCTTGTGTGAGTCAAGTATACCAGGCTACCAACCCATTGATGATAAAAAGCTACCAAGGGTGAAGAACAAGAAGCCTCAATTTTTACCCCTAACATAAATGGAGCCAATGTATAATTGTAGTTGGCCATGTGATGCAGTGCAAGGTAGGAGAATCGCCAAAGGAGATGTCCTTGCCCCCAACAAATAACCACATAGTGGAAACACAATAACAATGCAAGATTTGAGGCCAAGTTACAACTCTTTATTCATAAAATAACTATTACATGCAATGTGTCAGGTTGTAAGGTCTTCCCAGTTATGGCCAAATATAATAGTAATTACAATCCACACTCTGGTAGAAACCTCTATGATCTCAACTTGTGCTCGCAAGCCACCAAGCAATCTCCTTGTTTCCAAAGCCTTAGCTACTATCTCTCTTCAAAATTTTCTCCTCTACAATCTCCTCTTCTCCAAGATGGAGGAATAATCACAATCTTGTTGTAAATTGCCTCACATTTAGCGCTCTATCCACAGACTCGAGAAAAACTTGCTCTCCAGCTACTCTCCACACTCACTCCTCTTCTAAATGAATGAATAATGACTAAAAACTTCACCATGACCCCTACTTATACCAATCAAAGCCACAAGTCAGCCCAATATGCTACAAATTAAATATCCCTTACATTAACTACTTAAAGAGCCACAAGTCAGCCTCCAGCAGGAATTAAATACCAAATGCCTTTAAAGGCTTACAATAATTATTAAATACATCAAAATTAACTATGCAAGACCCAAATAGGTCCACTCAACCCCACCAAAATCTCTTAATCATGTAGGATAGCCAACTACCCCAAGATGCTCCTACATCACCATGCAAAATCTGGAGAGCATATCAAGAGCATACTTAAGATGGCCAATGAAGATATCATAAGGTGACTAGGTGATCTCAATCCATATGAAGTAGTGTAGTAGGCCTAATTAAGACATCAAGAGATCATCATGAAGGGAAATATTAACTACAATGATGTGAGATGAGTGACTCCCTATGATCAACAAGTCATTAACATAGATGACAAGAAAAGTGAGACTATCATCCTTCTACGAAATATAGATGGATTAGAATGACACTAAGGAAACCTAGCTGATAGAATGAGGGAGTCCATCTTGACATGCCAATCTCAAGGATCCTATTTAAGGCCATAAAGGGGTTTAAATAAAAGGCAACAAAAAAGTGAAAGATCACGAAACAACCCTTGTGATTGCTCTGGATAAATCTCCTCCTAAAGGTCACCATGAAGAAAGAAACTCTTTACAACTAGATGATAAACTTTCCAATGATGATATGTAGCTTTGGAAAGGACAAGTTAGAGAGAATTTATCTTCATACCTTGGTCAAAGGTTTCAGAGTAGTTAATTCCAAGAATCTAAGGGCTCATTTGGTTGTAGGCATAGGAATTGAAAATTAGGAATACTTATTCTAGAATTGTTAATTTGGAATAGGAATTTGTCAGAAAGAACTCTCTGTTTGATTGGACATAATAGAAATTGGAATTGAACCAGACACCTATTGGCCCCAAGAGCAAAAACATGAAAAATTGTACCTTGGCAACTTTTCCATCAAGATGAGGTAGCTTGATCTTGGGGGTAAAATTTTTGGATGAGTTTAGTAGATTCAAATTTGAACTACAAAGGCACTCTATGATATTATGATAAATAAAGGAAAGATGAAACAACTTAAAATTGAAAACATAGAAAGATCATTGACTAGATAAAAAATGATGCTTTTGAGGCCTTGAAACTTGTTTGGGTTAAGAAAATAGATGATAGAACAACCAAGGACCACATTCATATTTGAAATCCAACCAAGGATCCAAAAACTATAAACATGCATCAAATGAGCATGTTCACAAAACTAGATGTAACAACACCGTGGCCCTTGAAATGACAACCGTTTATAGATTTGGTTTAAGTTTCATGATCATTGTCTATGTTGATAGAGATGGACAAAGCATCTATTAAAATGGATGCCATCAGCTATGTGGAGGATTTACAGAAACAAGTATTCCTCTTTCAACCATTGTGTCCACTATGCTCCATCCCTTGGTCCAACCTTTGTTGTCAACAACAATATTCTATGCATAGTAGATTAGTTGTTTGAATCCTAGATCTTTGATTTCTTTTAGTGGATTTCAAATTTTAGTCAAATAATCAAAAGTCAAAATGAGAATAGGAATAGTTATTCCAATAAAAGTTTTTTTTTGGAATGGACATATGCTCATTTGGGGCCAAAATGGGAATACACATTCCTATTTCAAATTTCAATTCAATGCACCAAATAGAGAATAAAAAACAAATTCTAATTTTAATTTCCTATTCTAGTAATATTCTAGCAACCTAATGGGCCCTAAGAGAATCCTTGGCAACCATGTACTCCTTATGATTATCAAATGATCCATATGTGGAAACTTTTGTTTAATAGATCCACTTGCATCAAACTAGTTTTATTTCCTTAGGAAGAGGGATTGAATGCCAAGTATGGTTCCTCCCAAAGGAATTGAATTCTTCTTTCATATCAACATCCTAATCAAGAATACCAAAAAATTCCCACAAGATTTGTGGATCAAAAGATGTAGAAATGAAAAGATGTGGAGCTTTGTCAAATTATGAGCTTTTTCTTCTCTTATTTGAAGGATAACCAATCTAATCACCTACTCACTCTAATATTAATCAAGCCTAATAAGGTCAAACAATTGGAGCATGTGGAGAATCTAGAGGAGAATCATCATCTAAATGATAATTAGAAGAGGATGAATATGGCTCCTCGTCATAATTTGAAGTATAAGAAGACTCCTCAAAAAAACTATCATCATGCAGTCACAATGTTACTTGATGCAAAAGTGATAGAAGAGGAATTGGAGGTATCATCCTTAGAATAAATACTCCTATAAATGAAAATCTCATGTATGTTGGGATGGAGAAGCCTATAGCATTTTGTAACAACAATGCACTAATAAGAAAGTTCTCTATTAGGATATTTGACCCTATTAAGAGTCTTTACATTAATTTCTTACACAATTATTTGTGAGAAGACTAGACCTCGTTAGAGGTCTCAATACTGTTAGGAGTTGTATTCCAATGAAACTCACTCTCTTACAAAGATATAGCTCTATATAAAAATTAAAAAATACAATACTAAAATGATTGTACTAATATCTAATACATCTTATTAGTCCTGTGTATATATCACATATGATTATGCTCAAGCAACAAATAATTGCATCTGAACTTCAAAATAACATCATAGCATCATACATAAAGTTCACATAACATGTGCATACACACATGATACTTCACATGATCAAACTATCCTCATTATATACCCTTTTAATTGTGTTTATCTAGTCACCCTTGGAGATAATACATATAAAACGTGTCCTAAAATAAATAATCAAAACTTGCTAACTAAGTGTTAACATCTAGGATTTCATCCCAACATTTCCAAATAATTGAATTGACACAAGAATTCAATTCCTTAGGCCAAAATGCCTAATCTATGCCTCTTCTCCTGAACTTTGAAATTAGTCTAGCCTAAGTTACATTAACCAACAAACATAGTTGTATCATATAAAAAATTCATTATATCATATCCAAAATTTTGGCCAATAATATCAATTTTGCACTCACTAATCAAAATAATACCCTCATTGAATAATTCCCTGAATTGTACTTAGGCACTTTTGTCATCAAATCAAAACCAAAACTAAATGTGTAACAACCTTACCATCTGATAGCACGTTCCCATAAATGAAAACATTCATTCCTTCACAATTAGTTACTTGCCAATAATCTCCCCCTTTGACATTGATGGAAATACTTAGTAAAAAATTGACTAAGTGTCAAAATGTTAAATCACCATAACTTTTCTTAACAAAATCTTAACCAAAATTGGTTCAAAAGACCATCTCTATAATTGATCATTTTGGACTCCTCATTTCTTCATACTTCTATCGTACTGGTTATATATTAAAATTATCTTTAAAATTTATGGCAAAGATATAATCTTTTGGTTTCCCAATTTTGGTATTGAGAGTCACTTCCTTTTTTGAATTAATAATTATTTATTGATTAAATGAAAGTTACAAAGGATTCTAGCTAAAGAGTCACTTTCTTTATTGAATTAATCATTTTTATTAATTTGACACAACAATTGTAGTTGGAATCATGGATTATTTTAGTTGTATGTTCTTACATGCTTATTGCTCGATTTCTCTTAGTAATTCATAAAACTTCTACCATTAATTGATAAGATTACAAAGTTTACCTTGTATTATAAAATCTGCTTGATCTAGTTTAGTGACAATTGCATCCCATACATACAAGTCATATTTTGAAGAAATTTCTATTGTTACTTTTTAAATGGTGGTTTTGATTTGTTTTAAGTGTTCCATCTTTTATAACAATGAAATTAATATTTCTTTTATAATCAGCTAATAAGGATTCAATTCATAGCCAATGCAAAAAAGTAGGAATACAAGAAATTGCAAATGATTTATTAGAATGTCGAAGAAGAACGCAAAAAAATGTGCATACAAGGATGGGAAGAATCAGAACTATCACTGGAAAAAAACCACATAATAACCACTTTTTCTTCAGATTAAACCTGTGAACTACGTACCTTTGCTAACACTTTTCTCGTCATTGGTAGTCCTCACTGCTGGTAGCCAAAGATGTTAGGAAACTATTCCAAAAACCTATTAGAATGAAGATAATAGAAAGGCTGAACATTTGCAAGAAATAAATGAAGGAAAGATGACGATTGATCTCACGAAAATGTATCAATGAAAAAGGTGCTTCAACTCTTTAACAATAGAAAGTGGCTCTGGCTTTGGCTCTACAAACCCTATTTTTTCCCTCCACAAATTCGAGCATGTTGGCAGACCTGAAAAAACATTAAATTTGGTTTAGAAAATAGTGGAATAGGAATAGGCTATTCCTATTCCACCTATTTAGTGGGAAGTCTGCCATGCCCATTTTGGGCTAAAATTAGAATAAATGTATTCCTATTCTACTTTTGGTTTTTGCATCCAAATGCAAAATTTCCAAATTCTCGTAGTCAAATTTTCCTATTCACATCATATTCCTACAACCAAACAGGGCCTTAGGGTTAGTTTGGTTGTGGGAATAGAAATATGGGAATTGGAATTGTTATTCTAGAATAGAAAATGGGGATACATATTCCTATTCTTGTTTGGTTTAGTTAGAATTTGATGGGGAATTCACAGACCCAAAAATTTATGTTTTCTAAAATAAATAAAATAGGAATAAGAATATGTATTCCAATTCTACTTATGTAGGTGGAATTGCAGTTTCTCATTTTTGGGTCAAAATTAGAATACGTATTCTATTTTTGCAACTTAGATTTGGTGAGAATTCAAAATTTTAAAAATTTAGATATGCCTATTCCACTCATATTCCCACTGCCAAACAAGCCCTTGATGCACTTCATTCCCGCACCCAAACATGGATACAACATGATGCAATTCAATGTAAATAGCGATACAAACTTGGCTACACATTTTCATACCTATTGACTTTGTACTCACTAAAGGGAACATCAAAAATTGTTGTGGATAAAAATTTCCTATGGACGTTCACAACACATGTTTCATAGATCTTAATGGTTTATTATTGTTAATTGAAATAGTCAACAACTACCAATCATTGTAATTGGCAAAAGGGAGATAAAGCCTTGTTAACTTTGAGCATTCTACATGAACAAACTTCTCCTAACATCGCACAAACATTGCCTTATGGTGATAACTCCTTGGGATACTTTCCCTATCACCATAGCTAACACTTTATGAGCTACACATCTTTGGTCTACTCTAACCACAAATTCAAAGCTCCGAATTGAGCATTTTATCAAACATTTCATCACCTTGTCTATTATCTATATCCCATGACTTTTGGAATATCTCATCAGATATTTGATTGCAAAATGTATATTGTTTATAGATCATGGAATGCCCATAGAAAAATTTGAACCCTTCCATGGAGTACCTCAAAACTTCATCTATCGGGTGAAATTCAATGAGCAAGTGTGTGGGCCTTTTCTTGAACAATGTCAGAGTTATGATGGCTTCTGATCTTTAAACCGTTGACTCTATCCTTTCATGCATTATATACAATTTTTCATCTTACACCTGCCTTTGAGATGATCCAGCTTTCAATTATTATTCCTTATCAACTTGGTCAAAGAGGTTGATAACCAAACTCAAAACCTATGTTTTAGCATTCAATTTTAATTTTCAAAACTCGTGTTTTAGCATTCAATTTTAATCTTTTTATTTTGGAGGTTAAGGTTAATGGTATGGAATGTATGTTTGGAAAATTTATCTTAACTCAATTGAGACAAGACATTAAGATTTTGGACCGAAAACATGTATTTGAACCCTGAACCTTAACTTTTAAAGGTTAGTGGTTAATGATGTGGATGAAAAACACATGTTTTAGCACCTTCCATTTACCTACGATATCTTGAGACTTAGGCACTGGAATTTGAAATTTTGAACTACCAAGCGAAGCTGGGAATGAGCCAAAGAAATTTGAAAAACAAATTTGCTTAAAATTTCCAGAGGAAGCAACCATTTTAATGCTCAAAGAGAGGTTTGTTTCAACTCATTTTTAGGTTCAAAAAGATGAAAATTAGAACACTTGATTCATACTGACCGCAAAACACATAAGCCACACCTTGAGTACTATGTTCTCAAAAACAACCATAGCTAAAATGGTGAGGATTTTAAAATTTGGGAACAACTTTGATACTCGGGAAACAATTTATAAGTTTATTTATATTATAATTTAACAACAAATAAAAGTTAATATTAGTAAAAAAAAAAAAAAAAAACCTTTTACAATCAATATAATATAAAATATTTGTTTCCTAATATCATTGTATGTGGCATTGATTGTGCAATTAATGTTTTAATATTGTCATGTAGGTTAGCATGGAAGAGTCCAAACCTTTTTTTGGCATTGATTGTGGATTTAATGTTGCAGACTATAATTTATCTTCACTTACCTTTATAAGTAGAAGATATATCTATGAATATTATAATTGATTCATGTATACTTACATGTTTTATACATGTTTTTCATAATGCTTTATGAGGTTTGCAGCTGGTCATGGTGTTACGTTAGTGTCTTATAACTAGGGTTTTTGCCTAACAACTTTATTTTTTTGCCAATCTAGATTAGAAACAATAGATCCTTATGGCTGCTACACTCCAAATGTTGTGACACAAAAGAAGCTAAGGTCTGTGTTTGTTTTCTAGGTAATATCTAAGCCCCCTTAATTGTCTTTTTTTTTTTTTTTGGTTCGCCTGGGTGACCTTTAACCAGAGGAAAATTATTGTCTATATAGTTAGTAAGTGAAGTTTAATGGCCTTTAGTTGGCATGAAACAGTAGGCATTGGTAAGAAAATTATCATCTAGGATTGAGGCACTCACCAAAGCACGTCTTTTCCATGATAGCACAACAACTAAATCCTATAAATTTAGTCAACGGATAGATCCACAAACTATAACAATGATAAAGCAAGGGGTCTCCTCCAAATTGAGAAAAGGGGAACCAAATGAAGCAATAAAGGTACTTACATTGTTGTACCTTGTGACATTTGCTTCAAAGGTTAAGCTCACTCTACTTAGTTGTAAGCTTGGCTTTTTATTTTATTTTTTAATATTTTGGGTAATTTTGTTGTAGTACTTTTTTCTAGTATTTATGTTTTTTACTCCCAATAAAAGAAAATAAGGCAAACCCAATTCAAGATTTGCAAGACTAAATTAGATTTATGTAGATAAAGTAAAGAATTCTTGTGTTAAATTTAGCTAAGATTTGGTGGCATAGCCAGTGTTTTAAATAAATAAAACACAATATAAAATTTATGAACTACAAATAAATTGTCTAAGCTTGTTCAATTGTCACCAAAAGGGCATCATGAATGCTAGATCTAACATGAGAGATGATCTTGCAATTTATCTCACAAAACCTTAAACTATTGCAAGCTAAATAAACACATACAAAATGATTTAATAGACAAGCACAAAACACAAGATATATGTGGGAAACCCTTCTCGGGGAAAAACCCACCACTCCAAAGCCAGACTCAATTGTATTATCAACAACAACAATTACAATACAATCTAAAAAGCCACAACTCTCCAAGAGTATTCAACTGTGATATCAAATCTAGAACAATTCTAGTAGCATTACAATGCTCTCTCTCTCTAATAATTCTCTACAACAATGCCTTGTATTTATAGAGTTTTCGTAGAAGAGGAAACAATTTCTAAAGTGTCTACATTCAATGCATCTACAAATTATTTTAGAAACTTCCTTATGCACAACCCTTGCATAAAAACAAAGCATAAGAGAATAAATCACCAAAAAATAGAAGCTTTGTATTTTTCTACTCCAAGTATTTTCTTGTGGAAGAATCTAGCTTCATTTAGCAAATTTCCATGAAAGAAAAAATAAAACAATAAATCATGGTAAGGTTGAGTCACCTTATCCAAAAAATCTCCCACAAGATGAAGACCTTACAAGAGTTACTATATCACAACATAAGCCCCAAGTCCCATAGACCCAACACACCATTTGAACTTCTTAGTGTACACTAGCTTTGTCAATGCATTCACAACATTCTCCAAAGTCATAACATGTTATAGCTTCCACTTTTCATCTTCCACCATATCATGAACAAAATGATATTGTACATCAATATGCTCTATTCTAGCAGGGAAAGTAGCATTCTTTACTAAACGGATAGCACTTTGGTTATCACAATAGATAGTAATCTATCCTACATCAAAACCAATATCATAACACAATATCTTAAGACAAATGGCCTCTTTAGAAGGATTAGTAACTTTCATGCACTCTACTTTTGTAGTGGACAAAGTAGCTACAACCTGTCACTTAAACTCATCCATCTAATTGCACCACCAAACATCATGAAAACATATCCACTAGTGGATCTTCTGTTGTCAATGTCACCTACCCAATCTCAATCCACAAATCCATGAATGCAAATAGAACATTGACATACAAAAGAGTTACCATGAAAAAAGAAGCAATACTTAGATGTGCCTCTCAAATATGTAAACACTCTTTTAATTGCATCCCAATGCATCCTTCTAGGATTAGCCATATATCGACTAAGGACTCCCACTACTTGGGCAATGTTTGGTCTTGTATAGACCATAGCATACATCAAGCCAACAACAACACTCATATAAAGTACTTGAGACATGTCCTCCATCTCTATAGGAGATGTTGGACAATCCTCATTGGATAGCTTTGTTCCATGTAACATTGGAACAACTAACAGTCTGCAAGATGTCATGTTGAATTTATCCAACACAAAGTTAACATACTTCCTCTGGCTCATCCAAAGCTTTTTGCTAGCTCTATCTCTAATGATCTCAATCCCAAGAATATATATAGATGCACCTAGATATTTCATCTCAAACTATTCTGCTAACTAAGACTTCAATTTTGAAATCATTCTTTTACCATTCCTAATAAACAACATATCATCCACATACAAGACTATGATAATAATGTGACCATTTTCAGATTTATAATACACAAAATGGTCAGATTTAGACCTCAAAAATCCCAAGGACAACACATAGGTATCAAACTTTTGAAACACATTCTAGGAGACTACTTCAAACCATATAGAGATTTCTTCAACTTAGAAACAAGATTTTCTTGACCTTTTTCAATGAAGTGCTTTGGTTGTGACATATAAATTTCCTCCTTTAAATCACCATGAAGAAATGTTGTCTTCACATCTATTTTCTCAACTTCAAAATCATAAGTTTCTACAAGTGATAACACCAATATAATGGATGCCATATTTTCTACAATAGAGAATATTTCACCATAATCAATTTCTTCCACTTGGGAATGGCTGCCCTTCACAACCAATCGTGCCTTATACTTCTCAACACTGCCTTCTAGACCCACTTTCTTCTTGAACACCCATTTACATCCAAAAAATTTCCGTCCTTTAGGAAAAGGTACCAAATCCCATATAGCATTCTTCTTCAATGTTTTCATCTCTTCATTCATGGCTTATATGCAATAATCTACATAATTCACATCCTTAACCTCTCTAACAATCCCAGGCTCATTAGTGCTAGAAATCAAACTTGTTCTCCAACTTTGATATTTTTACACTTGGTACATGAGCATATGCCTCACAACAAAAGACTCTGATATGTCTCAAAGAGGACTCCTTGTTAGATGAAACTTCCATGGGTGTCTTCTCAACAAGTGCTGAAGTAGGAGACCTATTAATTAAATAACATGCAATGGCTACAACTTTAGCCCAAAACTTTTGTTCAAGACTAGCACCATTCAACATACTCCTTGCCCTCTCCATCAATGTTCTATTCATCCTTTTTGCTACTCCATTTTGTTGTGGAGTGTATGGAGTTGTCTTATGTCTCTCAATTCCATGATCCTTACAGAACCTATCAAATTCTAGTGAAGAAAAATCACCACCATTATTAGTCCTCAAACACTTAATTTTTCTACCAATCTAATTTTCAAAAAATGATTTAAATTCCTTAAACTTACTAAAAACTTCAGATTTACTTATGAGGAAATACACAAGTGTCCTTCTACTATAATCATCTATGAATGAGACAAAATACAAAGATATAGATATCGAAGGAACATTAACTAGACCAAACACATCCGAATGAATATAATCCAAAACCCTAGAAGGCTTATGAGAGCTAGAATAAAAGGAAACACGATGTTGTTTACCTAGATACAATGTTTACAGAAGTCAAACTCCATATTACAATCATCAAGGCCTTCAACAAGGCTCTTATTTTTTAGGGTTCTAAGACCCTTCTCACAAATGTGACCAAGTCTTTGGTGCCATAACATTGTCTTCTCAATACATAGCTTCATTTCCAAAGTATTAGCACCCTTAGGTATCCAAAAATCATGACCATCACATGTAGAAACAATGGTCTTCTTCTTTTCTTGATGTGTTGTTGAGGATGAAGAATCTAAAGCCCTTTTCTTGGACTTTACAGAAGTGCTATTGCATTGAATTGTGCATGCATCCAACCTATACAAGGTGCCCATCCTAACACCCTTAGCAAGCACCATAGAGCCTCTTTTCATCTTACATCCATCACTTGAGAAAACAACCTACACACCCACATCACTAAACTTGTTGACTGGAAGTAGGTTTCTTGCTAAACCAGGGATATGCAATACACCATCAATTCCCTTCACTCTACCATTAGGGAATATAATCTTCACTCCACCAAGACCAATAATATTCAAGTGAAATTTATAACTCAAATACACCTTTCCATCATCAAATACTTCATATGTTGAGAACCAATCTTTGTGAGATGTCATGTGGAAATAAGCACTTGAATCCATCAACCATGCATCTTTTGATGCATGTGTTGCCAAGGCTGCAATAAAAGCATCTACATCATCTTGAGAAGATTTATCAGTGTTAGAATAAGAGAAATCATTTTTACCTTCTTTTTCTTCTCCTCTTTGTAGTCTCTTCGAAGATGAACAGGTTTGCCACAGTTCCAACATTTTACCTTGGATTTTTTACTAGGAGACTTAGAACTACTAGGAGACTTGGATTTTCCCTTCTTGTCCTTTTTCTTTCTTTTCTCTATTGTTCTACCATGAGAAACAAGGGCCTCCTTAGCCATCTCAGAAGATTTTCTTTGCATCTCTTTAGATAAAAATGAACCAACCACATCCTCCAATTTGAAAGTGGTTGTTGTGCTTCCAAGAGCCATAACAAGGCGATCCCACAAATCTAACAAAGAACATAACTTAAGCATGCATTTATCTTGATCATCAATCTTATTACCAAAAAAATTCAATTGAGCAATCAACATATTAAATACATTCAAGTGATCAACAACATAACCTCCTTCCTTAATTCTCAAAGAATACCACTTCTTTCTCAGAAATAATTTATTTGCCAAGGATTTTCATTGATAAATATCACCAAGCTTTTTCCAAAGGCTAGTTGCAGTCTTATCTTTATGCATATTTAAGAGTACAAAATTATCCAAATAGAGTCTTATCAAACCCTTGGATTTTTTATCCATCTTATCCCAGTCTTCTTGTGACGTAGTTTGAGGTTTCATTGAAGAAACCACAACCCATAGATCTCTATCTACAAGCATGTCCTCCATTTCAAGTTTCCACAACTCAAAATTGTTGGCATTGAACTTATCCATCTCTACTCTACTGGATGTGTTTTCCATATCTAACTAGCAATAATGTTATGGAAAAACCTCTGCAAAACTACCACTGATACTAGATCAACACAAAAAACCTGTCTACGCAACAACAATAACAAAGCTAGCTAGACTTTGATACCAATTGAAAGTGTGAGAATTTGGCTTAGGCTAGAATTCACCCAAGAACTAAAGAACTCAACACAAGCACATAATAGACCAAAATAGAGAGAGTATGATGAGAATGATGATATTCATTCAATATGTCAACTTAGCCAACTTGAGAGTACACCAGGAGTGCCTGAATATAAAGGCCTCAGGAGAGCTTCTAGAATGCATAGAAGTTAGCATCATGATATGTCATACAACTAGACACATGTCCACCAGATATGGGTTATCCTCCATTGAGCACAGGATTAAGTGCGATGATGTGAGGATAAGCCTACAATGGTGTATCATGCAAATTAGTGGTGTAGACAACATGTACTAAATGAGGAGTGTAGATAACTGTGTTGTCAATATGACAACTTAATGAATGATGCAAAATCCTGTGTCGTAGACACCATGTGCATAATTAGAGTTGCATGAGTCATGAGATTACACAAAATCCTAAGTGTCTCACCTAAAATAATAATAAAATAATGTAAAATAATTAAATAATACATTAACCTAAGTAAACTTAAGTAAGTGTAATAAGTAAATACTTATTTACACCAACAGAAAGGAAGCCTAAGTGCAAAAATACTTCCAAATGCTAAATTTAACAGGAGAGATGATGCTAAAATTTATGTCACAAAACCTTAAACTATTGCAAGCTAAATAAACACATACAAAATGATTCAATAGATAAACATAGAACACAAGATATACGTGGGAAACCCTTCTCGAGAAAAAACCACCACTCCAAAGCTAGACTCAATTGTATTTTCAACAATAATAGTTACAATACAATCTATAGAGCCACAACTCTCCAAGAGTATTCAACTGTGATATGAAATATAGAAAAATTCTGGTAGCATAACAATTATCTTCAAACAATTCTCTTTCTCTAATAATTCTCTACAACAATGCTTTGTACTTATAGAGTTTTTGTACAAGAGGAAACGATTTCTAAAGAGTCTACATTCAACACATCTATTAATTATTTTAGAAACTTCCTTATGAAAGGAAATGAATACCATGGCTTAGTATCATTTGTGTCATGGTCTTTTAAGTGTTTTTCTAATCCTTCTATTCTTGTTAATCAAAAACTAAATAAATTGCACCATGTATGCTTATATAGGCTAGGATTTTCAAGAATATGAGTTGTTCATGTAGATCAAGTCTATAATTTATTGTGGTCAAATCATAACAATTTTCCTCCTGATTTCTCACATTGTGACTTGTGAAGCTAGCATTTTTTCTCTAAAAATGTTAATTATGAGTGGTTTTCAATAAAGTTACCATTTTCCTATGTTCATTTTTTGTTGTTGCATCTAATAAATTTGTAGTTTTAATGCAATTTTCTTTTAATGGGGTAGACTACACTTCATGAGGAAATAGAATTTATACATATGAAGTCATTTGCTTAAAATTTTGGAAAGCTTGTTTAACAATTCCATCTTATGCATTTTGTGAAGGCATTTGGTCTAATAGTTTATGTCGCTTGTATATGGTTCCTTGTTTGCATTCCATTTTGTGCATTTGGTAGGTGGATTTTATCTAATCGTTCATGTTCTATGTTTGTGCTTCATCATTTACATTCATGTTGAGCTAGGTAGTTATACCAAGATTTAAGAAAACATCAATTCAGCCTTCATTTGTTGTGAATAAATAAAGATGTTTCTAAGAAATGTTATCCCTTGGTTTGCAATGATATATGGTCTTGCAATAGGAATGAACTCATAGATGTCGAATATTTTTTTAAAAATCATTATAGTTTCCTCATTCTGTGTCAAAATGATGGCATCCAAAACAAAGTATTTGAAGAATGTTTTTGAAAAAAAATATAAAGAAAATATGATTGGTATTTATAATGCTATATCCTACATCTAGTGTCAATAGGCTCCCAACCTATGTAAATTCAAAATCTTAAAAAATGTAAGGAAGCAAAGGTGCATGAAATCGCTTCCTACACTAATATTGAGAGGATGATTATGCAACTTCTGCTAACTATTACAGAGATTTCAATGGACAAATAAACATGCATAAATGAAAGATCACAATACACATAGTAATTAGTGTGGGGAAACCCTTACGGGAGAAAAACCCCACCCTCCAAAACCCGTACAATGTATTATCAAATCAAGAAGATTACAATACAATTGCAATGCAAGTTCTTACAGGAGCACATCACCACAACTTGAACTCAGAGAAACTCCTTCTAACACCTAGTCTTGCAAACAAAACTCAATAATCCAAACACCTCCTCAAGTCCTCCTTTTATAGTGATTTACAACTTGGAAACCATTTGTTGTTTTGCAAAACCATGGGCTAAAACCATGGGCAACCCATGTTGGACTAACTGCCAACCTTCCCCTTTGGGATTCGTGACATGGCTTAACCACCTTGTGTGTTTTATAAGTCTAGTGGTTGTATCAGGTATTAATAGGTTGATCTTTTGGTGCAATGAAACCTCTAGCTTGTAACAAGTGGTATCAGAGGTTGGTTAAAGGTTTGAATGCCCTCGGGTAACACTGAGGGGGGAATTGTTAGACTAATCGCCAGCCTTCCCCTTTGGGATTCATGACATGGCTTAATTGCCTCCTTTGTACTATAAGTCTAGTGGTTTTATCAAGCATTAACAAGTTAATCTTTTGGTGCAATGGCAACTCTAGCTTGTAACAACCCAACTATTCCACATGTTACTCACTTGTCATTTGTAACTCCAATATGGGAAAACAACCAAGTTAAAATAACATTTTCATCCATAATAATGTCCTCTAGTTTAGAACCCCATAAAAGTCATACAATGAGTTGTTTATACTCTAAAAATGAACCTCCTATATTCAACTAAGGACAAGGGACATTTTTAACAACTCATACACCTTTTTTGAACACATAAACATGTAGAGAACTCCCAAAACAAATTCTAAAATTTTCTAGCAAAATCTTGCAACCTTGACACAATTATCAACATTATCCCACTTGTCGAACACCTTGCAAGAGTCAGGGGATCTAGAGTATCATGGACTTAATTGTTAGGGGCTGAGAGGCCCATAGACTCTAAACCTTTGCACTCACAACCTTAGTTAATGCATCAACAAATTTCACCAAAATTTCTACCATCTCCAGCTTTACCTTGTCATCCTCAACCATATCTCTCACAAAATGATATTGTACATCAATGTGCTTGGTCTTGGCATCAAATGTTAGGTTCTTTTCTATGCAGATTGTACTATGACTATCAACATAGATTATCACAGCACCCTATTTGAACTCTATAACTGAACATAGTCTCTTTAGCTAGATGGATTCCTTGTATACATGAGTATCTTCCATATAATCTACCTATGTAGTAGACAAAGTGACTACAGCTTGTCACTTGCTCATCCAATTGATTACACCACTAAATGATGCAAACACATATGCATTGGTAGATCTTCTTCTATCAACATCGCCAACCCAGCCTGAATCCACATAGCCTTGAATATCCAAGGACTGCTCATTTGCTATTCCATGGAAACATATAGAGTACTCTTAGGCACTCCACAAGTATCTGAAAACTCTTTTTACTGCATCCCAATGTGTTCTTCCTAAATTAGGCATGCAACGAGAAAGTACTCCCACTACTTGGACAATGTCTAGTCTTGTATAGACCATAGTATAAATCAAACTTCCAACAACACTCTGATATGATATTCGACTCATCTCTTCCATCTCCAATAGGGATGTATGACACTGCGAGCTAGAAATATTTGTTCCTATAGTATCAAGAACACTCAATGGTCTAGATGCTAGAATATATAGTCCACTAATATAACTGGGGGTGTGTGAATTAGTTATCCAACTAATATCATAAACATCAACTTTAAACAAACTAAACCATATGAGTAATATAAACTAAAACCACAACAAGATACTCATACATAATTAACACTAGATATGTTAACTAGGGAAACCATTGATCAGAGGGAAAACCCCGATGGGGATGGTACCCATAAGACAATGTACTAATATAAATATTCCTTGTTAGAGGATAGACCCTATTGGGAGTATGTTACAAAATTCAGTACATATGAGTCCTTGTTAGGAGATTCCAACCCTGTTAGGAGTCGTGGAAGACAGTTAGACCCATTGCCCAAACAATTTCGAGGTTAAGACCAATAAACCCACTATCTAAATGATCTTTGTATTATTCCTTACAGAATAATATAACTAAAATGTACTTCATTCATCTATCTTTGTCTTGTCAACTAGACTTATGCTCCTTCAAATCTTGCAACTAGATCTCACATCCAATAATCCCTTGGATCGCTTACTCACATTCAGTAAGCACTCAGCTCTTTTTTGCACTTTGCATTTCACTTAATTGTGCTATATACAATATATCCACATTACAAACAAGGAAAACAACTTTATTTTATACCATATCTTCATAATAATTCCTTGAGTTAGTTTTGAGGCTTTCCCAATTAATTATAATAAGATAATTAATTAAATTACAATTACAATAGCACTGTCATCTCACAGTCTATACAAAACTTTACACGTGCAATACTAGGGCTTGCGCACTTTCTGACATCACCACACAACTTTCCTTTGTCATTGTGTGATTGTACACTTCTTCATTACATCTCATATGAAAGATAGTAATCAAACATCAGAACATTGTTCTTCAATACTCGATTTTTGTATTGCTCTCAATAAACCAGGTACAACTATCATACACAATCAATTTAAACTTTGTGCACTTAACCACATCATCAAGACATAGTTTGGAACATGTCCTTAATTGTACATCACTAAACAATCAAACCATTGTTTGTACTAGTAAGATCTCTAACTGTTGTTCTCCCAGTCTTTACAGAAACCATGCTATGTTGACATCAATGAAAAACACAATAAAAAATGCAACATATCAATACTCTCAAATGCTTAAGATACTCCCCCAATGTAGTATCATCATCATTCATGCTAACAATATCCCCCTTTGGTGTTGATGGCAACATAGATTAAAAACATCTAAGTTCCAAGAATACCAAACTGTACAAGTGCTACTGCTGCTAACAACTTCTCAAATTTTCTTCATCAATTTGAAATCCTCTGGATTCTAGAACATGCATCAATTTTTCACACGCTAAAAGATCTCAACACAACAAATGCAAATCCTCTTTCTAGATAAACATCAATTGTTCATTCACAATACATCAAATGCACATCAGGTGCATACTCTTACTTCTTTTACATGAATCTTTCTAAATATCCCTAAAGAGATATCTCTTCCTCATACATACTTATGAGTTATTCTCCCCCATAGCTTAGGAGATGTTTTTCATGCAAACTCTCTTCCCTATTGACATCAATGCCAAAGGCCTCAAACAAATATAGAGTACCAATTGTTACCAGTTGTTACATACCAATTGTTATCAATTGTTATAACTACATCTTCAACTCTTCAATCAGCTCAAGTGTCCAAAGACATTATTCAATACCAAATACCAAATGCCAAGGGTCCTCAATTACTCAGTACATACTAGATACTCCCCCATACAAGAAGCATCAACATTTAGTCCAGTCTAACCATAGTACTCTGTACCACTCAACTGATGCACTCTTTGCATATCTACTCACAAGTAGGCAGAGGCATAACCCCAAGCATGCCTCTTAGGTACTCATAAGTATCTTTAGGAAAAGGTTTTGTAAATATATGAACAATTTGATCTTTAGTACTTACATACTCCAATCTAATTTCCTTTTCTATTGCCTTCTCTCTCAAAACATGATATTTGATAGATATATGCTTCATTTCAGAATGAAATAAAAGATTCTTAGACATACTCATTGTACTTGTGTTATCACAATAAATGATAACAGGTTCTATAAACTCAATCCCAATATCCTTCAACGTTTGCTTCATCCACATAACTTGATTATATTTTTTGTTGTTGCAACATATTATGCCTCATTTATACTTTGTGAAATACAGTCTTGTTTCATGCTCAGCCTAGAAACCAATCTTCCTCCAAGAAAGAATGCTCCATCGTTGGTGCTCTTTCTATCATCCATATTGCCTACCCAATCTACATCAATATATGCACACAAAGTAAAATCATTTGATCTATCATACCAGATCCCATAATCAGATGTTCCTTTCAAATATCTGAATATCCTCTTCATTGTTGCCTAATGATACTCTTTAGGATCTACTTGAAATCTAGCTACAATCCCAACTACATTTTCTATATCTGGTCTGGTGTGAGTCAGATATTACAATCTTCCAATCATAGATCTATACTTTTTCTGCTCAGTTGTAGGTGTCTCATCTTTGCTAGACAAGTTATGACCAATTATCATGGGTGTACCAATAGGTTTACAACTCTCTAATCCAAATATTTTCAACAAGTATTTTAGATACTTGGCTTGTGAAATGAATATCCCATCATTGTTTTGCACAATCTGCAATCCTAGGAAAAACTTTGTTTCTCCTATCATGCTCATTTCAAACTCATTTTTCATCTCTTCAACAAAATTATCACTTTCTTTATCATTTCCTCCAAATATTATGTCATCCACAAATATTACAATAATAAATAAACCATTATCAACTTTTCTCAAATACAAATTACCATCCTTATCCTTGATGATGTAGGTCTTCTTTGTGAACTACAATTGATATCCTATTAGGAATAAGGTGTCTCAAACTTGAATAATTCCTATTCTTATTATTTGTTTTGTAAATGTATTTTTCGAAAATAATGCAATTAAGTGTGGGTGTACATGTCTATTTGGCATGTTGATGTGTCACTTTACTTGTATGTGTCGGCATCTTGAATTGTGTGTAAGGAGATCACATGGTTGAAATGGTTATGATGAATTCCTATGACACATAAGAGCTATCTCTAGAATATTTGATGATGGGTGAAGATGTGAAGACATGTAGCAATTGATCATTGAGTACTGTACACTTGAGTCTCCAACTCATGCATGGGGTTGAATTTTTTTTTGGGTTCCTATTTTTCTAGAGAATGGTAAAACCCTAATATAGTTGTTCTTTAGAAGTTGCCCTAAAATGGAAAGTGCATGTTATAAGAATTTTTAGGGGTTGTAGATAGGAGAGAGAGAGAGAGAGTGTGTGTGTGTATTGTTGGTATGGTATGTTGCTATTGAATTGGTCTTTTGTGTCCTAAAAGAACTTGCATTGCAAGTGTGTTGTAACCTTTTGTGTTAAAGATAATACATTTTGTAGATTTTGGAGGGGTGGGGTTGTTTTACCGAAAGGTTTTTCCACACCAACATATCTTTCTATTTATGTGTTTTCTTTCTCTATCTATTTTATGTATTCATGGTTGACTACAATGTTATTGTTTGCATATTATCGAATCTGAAATTGTAAGGATTTAATAGGAATTTGTACAATACTTTCCTTAAGGGATTAGTGTAGGAAGTTGTTTTCGCACCTGAGTTTCCTTACATATCCCTTGTACTTGTGTTATCATAGTAAATAATAATAGGTTTTGTAAACTCAATCTCAATATCCTTCAACATTTGCTTCATTCACATATCTTGATTACAGTTATTTGTTGTTGCAACATATTCTACCTTAGTTGTACTCTATGAAATACAGTCTTGTTTTTTGCTCAACCTAGAAACCAATCTTCCTCCAAGAAAGAATGCTCCATCACTGGTGTTATTTCTATCATCCATACTGCCTGCCCTCCATCACTGGTGTTATTTCTATCATCCATACTACCTGCCCAATCTGCATTAGTATATGCATACAAAGTAAAATCATATGATTTGTCATACTAAATCCCATAATCAGATGTTCCTTTCAAATATCTAAATATCCTCTTTACTATTGCCTAATGATACTCTATAGGATCTTCTTGAAATCTAGCTACAATCCCAACCACATTTGCTATATGTGGTCTAGTGTGGGTCAGATATTGCAATCCTCCAATCATAGATCTATATTTTTTCTACTCAACTGTAGGTGTCTCATCTTTGCTAGATAACTTATGACCAGTTATCATGGGTGTACCAACAGGTTTACAATTCTCTAATCCAAATCTTTTCAACAAGTCTTTTAGATACTTGGCTTGTGAAATGAATATCCCATCACTATTTTGCACAATCTACAATCTTAGGAAAAACTTCATTTCTCCTATTATGCTCATTTCAAACTCATTTTTCATCTTTTTAACAAACTTATCACTTTCTTTATCATTTCCTCCAAATATTATGTCATCCAAATATATTACAATGATAAATAAACCATTATCAACTTTTCTCAAATGCAAATTACTATCCTTATCCTTCATAATGTAGGTCTTCTCTGTGAACTACAATTGATATCCCTTGTCCACCAACTGTCCAACACTCAAAAAATTATGTTTCAAACCATCAACAAATTAAAAATTGTCAGTGATAGTCCTTACATCTAAAGTAATGGATCCAATCCCTGTAATATGATAGACTGCATTATTACCAACCCTAACAATACCTCCATCATAGTTTCTAAATTTAACAAATTTATTCATATCACTAGTCATGTGATGTGAACAACCACTATCAATTATCCAATCAGAGTTCTTTTCAACTTGAGAAATTAGAGCTCTTTCTTCTCTAATTTCTTTATAAAGATTATCTTTCTTTGATAGCCACAAACCCTAATTCATCACCACTTTCGCTCTGACCTCTTTCATTAGATTCTTAATCCTCATTAACATACAAACAATTTATATCTCTATCTCTTCTAGGCTTAAATTTTCCATTATACTTTTTATCTCTCAAGAAATTTAGATGCATAGTGACCAAATTCATCACAAGGCCAACATTTAAATATTTTCTTACCATCTTTCTCTCTTCTCATGAGAAGGGCTATTCCTTCCTCAATCTTCTTGTCTTCATCAGATCTGTTGCTACTAGCAAAATCTCCTCTTTTTCTTGCACTCTTAGACAGATTGGGTTGAATGTTTAGAGCACTGAAGGTTGTCTCAACTCTGGCTAGATTTCTAGATTGTCTTAGTTCCACTTTTGCAAACTCTAATCTTCCAAATAATGTTTCATTTGTGAAATCTTTAGTGCAAGGCATTATTACCTTAATCATTTGAGGTATTTGCTTGAATGGTGGCATCAAGCTTTTTAAGATCTTCCATATAACTTCATCATCTTCTTTAGTTCCATCAAGAGATCAAATCCTTGCAATAATTCATGATATTCTACCAACATAACTTCTCACATATTCATCTTCCATCATCTTAGCATCTTGAAATTTGCAAATCCAATTTTGCAATCTCATTTTTTTGCATGATCATCACCTTCAAAAGTATCTTCTAATGATTTCCAAATTTCATAAAATGTTTGAAGTGATTTTACCTGATTGTATTAATTCTCTGGAAGAGTTAACAATAGGGCTTCTCTAGCTCACATGTTACACATGAATAGATCTCTTTCTCCCTCACCACATTCCTCGAGCTTTCCTTTGTCAATAATTGTCTTGTTAGATTTTGTCAAAAGCTAATATCTTAGACCCATGCACAATATATGAGTCTTTATCTTTTCCTTCTAATTTCCATAGTTGACCCCATTGAATCTTGGACTATCCTTCCTGAACATATTCGTCATTGATCTCCCAAAACTATTAAGCTTATTCTTCAAGGACCTGATGCTCTGATACCAATTGCTAGAATATATAGTCTACTAATATAATTGAGATGGGGGGGAGTGGTGAATCCGTTATCCAACTATTATCATAAACATCAAACTTAAACAAACTTAACCATACGATTAATATAAAATGAGACCACAACAAGATACTCTTACATAATTAACACCATATATGTTAACTAGAGAAACACTTGATTAGAGGGAAAACCTTGGCGAGGATGGTACCCATAAGATGATGTACTAATATACATATTCCTTGTTAGAGGATAGAACCTATTAGGAGTTTGTTACAACATTCAATACACATGAGTCCCTATTAGGAGACTTTGAATCTCTATTAGGAGATTCCAACCTTGTTAGGAGTTGTGAAAGATAGCTGGACCCACTATCCAAACAATTTTGAGGTTAAGACCAATGAATCCAAGTTGTCCAAATGATCTTTGTATTAATCCTTGCAGAATAATAGAAATGAAATGTACTTCCTTCCTCCATCTTTTTCTTATCAACCAGACTTCTACCCCTTCAGATCTTGTAACTATATCTCACATCCAATAATCCCTTGGATCACTTACTCGCATTCAGTAAGCACTCTTCTCCTTTTTGCACTTCACACTTCACTTAATTGTAATTCATACAATCCATCCACATTACAAACAAGGAAAAAAACTTTCTTTTATACCATATCTTCATAATAATTCCTTGAGTCGGCCTTGAGGCTTTCCCAATTAATTATAATAAAATAATTAATTAAATTAAAATTACAATATAGCACCGTTGGCTCACAATTTATACAAAACTTCACATGTGCAGTACCAGGGCTTGCAAACTCACTGACATCACCACATGACTATCCTCTATCACTATGTGACTACACACTTCTTCATTACATCTCAAATGAAAGATAGCAATCAAACATAAGAACATTGTTCTTCAATACTTTGTTTCTATACTGCTATTAGTAAATTAGGAACAACTATTGTATGCCATTGACATAGACGCTGCGCACTTAAACATGTCATCAGGACATAGTTTAGAACATGTCCTTAACTGCGCATCACTAGACAATCAAACCATTGTCCATAAGAGTAAGATCTCTGACTGTTGCTCACCTAGTCTTTATAGAAACCATGCTACATTGATATCAATGACAAACACAATCATGAATGCAGCATATCAAAACTCTCTAGTGCTTAGGTTACTCCCCCAATGTAGTATCATCAACATTCACGCTAACACTAGAATCCTACATATTGAATATTCTTAGAATAGTACCAACATACTTACTCTGCCCTAGCCAAAGATTTTTGTTTTTCCTATCTCTTATAATCTCCATTCCCAAAATGTCCCTTGCTACACCAAGATCTTTCATTTCAAACTTTTCTGAGAGCTGAGATTTTAATTTTGCATTCAAACCTTTTCCTTTGCTAATAAATAACATGTCATCAACATATGGGGCAATAACTAGGAAATAATCACCACCAGACTTGTAATATATACAATGATCAGATTTAGATCACACAAATCCCAAACTCAATAAATATTTATCAAACTTTTGGTACCACATCCTAGGACTTTGTTTTAAACCATACAAGGATTTCTTCAATTTATAGACCAAACGAATTTTACCTTTCACCACAAAGTGCTTTGGTTGTGTCGTATAAATTTCTTCCTCCAAATCTCCATGAAGGAAAGTTGTCTTCACATCCATCTACTAAACTTCTAGATCATAAGCTGCTACAATAGAAAGTAAAAATTAAGTGGATTTCATTTTTGCTATAGGAGAAAAACTTTCACCATAATCAATTCCTACAACCTGGGAGTAACCATTCGCAACCAAACATGCTTTATACTTCTCAATTCTTCCATCTAAACCCATCTTCCTTTTGAACACCCATTTACAACCAACAAGCTTCCGTCCTTCAGACAATGGTGCAAGGTCCCATGTGTTATTCCTCTTAAGGGATGCCATCTCTTCTTTCGTGGCTATTTTCCAGGACTTCGAATCATTCATACCAAGATCCTCTTTTATACATCTCGATTCATCAATATTAGCATTCAAAGCAAATATACACCTTGAATCATTAAGAGAATATCCATACCTTTTTGGTGCTTTCCTTTGTCTACTAGACCTTCGAAGAAGATCTAGTTTAGATTCACCCTCTTCCTTTGATGATTCAAAACTCGTAGAGTTCTCCTCAACATCTTATCTTTCTAAGGGCCTTGATTCAACTTTCTCAGGTGTAGTATGAAGTTGAATCACATTTTTCTTTTCTTCTATCCATTCTGGCTTTACTATAATAGAAGAAGGCTTAGTTTCTCTAAAAAATTAACATTTCTAGAATAAAATACCTTTTGTGCAACATGATCCCAAAGCTTGTATCCTTTCACACCATAACTATTTATGATGGAGATACATTTGACAACTTTGTTGTCCAATTTTGTCTACTTCTCCTTTGGCACATGAGCATATGCCTCACAACTAAAAACTTTGAGATGTCTAAGCAAAGGCTTGTGGCTCGACCATGCTTCCATTGGTGTCTTATCAACTAGAGATGATGTAGGAGACCTGTTTATCAGGTAGCAAGCAATGGCTACAGCTTCGGCCCAAAAATTTTGTTCCAATCTAGCTCCAATCAGCATACTCTTAGCCTTCTTTATCAAGATCCTATTCATTCTTTATGAAACTCCATTTTGTTGTGGAGAATATAGAGTCATCTTCTCTCTTTTAACACCACAACCTTTACAAAATGTGTCAAAATCATTAGAACAATATTCATCATCATTATTAGTTCTCAAAAACTTTATCTTCTTTCTAGTCTACAAATCAGCCATTGCTTAAAATTCTTTGAAATGACTGAAAAATTCAACTTTACTCCTAAGGAAATAAACCCATGTTCTTCTACTAAAATCATCAATAAAAGAAGCATAATAAACTAATCTACCAATAGAAGGAACATCAACTGGACCAAATACATCCGAATGGATTAGATCTAAAATACATAAGGACTTATAAGAACTTGAGTAAAATTGAATACAGTTTTGTTTACCATAGATACAATGCTCACAAAAATCAAACTCAAGATTGTAGTCATTCAACTCATCAACAAGGTTTTTATTTTTTAAGGTCTGTAGACCCTTCTCACCTATGTGGCCAAGTTTCTGGTGCCATAACATAGTCTTCTTTGCAAGAAACTTTGATTCAGTAGATAGAGCACCCTTGGGTACCTAGAACCCACAACCATCTATTGAAAGAGAAACCCTCTCCTTCTCCAACAAATTAATCCTTTTCATAATGTTATCAAAAGTACTATTGCACTCAATCGTGAATGCATCAAGTTGGTACAATGTACCCAATCCACTTCCTCTTGCTATTACGATAACACCTCTCACCATTTTCGCACATGCTTCAGAACACTGTACATGCACACCCACATCTATTAGTTTGCTAATAGATAATAAATTCCTTGCTAGTCCTAGGAATGCAAGACACCATCAAATCTTCTAATTCTACAATCATAAAATTTCACACGAATACTTCCATGACCAACAATATCAAGAATTGAGTTATCACCCAAATACACCTTACCACCATCTAACTTTTCATACTTACTAAACCAATTTCTTTTAGGAGTCATGTGGAAAGATGCACCTGAGTCTATCAACCATGCATTATCACTTGCATGAGTGGCCAAAAGCATCTCCATCTTCCTTCTTGGACTCAGAATCAAAATCTTGTTTCTTCTTCTTCTTTTTCTTTTCCTTTTCGCAGTCCTTTCAAAAGTGTCTAGGTTTGCCACAGTTCCATTAGATTGCCTTGGACTTACCAGGAGATATTGATCTCCCCTTATTCTTGGACTTAGAACAACCATGCTACTTTTCATTCTTGCCTCTTTTTTTTGGTCATCCTCGAACACTCAAAGCCTCTTTGGCATTTAGAGAGGCCTTCCTTCTCATCTCTTCAGAAAGTAGAGAACCAACAACATCCTTCATTTTCAAGACAATTGAAGTGCTCCCTGTGGCCATGACAAGGTTGTCCCATGAGTCTGGCAGTGAACATAACAAGATTTGGTACCTTTCTTCTTCATCCATCGACACCCCAATGGAGGTCAATTAAGTCACCAACATATTAAAACTTTCAAGATGCTTAGAAATCCATCCACCTTCTTCCATTCTCAAAGAATACAACTTCTTCCTCAAGAAAATCTTGTTTACTAGTGATATCGCTTGATAGATCTCACTTAGCTTCTTCCAAAGCTTCTTCGTAGTAGGTTCTTCATGGACATTTATTAGAATTGAGTTTGCAAGATGCAATCTGATGAGACCTTTAGCTTTTTTGTCTATCACATCATATTGTGCAGTTGAAGTCGGATCTACGAGCCTCATCTTATTCTCATCAATCACATCCCATAGATCCCAATCAATCAATAGATCTTCCATCTTCAGTTTCCACATCTCAAAGTTTGTGCTAGAAAACATCTCTACATCAATCCTCCTTGATATGCTTGCCATCTTTGCAATCCTACAACACAGAAATGAAAACCTCCGGACAACCTCCCACTCAAACCTTAATTACCTCAGAAAATCTTGTACCCAAAAAATAGAACCAAAATTGGCTAGGCTCTATACCACTTGTAAGGAAGCAAATATGTGCGAAATCGCTTCCTACACTAATCTTGAGAGGACGATTATGTAACTTTTGCTAACTATTACAAGATTTCAATGGACAAATAAACATGCATAAATGAAATATCATAATAAACACATAACACAATAATTACCATGGGGAAACCCTTCTAGGAGAAAAATTTGCACAATGTATTGTCAAATCAAGAAGGTTACAATACACTTGCAATGCAAGTTCTTCTAGGAGTGCATCACCACAACTCGAACTCGAAAAAACTCCTAGCACCCAGTCTTGCAAACTGAATTCAATAATCCAAACACCTCTCCAAGCCCTCCTTTTATAGTGATTTACAACTTGGAAACCATTTATGGTTTTACAAAACCATGGGCAACCCAACCATGTCGTATGTTACCCACTTGTCATTTGTAACTCCAATATGGGAAAACAACTAAGTTAAAATAGCATTTTCGTCCATAATTTTGTCCTCTAGTTTAGACCCCCATAAAAGTCATACAATGAGTTGTTTATACTCTAAAAATGACCCTCATATATTCCACTAAGGACAAGGCACATTTTTAACAACTCATACACATTTTTCCAACACATAAACATGTGGAGAACTACAACAAACAAATTCTAGAATTTTTTGAAAAATGCTTGCAAGGTTGAGACACAATTCTCAACAAAAAATAGGGCTAGTGGATTGTGTTCAATGCAAGTGGTTTGAATATTGATTGGAATGACTACAAGAAGAGGCCTCTATAGTTTTGAAAAATGCATTGGTAGATTTGAAGAGTAGATTCACTTTTGTGCTAGCTTTTTCTTCTATACAGGTTTTGGCATAGAGTGTGGACATCTATTAAGGCCTAAATGAAAACTTCATAAAAGTTACACAAAAACAAATTCTAGATGTAATTTTGTACAGTGCCTTGAGGAGATCTTGAATCAAGAGTCAAGAACTATGAATGGTCTCCACGATGTCTTGTAGGAATTCCCACAAAATGAATGAAGAAACACATTGTCTGAAGTTTGTCAAGAGATTCAAGGATGTCAAACTAATGATATACTTGGAGTTAAAGGGGATAAATGAATGTCTCATTCAAAATAGTGAAATATATTATGCAAAGAGTATTATATTTTAAATTATGGTTTAATCTTAATTTTAAATTTTATTGTATAACATTTTTTAAGAAGTAATTTCCTTTGTAGATCTTGATATTTTCAATCCAATCACTTATAATTTTTTAAACTAGTTCCCAAGTGTGGTTTAGATGGAACCTTTCTACACAGAATTAGATTATTTGATCTTGGTACTTATATTTCTAGTTTTAAGAACATCTTTAATGCAACAAGGAGTTATAAATGATCTTTTATTATACCAATTGAGATGCATCATCAAGGAATGAAGATGATTCAGTAGCTAGCTTGGGTTACTAGTTTAGTGCATTGGTTGTTGAACGCTTATTATTTGTCCCAATTTATTGGCTTACCTGACCTACAATTCTCATATATCAAAATGAAGTTGTAGTTAGTTGGCTTGGTTTAGGAATACCCAATGCATTAGTTAATGAAAGTTGTATGAGAAGATTAAGTAATATTTGTTGAAGTGCATTTGATCTCAAAATGAAGTTGTAGTTAGTTGGCTTGGTTTAGGAATACCCAATGTCTTAGTTAATCAGAGTTGTATGAGAAGGTTGAGTAATATTTGTCGAAGTGCATTTGATCTTTAAGTGTTCATGGATAACAAAGTTTTGGTCAATGTCATTTTTCGTGGTAGCATTGAGGAAAAAGTTAGCAACCGTTATAAATGTCCCATCATTTTTAGGCTATTCAAGATATACATACTCTATGTACTATATTATGCAAAGATTCAAATGTAATCTTGAAACAAATTTTAAGAAAGTAGATTTGCTATTTTTTATATCTTTGTCATGTTTGACTCCTATAGATTTCAAACAAAAAATAAAATAAATTGTTCATTCATGTATTCACAACTATTAATGAAAGCTATTTGACTTCATTCTAGCTTATTCCAATTATTATTTTCCCCTCTTCATTCCAACCCTATGTTTTTCCCAACCTACAACACTTCAACAATTAAATGAGAGGAACTATGACACAATGCATCTTTTGTTTGGACTAACTGTTTTACCACATTCCAATGTTGAATTTATACTCGAATTATATACCTCTCAACATAAATATTTCTAGATTCTATTATAAAAAATAAAACTGTAAATTTTTATGTTCCCTAATATTTCCAACTTCCAAGCAATTTAAAAGAATTTCTATTATAAATCTTTGGAAATAGCGGGAATTCGAAGCCATCACTGCAGGCCAGCTCAGAAAGACGTTACAACAAATACAAAAACAAACGCATGTAGATGTTTAAATGTGTAATTCATGTTATTGTAAGAAGACTGTCAAAAGACGCCGACTTTGAAGGAAATTGTTTGAGACAGATTTATAAAATCTGGTTTTTAGAATTCTTCTCCGAGAGATTTTTGTTGTCTCGGCGACGGCGAACCAAAAAAGGTAAGGGTTTAGAAGGAATTTGGGAAACTCTTTTATCATATCCATCGGTTTCTGCAATTTATACCGTTATCTTGATTTCATGCGCTTATTTTCAATTTATGCTAGGTGCAATTGGATAAGGTCATGGGCACTATCCAGAATCACGCAGATAAAGTGTCGGAAGAAACTGTTTTTGATATATCAAATACAGAGGGTGATATTTTCTTTGTTGACATGGGCTTGGCTATGGATCTCTTGAGGCAATTGGAAGACCTCAAGGGTTCCTGTACCAAGGTATGCTTTGCCAACCACATTTTCGGAGTGAAGGAAGCCCTTGTTGCAAAAAGAGCCCTGATAGATGTTAGGAAAACTTTAAGAGATGTGCAACTTTTACATTTTTCCGCTGGAAGACCTGTGGATGAGGCGCTTCTGGTTATGTCAATATTTTCATCTGCGTTACGAAGATGCCGACTGAGATCCTTGTTTCTTGACACAGGAAAATGGGGAGAGGAGGGCGTCAGAGCTTTTGCACCACTCTTGAAATCTCAGAAAGCCCTGGAAGTATTGGGATTCGCTTGTGGCAAGATTTCTGGAGAAGCTGCTAGAGTCATTTGTGAGCTGCTTCCATCTGTTGAAACGATTAAGAGTTTGTGTTTCACTTACACCGAGTCAGGAGACGATGCAGCAGAGGTTATTTCAGAGCTTTTTACGAAATGCATTACTCTAGAGAGTTTTGAGTTCTCAGGAAACAAAATAGGCATCCGCGGTGCTATGGCTTTAGTAAACGCTTTGGGGAGAAGCAGTGGGTTGAAGGCGCTCTGTTTAGGAGCTAACATGTTTGGGAAAGCAGGCGGGGTTGCTCTGAGCAAAGTCATCTCTGGACATCTAGGTCTCACAGTAGTTATTTTAAGCTATATGGATCTTCATGATAAAGGGGTGATTGCTATCGCCCGCAGCCTCAAGGATACAGCTCCATCTTTAAGTGTTCTTAAGGTTGGAGGAAATTATATCACTCGAAAAGCAGCTCCAGCTTTAGCAGAATGCCTTGCTGTAAAGAACTTGCTGACCGGGTTTTATGCAACAGACAATAAACTCAAGGATGATGGATTAGTTGTAATATGCGAAGCCATTTCTGAAGGTCATGAGCATCTCCAAGAACTTGATTTGAGTGCAAATAAAGTGACTAAAGCTGGGGCTAAGGCTGCTGCAGAAGCTGTTGCAAACAAGCCCAATTTCTGTCAGCTTTCTATTAAAGAGAATCTCATTTCTAAAAAAGGAATTGAGACCGTCAAAGATGTGTTGAGAAAAGGCATCAAGGGCGAGTCTGTACTTTCCGGAGAGATGGAACAATATGAAGACAGTGACACCGAGTCAGAGTAGAAACTATCACACGAGGATCTTTAGTATATATGCACATACACTAGGACCATTTCGGACAATCTTAATCCCATGACGGTGTTCTTTAGTTTTAGGAACCACAGGTAATTCGTCAGCTTCCCAGAGTTACAAGCTCAACTTTAATCTGAATATTACCAGTTTTCTCTTAATTAGTTTGTTTCACTCATGTTCGTAAAGCTATATTTTAGTCTGATATCTTCTATAATGATGATGGGTTTCTGAGAAAACAATGAAGAAGATTAAGCTTGTGGCTTCTTTGGTCTATTAAACTGCCAAGAGATCAATGTGATTGTGGCATTCATGTAATTTTGGAGTATTTGATGGTTTTTAAACTATATAGCAAGGACTTATCATGTGTTTATTTTGAGAGATCGGAAGTAACCATGTAAAGGCATTTTAATGGTTATGTATTATAATGAGGCCCATTCACAAGCTTCTTCAGAATCAATTTTAGTAAATTTAGTTTTGATGCAAAGAGAAAGAAACTCTCTGCCTAGCAACCTCAAATCTAAAACATAAAACAAACACAGTCTCTTTGTTCTTAAATTGCATGCAACAAGAAACACATTTTAATTTAACAATCTGCCGATAGACCATTTACATGCATAGCCTCTCAATGGCCTTTCTTGCTATATAACATTTTATTATATATATATTTTGATAAGCAAGAGGCCAAAGCCGTTGATTAAGTCTAATAGATCAAATAAAACCCAACTCGAGGGGCACTGAGAGGACAAGGTTGGGCAATAGTCCTTCAGTATCGCCCTACGCAGATCAGAATATCCAATGTATTACAATTAAGAATAAGAAATCTGGGGGTCGATCCCAATAATCCTCTTGTAAACGATGTGCTCTACTTTCAGTACTACCTGAAAAACACAGATCCATCCACCAACCAATACTCTATACTACATGTTAGGTGGTTAGAGAAAACCTAAATAAAGAATAATATATACCATCAAAATACTAAGGAAATATATACCAAGTTAGAAAATGCAATCATGAACTAAGAGAGGAAAAGAAAAACTGAGTGAGCAATAAAATACAATAACACATATACTTCTATTCAAGAAAGAGTTTGCCACAACATAATATAAACATCTCATTTGATTACAAAAAACAATAATACTGTGCTTGAATGCCCCCTTCAATTCCATCCATTCAATAGGCTCCAATATTATTAGAGACCTTAGATTGAATCAATCATTAGAGACCTTAGATTGAATCAATCATTTGAACACAGGATGGGCAGAATAGTCTACAGGCATTGGAGAGGACGATGGTGAGTCCTCCACTTCTGAAACCTCCTCTTCCTCTGCCAGTGGAAATTCCAAACATGCTAAGCTCACCTCTGTTTCATTTTCCCAAGCTCCAATCCTCTTTTATGTGAAATACTTCTCCAGCCAGTTTCTTACTCAGGTTCTCTTGACATGCAAAAAAAAGGGGAGGAAGTATACATTCCTGTGAATAATGGGAAACTATTCAATCACTCTGGTCGGATCAAAAGAAGAACTAATTGGTTAAAGCAAAACTAGCTGTCGTCCATGCTGGGGAATGTCAGAGTGACAGGGTCTGCAAATTAGGAGGTCTTCTCTCATGTTGGCCAGAACTTTCTCCAGGTTTCCTAAATATTCTAGCTTAAACAAACACCTAACCAATATATTAATACATCCTTTGTCAATGCAATCAGACTGGTCATAGCCAGGAACATCGTTGGGATATCACTACGAACCCGACACCAATCTATATTCATAATAAATTCTTTGCCCAAAATCCTAAAAACAGCCCAAACCACTAGAAAGTGGATGTTTAGGAGGACTTCTCTGAGATGAATACCTGTTATGGGTTTGTCAAAGGCCACCTGAGTGGGAGGGCCTTTTATTTTAATGATGGTATTCATCTTGTAAGCCATGGTGGCTACTTTTGCTAGACTGCTCAATTTAATGACACAAGGAGACTTTTCAAAAATCTTCTGACGATCTGAATACAATTTGTCTTTTGGTCTACTCGAGAGTAAGCGCTATAAAATACTTGGGACTTAACTCTAATGGTCCCTTACTTCTCAGTCAAACGCAATGATATGAGAAAGGGATGAGGCGAAATATCAGTTCCCTTGTATGCTTCTGAAAAATATATTAATGGTAAAAGAAAAGAAATTACTTTTTTCTTCGTAATATCATGCTTTCCGCTAATTCCATATGTTGGGTAGTTTACCAGAAAACCCACACTAGAAAAAACTAATATATATGAAAGATACAAGTAACCTATTAATGTATTATGCTTTCTAGCTTTCTTTCTGATGATTTAGATAAGATTAGGCTTCAAACAGATGGGTGCTCATTTGAACGATGTTGGTCTAAAAACTACCTTTATTTCTTAACAAAACCACCATGAGGTGATCCATTTTTCTCACCTTGATAAAATAATTTAGGGAAAGCAAAATAACATTCTTCTTATTTACCTTTTCAACTATCTAAAGCGAGGAAGAGGCATTAAAATTAAATCCTACTGTTCTCACTTAGAAAATTGATAATCCATATACAGAAAGTTTTAGAAAAACTTCTACTTTATCCATTCCAAAGGAAGAAACTAAAATCACAATTTATGATACCATTCATTCCATAATATCAGAGTCCTATATCGAAGTAGCTTATATTAATAGTATTTCAAGATTAATACATCTTCATTAAGTCTTTTAAACTACTAGAAAGCTTCGAGATTAGGGCAGAATTCAAACAAAACCTACCCTTTTTCAGAAAAAAACTATTTCCATCTACATACATTTACTGAGAGACCAGCCTTTTTTGACTATTTCTAATTAGCTGACTAGAACCCTACTGTTACCCAAATACTACAAACGAAAATTTTAGAAACTTCAACAAAAATGGGGTACTCCCTTGTATGCAGGTTTTCTACAGAATGGGGTTTTTCCCCTGTTGAGATTACTAGCCATTGGACAAAGAGGAACATAAGAGAGACATTATTCCTACACTTCAAGCTGACACTGACCCTTTACCCTTTCAGTCCTTCTCCTTGGAGCTTTGGCCTGCTGTCGCTTCACCATCTCATTTCCTGATCTTCATCTTTCTTGGAATCATATCCTCTTCGTAGTCGTCCACATCATCCTTAGAGTCAAGACACGTTACATTGGCATAATCTGGGATGTCCTCATAGCTCTCAACACCTTCCTCTTTTAAATATTTGAAAAACTAGTTAGGATCATATGGACATTTGATATGAAATAAGGCCAATAGGAAATTCAGAATCCTCATTCTCATGTCCACCTTGTCTTGGAAAGCGCCCCAATCATCTATGCTTAAATTTGAAAATTTGGGGACTGGCTTTCCATCAACCTCCACTTTGTCATAGTTCTTTGCATGTGGGGCCATAAGATTGGAATCAATGTTCCGTAGATCTATATCCATGTTGACCAAGTATTTCCTTAAAAACAAATTACTATACAATTTTTTTCGTTACCTTGGTGTCTCTTTCAAAGAACATTGTTAGGGCTATGAACATAGATGTATGTAATGTTCTGTTGGTCCTGTGTGCCTGATAGCCAGTTACTTGTTGGTTCCATGTGCCTGATAGCCAGTTACCCCTTGGTCCGGTGTGCCTGATAGACAAACTTGATGGCCATACGGTATAGCTGAATGGAGTGAAACAATGATGTACAAATTGTTTGGGTTGGGCTATACGATAGCTTTTGGGAGGTCGTACGGTGGTTGCTAGGAGGCTTGCACGGTGGTTTTTGGGCCGTATGGTGGTGGTAAGGAAAGGCTATGAGGTTAGTTGTGCAAGCTGTATGATTGTGCTGGGAGATGTACGGAGGGAGTCTATGCAGGGATGAGGCGGAGTATAGAATGAAGGCAGAGTCGTCGTCCGTACGGTAGGAGGGAGGAAGCCAGTGGGTGGTGGACGAATGGGAAATGCTCAGTCATGCATTACATAAACTTATAAATCCGAATTTATTAGATAACACCAAACAAGAATGGAGATTGAACAAACATAACCTTCAATTAATATTTGCCACAAGATGGTGCTCCGATTTGCCAGATCTGAGCAAAGTATTACATGCAACAGAATAGGGTGAGGGTTGAATCCCACCAAAACCAGACAAGCCAAGTAGGGAAGATCTTTCACTTCCGAAATAGCAAACAACTGAGAATCCTAGCGGGAATTCCCAGTACAAAAGAAATAATCCAAATTGCATGTCTACGACTACCTACAAGCCATGCTTAAATACTTGTTGGGGAAAACCTTTCCGAGGGTGTACAAAGATAGCCGACGACTACGCTTACAACGTACACTAAAACAAAAAAGGGTTCAGGATATACTAAATCAATTGGAACCATGCACATATAAATATTAACTTGGACCCCATATTAATTAATTAAAGTAACTAATTAAAGGTCCTTTTATTGTATTATTTAAATTCTGAAACCAGTTAATTAATTAATTAAATTAAATTATTACATTAAAATTGGGCACATTACAACGTAATATCGAATCTTACCTAGTTCTATTAGTATTCTCTAAATATTCTTCCCCCAACATTTGCATTACATCGTCCTTTACTAGAGAATGGGTAAGACATAAGTTGTTTGCCTCTTCTTTCCTCTCATTTGCAGAATTTATCCATCTTCAACCCTTGTTAATCTGAAATGGGATAATTAGTTTCTCTTTTAATAAGCAAAATGCTGGAGAAGAAATAATTGCAAGGTGATAGTTGGTGCAAGTATGGATTAATAAGTGATCACCCTTCACAAAAATGATGACCAAGTATGCTTTTTCCTAGTTCCTAATTAAGATGGATTTAATGTCTTCACACGGGCAATACTTTCCCCACAGGAAGAAGATTTTGCTGTGTGTCAAGGAGATATTACATAGATTTAAGAGAAATGCGTTATTAGATAAAGATATGGAAATCTAGGCCACCCTGTACTAACTATTATATCTCCTAGTGATAATTATTTTCTAATAATGAGAGTGAAGTTTGAACTATTAATACTTTTTAATCGATTGCAAGGGATTTAGGAATCCCCAAACTTGCTTGCTCATCTGCCGTCCTATTTCCCTCCCGATAAATATGGTTAAATAATATTCTATTGAAAGATTTGCAAAGTTCTAATGCTTTTAATAGCTTCATATCTAATCTCTCGTTGGAAAGAGAGCCCTTTTTTAAAGCATTTATAATTATGCCAGAGTCTTCTTTTATTTCTTAGTAAGTTCCAGTACTTTGCATAAAGAAAGACCTTCCCCTAAAGCTGAAATTTCTGCCCAGTTGTTTGAGGCCTCCCCTATATGTTTCGCTAAATTTGCTATTTCTTCCCCCCTATCATTATGAATGTTGCATCTTATACATAAGTCAAAACTCTCTCTGATTATGATATGATAAAGATCTTCAAAAATCAACTGAAACATATCCTATATTTGCTCCTTCAGACAAATGTGTCAGACTCCCTCTAAACATCAATTTTCTGAGCTCTTTTACTTTTAAAGGAGTGTCAGAGGCCCTTTAAATTTGATATCAATCTTCCTTTTCTTGCAAGAACATCCTTGAAGGAAAAGATCAAGGCAAATGACTTATATTTGTATTGAAATCTTTTACAAATCTTGTGCTCATTCAAGCAACAACATGAGAATTACAAGCTTATTCAAGCTCCTTTCGAGAAACCACACTAGAAACAACATTTGGAAGACCAAGAGTCGCAACTTAGAATCCACCTTTTACAATGAGACAAATACAACCAATAGAAGACCAAGAGTCACAACTTAGAATTCCACAAAGATGTCCCTCTTGGGATTTGAACTAGGGTCTCCACAATAATTATTGGCTCTTATTGTAAAAAATCGCCTTTAATAATTTTTCGCAATAATAATATTATTATTGTTCACAATATCGCTTCATAAAATATTTGACATCTATTATAATCAATTATATCTTAACTCTGCATAATATATATTAAGGAATATTCAATAATACTATTCTTTAATATAAGATATATAAGAAAATATTCTCAACAAAGTATAACTATATCAAGTATTACCTTTATATGTACTTGGTAGGTGGTGGGTCCCTAGTATTAGTGACCTGTACTTACCTCAGACCCATTTGGTTGCAAGAATTGCCGAATGTGGTATTCATCTATGCTGGAATAAGCTCTCTTCTGGTATTCGTGTATTCTTAAAATAAGTTTTGGAATATCATTTGGACCTGTTTGTTTGACTTGGAAGAGGAGTCAAAAGATGCATATTCTATGTTTCGTTGCAACAATTGAAATAGGAATTGGAATAAGTTTTTTTTAGTTTGGTAATATTTTAAATAAATGCCATTTTTATATATATAAAAATTGGCTTTTTCATTAATTTTTTAAAAGTCAAATTATTTTAAGTAGCCTGTATTTTAGTTTTTAAATTGACTTTATCAGTGAAAGGTATACTACAACCCTTTGAAATTCTTCAAAATTCAAAGGACATATTATATTTTTATTTATAATTTTAATTCTAAATTAAATCAATTATTTTAATGATTATAAGATCAAAACTAAAATCATTTTATTTTAAAATATATTAAAGAAAATAAAAAATACAAATAAGTTGAGATCATTAATATCATATTTTGATGATCTTTCAACATAGTTTTAATTATAAGACTAAACACAAGATTTATTTGTAAAAATAATTATATGAAAGTTTATAAAAGATATCAAATCCGATATTAGTCGTTTGTGTCATTTAAAAAAAATACAAAATAAACTTTAAAAAATGTTGACCCAGTTTATAGCTTATGATGAATGGAGGAAATAGTCCAAAAATGCATTCTAGCGGAAAAATCACAAACCCGACAACCCATCAATTTGGGTTTATTAAAAACTAGAATAAGAATAAGCTATTCTTATTCCACATTTTTTTAGGAATACCGCTATACTCATTTTGGGGTCAAATTATGATAGGCGAATTTTAATTCTAATTTTGTATTTTGCAAACAAACGTTAGATTGGTGAATGCGGGTATTTAGATTTTCCTATTCCTGCCCAATTCTTGCAACCAAACGGGGCCTTAAAGTATGCGCATTTCTCATTTAAAAGTACCTGATATCCGCACTTGTAAAACTCTGATTCTTATTCCGATATGACTTACCAAGTTGAATTGGTATGTTACCCCTTGTATAGCTACCATAACATTCATATATGTACACTTGTAATAGTTAGCAAGCATGATCCACTTATCCTCTCTGCCTCATCGATATCCATTGTTACCCGTACATCATTTCAAAGCCTTGCATGATGTGTATTTGAAAGTGCCTAATACTCATTGAAAATATACCTCAAATAAGCTTTCATTTCCATCAAACATTCTGTGTAGGAATGATTTGCTCAGGAGTTCTTGCGTGGAATGATTGAGACATACGCTGCTAGCCTCTTGACAACCAATGTGCTTTGTATCAACTTGGCAAAATCATCATAGCCATGACACTAGCTGTTGTTGTCCATTTGAACATTTCACTTGCCATGTTATTGAGTGATCATTATATGATCACGTGATTCTCTTTCACAATGTTCCACTAAAAACATGTGTGCGTCAATCCACGGTACCTGTCCCGTAAGGTCCACATACGGATGATACAGCTATGCATAGGAAATTGACCCTTTATTTACTCCATTGTAGCAGGTCCGGAAATACATAATTGGCCCTCTATTTTTAGTGACAATTTGACATTTAGAGTGTGCTAACAAATGAGGAGTTGTGGGTGCTACTAAATAGTGACTGCCTTTGTATTTTGATACCTTTTGACTCTTTAATTTCTCTCCTCCTATACTACTTTCAAACACTTGCTTACATTTGCAACCAACTCTGATACCATGTTGAGTTTCAAGGATTGTTGCAAATGTAATAGCACTGCCATATTTTTCAGTATGTGTTTTCCAAATGGCAGTGATCTCTTATTTATATTGAGAATAAATTAGGAGGAGACATGTCCTTTCATGGGACATATCTATTCATTAAAACAATAACAATATATATGTGTGTGTGCATGTGCATGTGTGTATGTATGTATATGTATATAATATCTAACATATATATATCTACAGTTTTTTGTCTTAGGGTACCAAACATTAACAAAAAACTTCATAACCAGCAGGGTCATTCCTCAACTAGGTGATGTAAATGTTAAATCTTGAGCCCAGTAAATAAAGATGATAAACAACAATAAAAAAGACACAAAGGGTACAAGAAACACATAGGAATGTCTTGGGAAAACCCTTCTAGAATGACTGGAAAACTCCAATCACACAACAAAGATCATTTTATTGATAATAAATTATTCAAGTGTACAATGCCTATCGCTTGGTGCACTATATATAACTTAAGAAGAGACTCTTCACATTCCAACCCAATGTCTCAACAATTTTTCAAAATGTGACTCTTAATTACAACTCTTCGTATTTCCATGCCTTAACGCATGTTGTATGACACATGTGATTATGCTTAATATTACAATTTAATCATAAGTGTCATTTTTAGCTGAAGTTGATTATAATACTAATAATGTCCATAGTTCTAGAGATAAAGATCTTTATCGTAGTTAGAATCTTCAACACTACCTCTTAGCTGGAGAGAGATCTTTAACTGATTAATCACACAAGAATGCAACCAAAATGTCAATGATAACATCTTTACATCACATGGATCTTACTAAAAATTTCATGGAATCACTCAACATAAAAAATTCTGCAGGAAACACAAATAGTTTTCATGGAATCTCTAAACATGACACTAAGAGAACAATTTGCTTATTATAAATAATCATGGAATCACTCAACATGACATTTTTGTAAGAATCCCAGCTAAGCCTTTAATCATGGATTCTCTCCATGTGAACTGTCATGGAATCACTCAAAATTACATCCAATTGCCATCACGGATCCTCTACACGTGATCTCATCATGGATTCTTTCCACATGATGAGCACTCCTAGAGGGAAAGAGTTATCATAGCTGATTCTTACAATCTCATTTAAAAACTAGGCATGACAGAACAAGACTTAGTTCCATTTAGGTCTCAAATTTTGCAAATATCACAAGCATCACAAGCATATATGAGAATGAAGGGGATTCCATAAGCACTCTCTCTTAATTATGAAGCCTCCCTTTGAAGATAAAATCTCCCTCTAAAGATAAAAAAAATCTCCCCTTGTACATGATCTTCCCACTTTTATGAAGATATCAAATCAGTTCAAGATTGCAACCAATATTTCCACATTCCTCATGTCATTTTATCCTGATGTGTCTTGACCAATAGAGATTTGTAAAGTTTCTTACCAGATTTCAATGTGAGGTTGACTGATGCACAATTTTGATTGTAGGTTTGAACATTGATGTCAACGAATTTGAATTGTTCCAAAATCTGTGTAAGTTAGTACAGAAATAACAGAGATAACAAAGATGTTCTTGAACTTGAGATGCTATTGATCCTTTGATATACTTGCGTTAATTGATTTCAATGCCTTGTTATGTCGGGCAGATCGAGTATACATATTACATAGAGGGGTGTGAGAGTGAATGGGCATGTCTCCGAATGGAGACATGACCATTCACCATCATACCGGTTCAATGTTTGTTTATCATACCCGATTTTAGTTAGGCTTAACACAAGTCTTAAACATGTATAACCGATCATAATGAACTCGATTCATATGCAACCCGATATTTATATAGATTGATAATGATCTTTAAATCAAAGGAATCAAAATGAGTGTCAATCATGGCTGAGATGTGATCTTAGATAATATATATATCTTCATTGGTTCAACTATATCGATCATATGCAGAATTACATATACTGCCACTATATATATGTATATATAACAGTATATACATCATACATATACATATGTATATATAGATCTGGATCATAGTCATTGTCAGACCAAAGCTACATGCTTTAACACTCCCTCTTAGCTAGGGAAGACAAAGTGCATATATATAAGTTCTCCTTATTTGAAAAGTGATATCACCTAGATAGTGATATATTTAAGAAAATCAAGTCTCATGATATTCTTTCCAGTTATGGTGTGTACACAGATATCAAGTCTCATGATATGTACCATAAGAGATCATGGTATATCCATAGATAATATGTCACATAATATCCACCATGATAAAAATGAACATACTGAGCTTCTACAGATATCAAGTCACATGATATCTATCAACATGTTCTTTTAACTATCATGACTTGTCCATGAATATCAAGTCACATTATATTCATTATGATAGCAATCTAATAATTATAAAGTGGTCACCTTATAATATTAGACTCAACATTTCATTATAGAAGATTGTCACCTTTTAATAATGTACATAGGGTAGGCCCATAAGTCATAGAGTCACACATATGACAAAAGAGTTCACACTTTAAACATCTTTATTAAAAATAATACAAATTTACAAAGTTGAGACTCAATCTCATAAACTTACATTTCAACTATACCAAGTTTCTTTTTGAAATGATCAACCTTCACTTTAGGAAGAGCCTTGATGAGAATGTCAGCAGTTTGATCACTTGTATTAATATATTCCAACTGAATAGCCCTTATTTCCACCATGTCTCTTTTATAGTGGTAAGGAATTTCTATATGCTTGGATCTATCATGAAATACCGGATTCACGGATAACTGGGTACAACTTTGGTTATTACATTGAATAGTGGTAGGTTTCAGAGGCTCACAAAATAAGCTAGAAAGCAATTTTCGAAGCCACACTACTTCTCTTGCTCCCATTGCTGCTGCAATATACTTTACCTCAATAGAACTCTGAGCAATTGAAGCTTACTTCTTGCAGATCCATGAGATCATAATTGATCCTAAGCTGAAACAACATCTTGATGTGCTCTTCTGGTCTTTTACACTTCCAACCCAATCAGAATCAGTATCCATGTAACTCCAAATTGGTATTCTTATATTTAAGTTCATACCCAATAGTGCCTTGAAGGTACCTTAGTATATGCTTCAAGACAACAAGATGTATTTCACGAGGTTCACACATGATTTGACTTAATACTTTCACAACATTGCATATATCAGGTTGAGTATTCACAAGATACATTAGGGACCCAATTATCTATCTGTATAAAGTGGGATCAACTAGTCTGGATTCAACGCTTGCTTGTAAGTTGGTTTCCATAGGTGTTGACATAGGTTGACAGTTCCACATTCCAAAATTTTCAGAATATCGACATCATACTTCTTTTGATGTAGGAAAATTTTCCCAAACTTTTGACAAACTTCCAATCCAAGGAAGTAATGAAGAATCCCTAAGTCCTTCATGTCAAATTCATAAGTCAATTCTTTCTTACATTGATTAATGAGATGGTCTTGTCCTATAATCAAAAGGTCATCAACATAAAGAATTAGAATCAACATATCACCTTTAGTTTCTTTAAAGTAAAGATTTGGATCAACATCATTCTTGGTGAGTCCAAGACTTAAAAGATATTTTTCTATCCTTTCATACCAGGCTCGGGGAGCCTGTTTGAATCCATATAGAGCCCTTTTCAATTTACATACATAGGAGGTAGCATCTTGAGTCACAAATCCTTTTGGATGTTCCAAGTATACTTCTTTCTCAATTGTTCCATTTAGAAAATTAGTATTTACATCCATTTGATGAATTTTCCAACCTTTAGCTGCTGCAATGGCTATTACAGTTTTGAGGTATACTTGGCAATTGGTGCAAAGTTTCTTCAAAGTCAATTCCTTCCTTTTGAGAGAATCCTCTAGCCACAAAATGAACTTTATGTTTTTCAATGCTACCATCTGCAACATATTTTACTTTGAAGAGCCATTTGGATGAAACAACAGATTTTCCTTTAGGTCTAGGAACTACATCCCAAACATCATTTTTTTAGTATGGACTGATACTCTTCCACCATTGCATCTTTTCAAAGTTGGCATTTAAGAGCTTTGGAAGCATTAGACGGTTCAGAGTTTGGAATCTCACACATGAATGCATTGTATGTTAATTTTCAAGGTCTTTTGCTTTCTCTGAAAGTCCTTGAAGGTGTTGCAAATTCATCTCCTTCCTCTATAATTTTTTTTGCCCAAAGTGGCCTTTTAGAATTAGTGTCAAGATTCTCTTCTTGAGTCTCAGGAAGTGTCTCATTTTCATTTGAAGTTTCTTCAGGGTACTACCTCTGAATCTCAGGAGTAGGAGCCTCTTCTAGGGAACAGGATAAATCATCTGTATCTAGTTCATCTGAAATTTTGGCTCTTTTGAAAGCAATGTCTTCTTCAAAGATGACATCTCTGCTGAGTTCTATTTGTTTTTGTCCAGGTATGTAGATTCTGTACCCTTTTACTATTTCACTAAAACCAATAAGAATTCCTTTTCTTCCACTAGGTTCTAACTTTGTCCTTTTCTCCGTAGGTACATGAACATACACAAGACATCCAAATATTCTTAAATGGCTAATGCTAGGTTTTATTCTTGAAAATGCTTCTTCAGGAATTTTGTTGTCTAAATGTGAGTGAGGACATCTATTCTAAATATAGATTGCTGTATTAGACGCTTCAGCCCAAAATGACATGTTTAAGTTTTGATCATATATCATAGCCCTAGTAACTTCTACAATGCTTCTATTTTTCCTTTCAACAACTCCATTTTGTTGAGGATTGTAAGGAACTGTAAACTCCCTCTTAATCCCAACAAGTTTGCAGAATTCATTAAATATTTCAGAAGTGTATTCTTTCCCATTATCTGTTCTTAGAAATTTGATTTTCTTTTTTGAAGAGTTTTCAGTGATAGTTTTGAATTCTTTAAATTTAGAAAGAATTTCTTCAGATTCTTTACACTTAAGTATATCCATGTCTTCCTTGAAAAATCATCAACAAATATCACATAGTACAAAAACCCTCCCATGGATGGTATAGAAATGGGTCCACATAGGTTTGAGCTCACTAGTTCTAACACATTTTTAGTTTTGCTCAAATGAGGAAATGACTTTTTAGTGTTTTTCCCTAAGGCACAACCTTTGCAGGATTCATTGTGAATTTGACTTAATTTAGGCATTTCAGTTACCAACTTCTCCATAGATGTTAGAGCACGAAAGTTGATATGACCTAATCTTCTATGCCGAATTTCATTTCAATATGGAGTCTCATGAACAAGTGCAAGATTTTTCTTAATGCAAAGCTAATATAATAGTCCTTGTCGTACTCCTATTGTTTGAGCCTTCTTTATAGTTGAATTCTTTGCCCATGCTAGCACTTTTCCTTCCATAAAAGTAGTTCTATAACCATCATCTTCAAGTGTTGATATAGATATTAAATTCGTTTTAATACCTGGTACATATAGAACTCCAGAATGCTGAATAGATTTTCTAGATTTTAATTTGATGGTGCAGGTCCCAATTCCTTTTATAGAATGTGCATAATCATCCCCAATTGTAACTTCTTCATTTGTTTCTATTTGCATGCTTTCTAGGTTATCTTGAAATCTAGTGGTGTGTCTTGAAGATCCACTGTCAGTTATCCAAGTGTTGGACTTGGTTGATATTTGACTAGACAAGGCTAAGTAGAACGCATATTTCTTAGAATCTTGACCTTCGATTGATTTATCAGTTTTGGAAAATGATGCTTGAAGTTTTGATCGATCAGGACAATTTAGTGCATAACGTCCATATTGATCATATCTAAAACATTGAATTTTGGACAAGTCTTTCTTCTGTTTTTACTGTCCTTTTCCATGAAAGTTTTTTTTTTTCCTTTTAGTGTTCTTCTTCTTACCTTTCTTATGAGAGTTGGTGTTAAGAACATGAATGTCTTCATCTAAGGTTTTGGTTTTTCCTTTAATCATTAATCTCCACTCTTCTTGAAGACAATAAGATCTTAATTGATCTAGTTTTGGGATTTTAGATCTTGCACAACAAGAATTTGGTAGTCCTAACGCTATTAGGGATAATTCTTGGTTGTCAATCTCATAATTGACTGAAGATAATTGATCTCTCAATTCTGTAATTCTCATGAAGGAGGCATTTACTGTTTCTCCTTTATTCATGCTGATATTATTCATTTGTCTTTTAAGAGCAAGTTTTCTACCAGTGTTATTTACTATGAATGCAATTTCAAGAGCTTTAAACATGCGCTATGATGTTGCATGTTTTGCCACAATAGGTTCTATGTGATCTTGAGCGACATCCACCGTTATCTTCATGGCCTTCTCATTATTCTTGATCCATAGAGTTTTCTCTAGGTCATCTTTAGGTTCTTCTTTTTCTTCTTTTACAAAGGAATCTAATTTGTTTTCTTTTAATAGCATCATTATACGAAGTTCCTAGGATTCAAAGTTATTAGCACTTGTAAGGTGGTGTTCGAATCTTAACATGTTTGTCATCTTGAAGAGTAATGAGAGACTGCAACTTCATGTGAAATCTGATCTCTTAAACTTAATGAGATCTCTCCTTAACAAGGCTCTGATCCATGTAAAGTTTCTTACTAGATTTCAATGGGCTGACTGATGCACAATTTTTATTGTAGGTTTGAACACTGATGTCAATGAATTTGAATTGCTCCAGAATTTGTATAAGTTAGTACAGAAATAACAGAGATAACAAAGATGTTCTTGAATTTGAGATGCTATCGATCCTTTGATATACTTGCATTAATTGATTTCGATGCCTTGTTATGTTGGGCGGATTGAGTATACATATTACACAAAGGGGTGTGAGGGTGAATGGACATGTCTACGAATGGAGACATGACCATTCACCGTCATACTAGTTCAATGTTTGTTTATCATACCTGATTTTAGTTAGACTTAACACAAGTCTTAAACATGTATAACTGATCATAATGAACTCGATATTTGTATAGATCGATAATGATCTTTAAATCAAAGGAATCAGAATAAGTTTCGATCATGGCTGAGATGTGATCTCAGATAATATATATATGTTCATCAGTTCAACTGTATCGATCATATGCAAAATTACATATACTATCATTGTATATATGTATGCATATATAACAATATGTACATCATACTGGTATACAAATACATCTGTATTTATAGATCTAGATCACAATCATTGTCAGACCGAAGCTACATGCTTTAAAAAGATTCATCAAATCAATTAATGCTACACACTATTCTCATTGAAGTGACAAATACAAAATATAGAGTGCTTAAGGGTTTCATACAACAATAATTTTTTTATTGAAGTTTGAATGTGAGAAATCAAACTCCCTTTCATAACTCATGACAATTATCCCAGCTAGACCGCTGTCAAATGTTACAGGTACTTCCGGTACCCATTTTGACGCATGACTTCAATCCCTGTGATGGCTCATTTTCATCCACAACTCCATCTTCCTGTAATCCAATTACTCCTTGATACTTCTGCTTCTTGCTTTGGATGTACTATTATATGCTGGCATGGAAGATGATCAACATCTTGAAGGAATGAACTGATGAATTAAATGAGTCAACCACAAAAAGAACATGCTTGAAGCTAAGTTAGCAAGCTGAAAATTATCAAAGATACACCATTATACACACATCCCGAAGACTGCTATGATTTCAATGACTAGTGGCATCTCGATTATGAAGCAATTGATCAAGGAAAGAAATAGTTACGAACTATTAATAGAAAGTAGTTACGGAGAAGCAATACACCCGAAGATGGTATGACAATCAATAATTGGAAAAGATAATTGAAGAAATCATGGTTAGAAAATTGGATTAGAAGATTTGATTTCTTCCTCCTTTATGAGGTGACCTAGGTTGGTGATGATTACCTTACCCACAAATTCCATGGCTTCTTTCATAGCATCCAAATCCAATTCAGAAATTCGCCTCTACTTGCCATGATAGCATAGATGAAGAAATCAAAAAAATTATGCATACAATGCCAGAGATTCTTTGATTGCTCAAACATAACCAAGACTTTCATAAGTCCTCTTCCTCTTATTTGATTAGCTCTAATGGCCAAGTTATGCTTCATAGCCTCTATGCAAGCTAAATGAGCTTTTCCAAAAAAAAAAAACATCTTTGTTTGCATCCATTGTCGAACCACAACTAATCAGATAGAACTGTAGGGAATGCTGCAGAAACCTTGATGTCGATTGAATATGCTTCGTCAATTGTGAATGTCAAATGTGGTAGTTTGACTTTGGTCAAGTTGAAAGGATGCGAAGACATTAAGTCGAAACCAAAAATGGAATCATGGTTCTTCATTTTTCTCTTCAAGAATGAAGTGCGTTATCCACCTCCCAACCATGTCGCTTCAATAAAACTTGTAAAACAGCTCATACTCTCGGACTTGAAATCCAAGAAATCATGCAATCACGATTTCTGTAATAGACATACCAATTAGAGAAAAATGAGAAATATGAGACAACCCAAAAATAATTTCATAACTTTTTTCAAATTCTAATCAGAGATTCTATGTTGTTCTCTCAAGTCCCCTAACGTTATCTTGTGTTTGTACTATCAACGACCACAATCCACTGCATGTAAAAGATCGTGTCGATATCCTTCTCTGGCGAAACACTTTGCCTTTGAATCTCCACCAAAAATCATAGCAGATCTTACATGCTCATCTATCAAAGTTCACATTCTAAGAAATTCAAAGTAATCTACCAAAAGATCGAACATCTTGGACAAGGTCACCAGGAGATGGGGAGACTTGGAGGTGGCAATTTATTTTTTAATAGTTTAAAACTTTAAAGAGTCTAATACTAAATAAAAAATAGCAATACTGTAAAACTAAAAGCCTAAAGTAAATAGTAATAGTAATGTTACATTAATATAAAGTCAAATATTTCAAAACTTATATAATCACATTATTGTATCTCATATTCATACTTGTTTTTCCGAATATTGCATATGATCATCATCATATCAGATTGATAATCGCTGAGATTATCATTACATATTCAAATTTTAAATTAAAAAAGATATAGTTTGATGCTAAATTTTCGATATACAAACAAAAATGAACAAACTAAAAAACCACAAATTTTTTGAGTACTAGTATGTTGATGGTACTATCATCCTACTCCACAAGGTTGTGATCATCCATCTCAAGGTCTTCAACTATCATGCTCTCCAAAAAATCATTTAAATTGTCATTGGTCTTAATGTTTGCATTAAAAACATTAAAATGAGGGCCAAAATACATAAAATAGTTTAATATTGTATTTTACATTTATTTTTCATCAGGAGACTTCACTTTTTGGATTAAGAGACTTCGTCATGAAGTCTCCAACCTTTTTTGAGGTCTTCGGATACATGAAAAGTCTCTAAGACATGTCTTTTAGGGGGGAGACAAGTCTCCCCGTAACCATGATCTTGGATGATAAAATCTTTGATGAATGTGCAACTAACAACCAGGTGGAGTTTAAGATAACTAATTATGCCTAGTTGTGCCATCGTATCCCCAGTATCATATCTTTATTAATGTATAATCATATAACTATATATTCATTGCTGCTAGCCATATATTCATATTCGTGTAAATATCATAGGTATTATTTCTCTCCTCACTCTTAGTATGTACTATTATGTCCCTCTACCATACCAATTGGGAGGGTTGTTAAAGAAACCAAAAATCTAGGCATTTCTTTAAGCTATTTTGCCAAGCATATTTTCATCATATACCTTCACATGCAATTAAGACATGACATGTACAATTACTCATAAGATGCCAAAAAGTAATTGTAAATCTCTACGATTCAAAAATTTCTTCTATCTACCTTAAACACCCATTGAACATTTGTTTCAGCATCAGCAGAGAGGATTGTAGTTAGATGGCATGTATTGATCGGCAACAGTGGTAGGGACAAATCACAAACGAGGATGAAAAATTAGCTGCACAAAATATGTAATAAATGCTGAATATTCGACATAACGAGTTTAAAATAAAGTCAGGTTAATCATTATGAAGACAACGCATCAATTGAATAGTGTGTGTATATATATATATATATTTTGCAAATCTTTAAGTTATTGCTCCATGAAAATGATATTTGGCTCTAAATCACACTGCATTGAAAATAGTATAGGGTGTCAAATCTTTGATTTCTTTCTGAATGAGGGTGAGAATGTACATTTGAATTGCTCTAGATGAAGCAGAGCATACCAGACAATTAACCAAGACTTAAATTTCAGAATCATAGTCATATGTCTAAGCTTGACAATTTAAACACTATAATTGCAATTATAAATGATAGCAGCATAGAGTAATTTGCATCTAGAGTTCAATGATACAAGCATGTCAAGCATAGGAACAAAATCATATGCATATAGGAACTGAAAAGACTACCTGAGCTGTCATCCTATTTACCCCCATCCAACCTGGTTCATTGGGAGGACCTATCCAATAGAATCTACAATTACAATGGGGGGTCAGCCCTCCCATCCAAGCGACTGTTGTCACTCACACCGGTGGCCCTACTATTGTAAGTGCTCTCTCCTCCTTTCCTAGTGCACTGGGGGGAATTCTAGATCGAATGGTAGGGTCCCTTTCTCAAAATTCATCCAGGTGATTTTCTGGATGAGCTCATACATAACCGATCTCCCATGATGCAACCATCCATGAAAAGATTGCAGCACTATGATTTTGTTGATGATAAGTTGTTAAGTATTCGCTCTCAGTCACCAACAAGCCTTGTTTCAAGTGGATTTTCCGCAACTGGAGTAGCCTCTATCATGAAGGATTTACTACAGGAGCCGTTGCTTCGAATACAGGAGGCATTGGGAACTTTAGAAGCCAGATGTCTAGTTTACTACAGGAGCCTGAAATATGAGATTCTCAGGGCTTGAGTCCAAAAGATATGTGGTGTACAATTAACCTTTTGCGGAAGACATAGTAGACAAATTAATCAATCTCAGTGTGGTACAAGGATTGGCCAGTAAGCATATGGCTAGGTTCCAACGTTTGAATCAATGAGGTCTTACGAACCATCTATGTTCTTCTGACAGAAAAAGATGTAGTTACTCAAGTATAGCCTGCAAGTATTATGATTCTTTTGGCTTTACTTGCTACCATATGAGAATGACATAAATTTGAAATCATATCATCTATACATTTAAAGAGTAATACTAATTTTTGGTTCTTGTGATCAAGTCTGCTTTTACTCGTGTAAAATGTCCAACAAAGTTTACTGATCTTAGTCTTGCGGATTGTTTTAACTTCTGCTTACATTAGACCACTATATAATGAAGCTCTAAAGAGACTAATTTAAAACAAACATAATATGAGAAAATAGTATTAATAAAAAAGATTATATGAATTGCATTTCGACTGATTTTCTCTTCACTCAATAGTTTATTTGTTTCTTCAATGTTGAAAATTCAAATTGCTCACTTAGACAATATTAATGTAGTTTTAAAAAAATCAAATAGAAAAGAATTGATCAATTGCCCATAAACAAAAGGCTCTGTTTGAGTGAAGTTAAGAGGTCAAAGTTCTTGTAACTTAGCCATTTTAATATTTTATCCATTATTGGATTTCCCAAGTCTGATAGTTATCCAATCTAGATTATATGCAATGTTGAGTCCTTGCCGATAAATCCAGAAAATCTTGAGCAATAGTTATCCAATGTAAGATTATATGATTTATTATTATTATTTGCAGGTGTACAAACTGAGCCCACAAAAATATGGTGGTTGGGAGGAGGACGGGCATTTCAACATTTCAAATACTTTGTCTAGGGATTAATCTTCCTACCAAGTTGTATGCCAGCTAATTGGGGTATTTCACAATCAATACTGAAGCCTTAAGAATTTACCAAACTTTTTCTTCATTTTTCCCATCGAGAAATCCAGAATCTTAAATAGGCTTCTTAGTTTAGTTTAATTACCCTAACAATGCAATTGAGGGTGTTCCAAATTCTGCAACCATTGTCACCACCTTCTCTGCCTAGGCAAAAATGGGAGCTTCCGGACATAACTTGAACATCCATCAAAGCCTCATGTAAATTGTTTTCTGGTCAGATAGTATAGTATGTTCTTGTAGATATGTATGCAAAATGGAGGAGAATATACTGGGCATGTTACTCTTTGACAGAATGCCTCAAGAGATGTTATTTCTTGGAACTCTGTTATTTCAGGATATGCAGCGAATGGATTTACAATATAGTCTGTCCAAACTTTTAAGAAAAGCATAGTGGAAATTGGTTTTATGTCATATATTAATATTATAGGTAAAGGATAGAAGAATTTTTTCAATTGTCATGGTTGTAGATGGTCAGATAGACATGCTTGCAAACTTCTTACTCTTGGGAAATACTTGATCTCACGCTTACACAACTATTTGTTGACTGCCCTCTTAATTTAAATTATGTTCCTTGGAGATATCCACAGACTTGAAATTGTGTCTTAAAGTATCTGACAATTTTCATAGCTAATGCCTCAGTGCTCATTGCCAATGCCTTTGTTACTACACTGATTATGCAACTATTGACTTTAAAGGTTCAAGGAACCCTGCTGCAATGTCTGTTTTAAACTTGATATTTCAACAGATTCTAGCATTGGGTTCAAATGTGTACGTAAATCCTGCTCTTTTGAGCACATAAATTAGACTTACTTGTTTACTTCATTTATAAGGTTAACACACTACAAAATAACGCTAACACACTACAAAATAGGGAGTGGATAGTTTGCTTTTGATAATAAATTTCCTAAAAAGGTGAACAAGAGCTAAGGGAAGTGGTAAGAATGCAAAAACCATATCATGTAGCAGTATATCTTCCCATTATACTGTAAAAGAAATGGCATGTGTGTGAATATATTCCTCTCACTTGTACCCATGAAACACAATGATCACCAGGCTCGTTATTACATTACAGTTAATGCCTGGACAGGCTGATAAATAAGGATCATATTCAATCAAAATTCAGAATCCTCTATTACTTGTACAGGTGGAATTCCACAATTTGATAATACCAGGGTTCCATGATCACGTGAAGTTCAAATTTCATGGTTTTATTAAGAAATACTGTCATACAATTTTTTTTTCAGAATCTTAGTGTATCATTATATCTTGTTCTACAAAAAAAAAAAATCATGCAGACTCTATTCTTATAATTGGAATCCAAAATTTATGATACATAATCACTGTCAGTTGGCACATATGTATTATTTATTGTAGTAAATATATAGAAGTTATTTTCTTTTGATTGTTTTTCATGGAAGTTTCACACTTATAATTGTTTGAAAATTTTTGGAGTTCTAAAATGTTTGGAAATAACTCAAACATTTTGAGGATTGTAAGGGAGTGTACAGCCAAATTGTGAGAACTTATGGCTACCTTAAAATCTTCTTTGCTCCAATTAAAGTTCCATCTTTGAGTTTGTTTTTATTGGTTCCTTATAAGGTAGGACATGGCTCAAATTCTTCAATTGGCAGCTGGAGATGATTGGTGTCCTTGGGCTGTTTATAGTATTTGGTAGTGTGTGTTTTTAATGGCTTTCTAGATCCAGTCATCAGCTAAAGAAAATAATTGCGATCAGAGTATTAGATTCTTCTGATTATATTGAGTTGAAAACAGTGAATTTTCCTTGTAGCAATTTGAGATCATATTCTGATATATTGAAGGTCAAAGTTTTTATGCTGGTTTCACATGATGGCAAAAGTTTGCAAGAGTTTTGGATAGCAATTATATAGTCACAATTTGAACATTGGTTGAACATGAATACCTACCCAAGATAAATTTTATACTTATAGGAGTCAGAATTATCTTTTATATTGCTGGTTAAGGAGAAACTTTTATGTTAAAATTTGTGTTCTCTCAACTTTCTCTGCATTCACTTGGTAAAATATTGTTTCTCATTTTAAGACCAAAGGAAAAAGAAGTAGCACATTTGTAAGCACAGTTACATCTGTGATTTTCTTGTTGATCCTCTGTTTGTAGATCTGGTTTGAGAAGATGCTAAAATTTGGAGGTCATTATTCTCGTCATTAGAAATACGAATTCCTTATTAATGATTGACTTATCCAACGGTTACAAGAGAAACTTGTTCTAAGGCTAGAAAAGCAATACCCAAAGGATATGGGTATTGTATTTGCATTGTTCTTAAATTATGTCAAGCTTTCTTGCAGGGAAGTTCTTCATTTAGATGCAAATTAACCTCATGCATACATGTATGGGGAATGTGTTGAATGCATAGCTACATCTAATATTATTGTGCAGGCTGGGCCTGACCCAAACTTCCCTGAAGTCGAAATACTTTGTTTGATGTTAACATACAAGCAGGGCTTGCCAGAGATTTTAGATGCGGCACCATTGAATGTTTTACATCTCAACACTCAGCACCTTTCTATGAGTTTGAAGTATTTCCTGTCTTAGTATGACGACAACATTTCTAGGAGTCTCAGGACCATCACATCTTTTAATTTTGTATGGCGATGGGTTAGTGACGAAAAATATCAAAAGGATGAGTCAAAAACTAATGTTCAGGAAGGAGATGTTTTCTTTGTTCTTGCAGGTATTCAGCTTGAAATTTGCTCAAACATTGGCACAAATCTAGAAGCAAACATAGAACACAGGCCTATACTCTTCTACAGGGCTAGAGTTAGTATCAAAGTGTTTAAGTAGTATATGAAGAAAGAAATAGAGTTACTTGAAGAATGCACTTAACGATTTAGAAGTGCCTGGATGATGTATGAAGCTTCACCTAAGTTGTGTTGGTTTAGTTCATTGAAGCTTATTAAGATGTGGCCAATAAACTATTTGAATGCTAATAAAACTAGTGTCTTTAAATTTACATTTAAAAAAAAGAGTGGTTCAGGGAATTGAATGCTCCTCTAATTTTTCTGGTTCAAGCAACTCCCTGCAATATTATAGTTTTTGGTAGACTTAAATTTGAAATATCTTCTGGGAAAATGGGAATTTGAGGCAAGATTTTCATTGGGCGCTACAGGGTCGAGGGGCTTGAGGTTTCCTGGTCATGTAAGAAGTTAATTAAAAATTGGCAGTTCTTAGTTGGTTGAAACTTTCAGAGAACCTTGTTTATATATTTACTGTTTCTCTGATGAAATTCCTAGGAAAAAAAAATTGTAGAGCTTCTATCATAGATTTGTCAGACCATTTTCTGTCAATGTTCTTCCTAAATTTTCTGCCTGAGGAATCGGAAGATGAAATACAGAATTTTTCCGAGATAGCAACCAAATGATTCCATGTTTTTTAAACAGAGTGCTAGCCTCACTCTCTTAATCGTATTTCTATGATGAAAAACATGTGTACAGAGAAATGGCAAAATTATGCCAGCCGCTCTCAATGAGAGATGAGCATCTTTTCCCTTAAAAAATCTCCATCGAAAATGCTGTTTCATTTCTTGAAAACCATGAAGAACATAGGAAAAATTGGCAATCCCAGAGATGCTTATTACAGTTAAAAATTCAAATGGGTTCAATACTGTTAGAGATGAAACTAGTTAACAATATGTCTAAAAGCTACGATTTTTTCATTCAACCAGAAAGGAGAAACAATGATTTTTTCCGCAAGTTCCAAAATATCACCTCTTTTTTAGATCTCAAGCCTTAAAAGACAACAACAGTACCATCAAGAAGAGGTACATTGAAAAGGGTTGTGAGAGGTCCAAAATCTTTTGCCCTGGCAATTGCTCTTTTCTACTTAGCTGAAAAAAGGCACAAACCTGTAGCTGAACCTCACCCACTAAAACCTTTTAATTTAAAACCCTTGAATGCCACAGAACCCTAGACCATGCCCAAAATAACCAGGACACTCATTATTGTCCATGTTAAAGTTTTGTAGTTTCAGTCGGATAAAATTCATTTGAATATATATATATATATATTCTATTATTATTTATTATCATATTCTTAGTCATGATAATAATTAATAAGCAAATGTTATTGATAACTAATGAGAGTTAAAGCAACATGTCTCTATGGAGACATGCACCTTAATATCATATACATATGCATTGAGAAGGTACCCTTGAAATACACAGAAAAATCATAAGGGCTAGTATAAGTTACAGTTACAGCAGAATGATCCTACCTTAACATGGTATCAGAGCAGGTGTAAAGACAAGATCCTATCAGATTAATTGAAACTTCTGCTTATTCTTCTGGAATTGAGACTTCTCTATATCTATTATTTATGCATCCTTGAATGTCATCAATTTTTGTGGCATAGACATCCTATCTGGCAAAGTGGATATTCTCTTGCATAAGGTTTATATATGTTTGTTCTCTCATAAGTCAGAGTGATTCCATCTTTGCCACTATATTCAAACAATTTTTTTATTCTGTTAATAATAGAAGCAATGCTGGTATTTGAATAAGACTGATGTTAGGGTCCGTTTGGCAGTGGGAATACAAGTGGAATAGGCATATGTAAATTCTTAAGATTTTGAATTCTCTGTTTGGATGCACTAGATCGGAATTGGAATAGGAATAAAATTGGAATACGTATTCCAATTTTAGCCCAAAAATGAGCATTTGCTATTCCACCTAAATAGGTGAAATAGGAATACGTATTTCTATTTCAATTTTATTTATTTTAGAAAACATAAATTTTCGGTCCATGAATTCCCCATCAAATTCTGGCTGAATCAAACAAGAATAGAAATACGTATCCCCATTTTCTATTTGAGAATAGGTATTCTAGAATAAGTATTGCTATTCCCATATTTATATTCCCTCAGCCAAATGAACCCTTATAGAAAGTTTGATAATAAGGGAAAATAATGCGATTGAAGCATATCATGCTTGCTGAAAAGAACTGATTCAGATGAAGACAACAAGTAATACACAGCGAATCAAATAAATCAGACACAAGTAAGCGGTTCATATAAAGACACGACCTTGAAATATAAGGGAAGACTTCTATGTAAATATCATGATATGTATTTCCAGTGCTTACTGAGATACCATTGATGCAAGAATGCAGAAAGGCGTTGATCTTCAATTAAAGTAGAATTCATAATCAAGTCAATAATTACATATGTCAACAGCAGTGACCAAAATGGTTGTCATCCAATCTGAAGTCAAATGTCTCTTGGATTGTAATTACATTCAACAACTTTAAGTAATACAATGGTTAGCAATTTATTTTGCATAATTCAATTAAGTGGCATTAAGACAAGAAACAATGACTATAATAATGAAAGGATTGTTTATAATAGGAAAAAGGAGTGGTTAATGAAATAACAATATATGTAAAGTGGTTGCCTAATTTGAAACTCAAATAATGTCAACTTGAGAAGACACGATAGACCTACAATTGGAATATGGATAGAATTCTTGACCATCAAGAAGTTTTTTTTTTGGGGGTCAGACTTGTCTGACAACAATACATCCTATCGACTAACATTGAGGAGTTAGTTTGGCACAGACACATATCATATCCTTTGTGTCCTATTAGATAGACAAGGGTTGTAGCCAATACCCATCACAAACTATAACCTTCAAGGTTAAGTTAAAAGACAAGAGAAAAGATGCCCCCACATACACAACTGCTAGAAAATAACTGAAAACTCAACAAACATAGAGGCATAACACGAAACAAGTACAAAAGCGAATCTCAAATTCTATTAAATTCCAAATCTTGTTATATACATCCTTTTAAGGGATTTAAGGGCACTTCCCTTAATACCGATGTCTCTCTATTCTTCATCTCCTTAGCTTGCTCTAATGGTACTCAACCTCCTCTACAATGTGGAGTCACTAGTGTTGGCAAACAATTTTTCCCTCTGACAATCTAAGTTTTTTATTTTCACCTCAAAGGAAAATGAATTGTTTTACAATGCCAACAATTGAGTTTTTTTAATAGTAAACTCTATGCAAGTTTTACTTTTAGGAGCAACTACCTTAATGAAAGATATTCGACAATTTCTCATTACGAGAGAATGTCTCTCACATGTATTTTTAACTAGAAAATAAAAAGGTGAAACACTCAACTCATCAAAATGAACGAAATTTGCAATTTGAAGAACCATTTTGTTGCCAAACTTTCAGTCTAGCCCTTTTAAGCTTCTAGCTTGATGAGCTTTCAATGCAATTATATTCAAGCCCCATCCTAGATAGCTCTTAGGTGGCTCTATTCTCATCAAAACAACCTAAGGTTTTCCTTTTGTGTTCTTTCCGAGTTTTCCCTGCACCACTTCCCCCTAATGCCTCCATGCGGGATTCTTGTCATTTCATTGCATTAAAGTCTTAGGTGATTTAGGTTTGGGCAAGTTGTTGTTTGAGCGTCTTCTTGATGAGAAGAAAGTCCTATTTGTTTCCACAATTTTGTTCCTACCTCAAGTAAGGAGTTTGCTTTGGATTTTGACCCTTTTTGATGGCTATCCATCTTTGGCGAACTTCATCAAGCAAGATCCCGAAGAATAGAGCAACAATGGCATCCGTAGGTGTATATCTAGTTGATTCACAATGAAAAGACCAAAGAGAAGCAAGGCCGTAAGCTAAGAGACTCTTAGACTGAAAGATCCAAAGTCAGAGTTCATTTCTGTGCAAAGAAACAAAACTTCATCCTTCAAGTTTCTCATCCTCTAGAAGCGAACATCTTCTAATGTGTTTCCAAAGCAAAGGCTTTCCTTAAGAATAACATATCTTGAATGTTGATGGTATTTTAGATCAAAGGTTGGGATTTAAAAAATGAATAGCCTTAAGGATAAAGCAAGAGAATTCATGATCCATTCATAAAGCTCCACATGTCCAGTGGATCCGGGCGCTGTGTTATAAGGAGGCTAATCTGGGCCCTTGATGTGCATTACTAAATGATAAATCCAAAGTCAACAATTAATCTCGAGGACTGTTTCTCTCTTTGGAAAGCGAAGGCCTCAATGGTGCTTGTCTGTGTAATGGAAACACTCAAAGCTTATTTTCTAGAAAACAAGGAAGGTAAACAATTTTAGAACTAGATGCAAGGATATGTTGTGGAGATACCATAAAGATGCTTTTGATGGAATTGATTGCAAAGAAGAGCCCAATACAAAAGAAATAAAATGTTCATGTGATCAAGACGAAGAATTCTTTTTGTGGCTTCTTCGAGCTAAGTTGAGAAACCAAGAGAAAAAGCCTCATGCAAAGAAGAAAGAGGTAACGTACTCAAGGCACGAAAATAGTAGTTCACACATTGCGCCTCCAAGCCAAAGGAAATCAAAGGTAGAGATAAGTCTACGAAAAAGCAAGGCATTGCTTCTTTCCCCTCACTTAATGGATTAAAGCGCAAGCCTTCACTCTGGATTCTCAAGTAAAGAGGGTGGCTCTCCATAAACTTAAGTAAAAGGATCTGGAAAGGAAATAATCTTGCTACTATAGGAGATTAAAATTGATATTATGTTTATCAGATTTATGAGCTATCAGATGGGTGGAAATGAATTTTTTTAAATAGCTGTTAACCATATGATTTATTACAAATCCAATCGTTACAGTTGTTAGTTATGATTTATTTCATTCATGTGGCGCTAACATTTGGATTCCCACATATATATGATCGAATTTTCCCCAAGCGGACTTCTTCATTGTTTTAACAACTATTTTATCAAACAATTGCTTTCTTTGCGTGAATACTTAGGGCTATTGGGTTTGATCGTCTAATTGGATTAGAGAGTGAGATAAAGAACTTCGTAGATACTTCTTTCAAATTTTATGATTCGTGCGACCTACACAAAAGGCTGAATTTGCAACCCATTCACCCAATAACCCAAAAATTGAAGGATAGCGAGTTAGTTGAGGATGTTGGATACCCCATGGCAATACAAGCTCTAGAGTTGGTAAAAGACTGTATAGAAAGATATAACCCAAAAACCAAGCAGATCTTGTTCCCCGACCAATCTATCCAGCTTTTAGTGAACAAAGAATTGATGCAGTTTACTTTTGGAATTCCAATGAAGGAGAAGTACTGTGGCATTGACTTTTCTTCTTCTGCATCAATGTTCAATGAAAAGAAGACTTTGAGAAGAGAGGACATGTAGAGAACTTAGTTCTAGACTCCTTGTTCCAAAAAGAGTAAAATGCGAAGATCCCTTTTTGGAATCAACTTAAAAAGGGAAATTGTGGACATCTCGGCATTCTTGCTAAGATTGAAAGGTAGGGAAGAGATCTACGACTTTATCTAGCATCACTTCTATTTAGTTCAGGCCATATGTGCTGAGGATTTGCAAGTTGATTGGGCCCAAATCATATGTGAAGAGCTAGCCTCCTAGCTAAATTCGTCCAAAGCATTCAAGCAATTTTTCATGTCATCATACCTAATATATGCTTTAGCCATGCATCATCTATGGCCCGGTCTTCCCAACATTAAGGACTATGATGAGAACACGAAGGTATATGAATTCTATCCTCACTGACAACTCGAAAAGAGCTTCGAAGAATATGTAAAGGTAAATGACGCCTTCACAATGAGGCTATGCTAGGATTTGCAAGGGTGCCTTGAGCGGAGATTCTCACTGGAAGCCATATCAATAGTGAGTCAGTTTGGATGATGCTTCATTAAATTTCTATCATTCTCATACCTAAGGGTTGGTGCATTCGATGGTTTTCTGAAAAGACTCCCTAGGTATATTGAAGATAAAGTAGTTCTTGTTGAATTACGCAGGCAAATTGTAGATGTGAATACCTTATGTTCCAATGTAAAGAAGATAGCTGACATCCCCTTCCCAATTGTGGCAGGACCTTATTCTTGTGCCTCTAGGCTTGATGCCCAAAATTTGGTGAAAGGCTGTGAGAACAGGGTTAAATTGATCGACTATGAAATCATAAGGCCCCAATATGATCCTGTTAGCTTTGTCAAAGATCATCTAAAGCTAGGATATGCTTACAAGCATGTTCTGAATATTGAGGACTATTGGGCCAGATGTTATGATGAGTACCAAACTAGAGAGAGGTACTGGTCTAGGCTAACTCTTGATGAAATCAAGTTATACAATGATAAAATTGATGTTAGTGATCTTACAGATGATGGTTCTTATATGAGGCCCTCCACTTATGAACAAATCCAGGACACTCCTATAGTGTCGATTCCGCCTGATGGTCCTGTCATAGATACAATGGAAATTCTCATGGATGGCATCATCAAAATGACAGATAAGTGGGTAGAATGGACATGAGCAAGTAAGAAGAGAACTAGAACCACTAGTTTTTGCCAATGGAGTAGCATCTGGAATTGCTCTATCTTCACCAACCGCTACTTCAACCACTACTGCCACATCAACTAGACTAGCAAAATCTATTGGTGGAGGAGGAGATCAACCTCCTGAAAAGAATACACAAGTTGCTCCAATCTATGGAGGAGGATCTTTGCCAAACACTAGAAAAGTGGGAGATAACGAGGTGGAGAAAGATAAAGATATAGAGAAGGAGAAATCAGTAGTCAAGGACTCCTTTGTGCCAGTTATTGACCTAGATGGTGATAACAATCCTCTCGATGGACAGGAGAAAGTGATGTAGGAGCATCCTGGGTGTGAGGGAAATCTTGCATCACCCAAAAATATTTTTATTTTCAGCCTTTTCTATTTTAATTAGGACTAGTAGACAGGGGGTTACTATTTCTAGGAGCTTACTATTTTTATTAAGTTTGTCATACGAGCTCGAAATGTTCTGATTTTCTACATGAAGGCCCATTTCAAAATTATAAGCCTACCATAAAAATCTCATTGCTCTAGCTTCAGTTTCAGATAAGTTATTGCAGATTTTCGGTGGAAAATTTTGGAGAAAAATCTTTGAACTCATTTTTGAAGGCCTTAGAGGCCTTGGATGAGGTCCGAAAACTCAATGAATGGGCGCTTGCATGGATCTAAGCCTGTAGATCAAGAGCTAAGGTTTTTGGAAAATGGTTATAATAGCCAATCAGAGGAACAGTTCGTGAGTTATGGCCTTCTGAAGTTGGGCTACTCGAAAATTCTAGAAATAAATGTCAAAGGTGTATTTGGCCGACTCTATATGTATTGTTAGGGTCTATCATCCCTAGGTATTAAGTTTGAGTGTCTAGAACCTTCTTGAGCGACATAAAATTGCCTATTTAAGAAAGGCTTGAACATTGTCTAAAACAACTTTGGGTGATAGTTCGTAGCTTTGTTTTGGAGATACTGTAATGAAGGCGCCCGTGTGGGTTAGCATTTCGTAATTGTGAATTCTGTAATTTTGCATTTGTGGCGGTAATAAGAAGCCCCTATTTTGTTCTCATAATTGCTATTGTTTCGATTATGTGTTTATGGTATTAAGGGGAGCACCCTTCATCAAAAAGATACATCCCAACAAGGTAAAATTCTATCCCTTTCAGTTACTAAAATAACTACCTTTCCATTTGCTAGCAAGATCAAGGTGACCTCTCCAGTGGTGGGGAAGCTTTTTGATCCTACAACCATATAGTCAACACTCAATGTCTTTTCAACCAAATCTTGGTTGGAAGAGACCATTGATATAAAGAAGAGATGTGAGGAAATTGCTCCATCTAAATACCTCATTGTGCAAGCAACTCAACCTCAGCCCGTGTCAAAGAAAACAAAATAGTAGAAGACCATTGCAGTGTTGGCAATAGACTCAATTTCTAGACACTTGCTTCTGGAGATTGTAGAACTCTAGAAGGAAGGAAAGTTTCATAAAATAACTCCTAATGATTTTTACATCAAAACTGTTGACATGGGAATTCCAGTGCATGACTTTATGGTCAACATCTAGAAATCAACTAATACTATGATAGAAGTTAAGATGGAGGAGTTAAGGTCTGAGAAAGAGGTACTGAAGGCCTCAAATAGAGAATTGATGGATTACATTAGAGTTGCACTTGAAAGCACACCTTCAAGTACATTTGATCCAAGTGCAGAGGAGAACAAGAACTTATTGCTTAAGCTACAACAAGAGAGGCATTTGGTCAAACTAGTCGTGCGTGGATAGAGGAACTTAAGGCCCAAGGTCCTCCCCTCATTGAGAACCTTGGAACTTTGTTGTTAGACACATATAGATTGAGAGAAATAATGTCTAATCACTAGGACTAAATGAAGAAGGAATCATAAAGCTTAACAGAGCAATTGGTTCTATTACAAGAGGTGATTGACAGGAAGACCAATGTGGTTGTAAACCATGGGATACTTAAATCCAACCAAGAGCCATTGCTTCATTGGAAGCAATATTTGGAATTCAAATATGAGACTTCAATGAAGTTTGAGAATGAATTGAAATATGTTGGTGATTTAATGAAGAAGGAAATGGATAAGATATCTGAATATCTACAGGTTTTACATACTGAATCTTATGTCACCAGTAACCAACAGCTAGTGGATGTTGAGTGAATGAAGACTAAGTTTCTAGCATTCATTGAAGAAACTTCTAACCCAACAACCTTCCAAGGGGCAAAGCTTCTAGAACTCAAACTAGTGAATTGCGTCCTGAAGTGTGCAACATAAAAGCTCCAAGAAAATATTTCTAGAATAGAACTAACAGAAAAACATGACTATTGGATGCTTAGAGTTGACAAGATCCTTATCCCAAGAATCACGATGCTGAAGAATGTAATTGAAATAATGAAGGCCTATAGAGCTAAATCCATAACTTCGAAGAAGATCTAATGCTTCGACAGAAGCATTACATACATCCTTTTCTACAAATATGACAAGTGTCCTCTCTCTCTCTCTCTCTCTCTCTCTCTCTCTCTCTCTCTCTCCTGATATTGTAGCAATATTTGGCATTCTCCTCATAGCCTTAGACTTTTGTACTGAATGATAACTTAGTCAATCCTATTCTTAGCATTCATTTGTTCAGAGATGCTCAACAATGTAATCATCAAACATAACTGGCCATTTCTAAGAAGGCTTATAAATGTAACTTTTTGACGAGTAAATAAGATCGACAAATTTATTATGTGGGCAAACCCTTGTAGCTGGGACTACTGAGTGAGAATCCGCATTTGCATCTTGAATTTGTTGTTCATTTAGTCCTTGTATGGTACTTGGAATAAAATATGTGTAGTGCCTGCCCCTAAGTCGTATTTTCAGTCATCCTTGCCAAACTCTTTTAGGCCAATTTTATGTTTGATGATTAGTATTATTATTTTAGAGATTATCAGATGTGGTTTTACACTCAGTTATTATATGATGAGATTACTTGGTACTCTATATTTCATGCATGTACGATGATTATTCAATGTTTTCAATTATCGATGATGATTAGTTAGATGGTTTATTAGCACATGTGCTTTCTTATGGATACTTACCCCATACTGCATGTGTATGGTGTGCGTGTTGTTTTCTTTATGTATGGTGTTTCTGATGTGGTTAAGGAAGGGAGTCGTAGTCACCTGCTAGTCGGGATCTACACGATGCACCACTTCCTGCCATTGCCTGTTTAGCTTAGAATATTGTGTCTGTACATGCGTGGATTTTATGCAGGTTGCAGGTACCGGGTATCGACTTCCCTGAATTGCCAGGATGAGCGTACCCTATCGCATTATCTCAATGGTAAGAGAGGGGAGATAAACTCTTAAGTCCAATTCCTAAAACCCTTTAGCCAATTGTCCTAATTGATAATTAGGACAAGTATCTGAGTTAAGTACCCTCCAAATGCGTCAGATGACGTTAATTCGTGATTATAACCCTTTTTTTTTATTTAGTATGTGTTTTCCTATGATGGGTTTTCGTATGTTGCTTCATGAGTCCTTGATGTATTTTTTCTACTAATTAAGTCTAATTAAAAAGGTTAATTAATGATTTAATTTAATAGAAAATTATTATGATATTCTAATATTTAATTATATTTAATTAATTGAGAAATTAATTAAATAAAAAGAATTAAATTTGGAGATAAAAGTTTTAAGTATAATTTTAGAATGTGATAATATTTATTTAATTTAATAATAATATATATTTAGAGTTTATTTTTAAATAAATGCTAAATATTATTATTAATTGAATTAATAAATATTTTATCAATTAAAGTTTCTTAAATAAATTAAAAGTGGAAAAGATATTATATTTTTAAAGGTTCTAGATCGCATGATCTAAGCATGAGCTTAAATATGAGAAATTAATTAAAAGATAAAATAATAGAAAATAATAATGTTGTTTTAATTTCATAAAGTGCGCATGGGTTTAAAAGTAATAGAGATTAAAATAGAAGTCAAGTGAAATATGAAATAAAGTTATTTAATAATTCATTTAATGTGCATTAAAAGATTAAGCAAAGATTAATAAAAGTTAATTTGAGAGTTAACTCAGTGGAGTAAAGAGTCTTCTAGGGTGAACGCACAATTAAGTGCCCCAATTTGAGGGGAACTCTTGATCACAACTTGTGGGTTCATTTTAGAGGGACGACAGATATTGGACACAATTTTGGGGAAATGTGAATTTTGGAGAGAGTTTTTGGAAGCAAATTTCAGAAGGAGAATTCTAGGAAAGATTTTCAGAAGAAAGTTATTGAAGAGGAGCGAGTTCTCTTACAAATTTTTGGGGATTGCGTGTTAGCATCAGGTTCATGTAGGGTATGGTATTTTGACCCCTAAATGATTTAAGAAATTTAATAGGTTCTGTCTACTTCGTTATTGTAAGAATCTTGTCTCCTTGAATGTATCATGTCTTCATTCTAGATCTTTTGCTATTCGATTTCATCTATAAATCCAGATTGGAAAATTATTTAGAAAACCTCATTCATAGGTAAGAAGGGAATTTGGATTAAATCGAGATTTGGGTTGAATTAACATTGGATTGAGAAATTTAAATTTGGGAAAATGTTTGATTTTGAGAATAAAAATTCTTAATTGAAAATTCGAATGGTTCAATTTATCTTTTCTATCAGATTAAAATGACAATTATTTATTAAAAATAATAATAATAAAATATACATATATCTGTACTTATAAGGGGGAAGAGAATTGTTAAAACAATTATTATAAATTAAATATTAAAAAAAAAATAAAAAAAATAACATGTGTAAAATTATAATTATGGCAATTTATTGAAAGAGAAATTGTTTATTTTAAATCTTTATTAAAAAAAAAATACACACACACACACACACACACACACACACACACACACACACACACACACACACACACACACACACACACACACACACACACACACATATATAATAATAATAATAAATAAAAAAAATTATTAAATAAAACTTAAGTTATATACTTAAGCGAAATTTAAAAATAACATATTAAAAAAAAACAAAAAAAAAAAAAAAATTAAATATGTTTTAGGGCGGGGTAATTAACCCAACCCCACTTACCTTTCTACGGCGGCTATTCACGTGTGGGGGCTGCCTGCGATTTTAAATCGCATGGCTTTCTTCATAATGGGCGACTGTTTTGACAACGCCATCATTAATTTCAAGCCCTCAACGATTTGTAAATCGTTTGCTTAAGTTTTATACAAATTGTTTTATAAAGTTTTTAGGTTATATGTGATTTAGTTTATATCAAATTTATTTATTATTATACATTATTTAATGTTAATCTTATGTCATTTAATCTATATTAAATATTTAAAAAAGCTTTTAATTTATGAGATGCTAATAAATAATTTTGGATATTATATTGAACTAATAGTTGTTTAATAATGAACAATTATTATTAATGGTTTCATTAAGTAAGTTAAATCTTAATCAAGTTTTAACTAAGTTATTATTAAGAGGATATGAGATTATTTTTATTTAATAGTCAATCAATTATTATTTTAATAATTTTAATAAATGATTATAATTACTCTTAAGTCATGTTATGATAAGAACAAGATTGGGTTAATTTGTAGGGGTCAACTATGAAACTTACTTACTTGAAACATACATTAAAATGGAAACTGGAACCTTACACTTAATTCAACCACATGTTTTCAAATCAAACCCAAATGCGGGATGATTCTGTTTTCTATGTGACTATTTTGTTATCTATGATTTGGGGTTCTTGGGGGTTGTTAGATGTTGACCAATTTAGGTTGTTACCAGAGGCTCGGGGGATTATGTGATTGAGATGATATGTTGTTTTGGTCTCGATCTTTTGAAACCCAACCACAGTGATGTGTCGATATGCTCTATGACATGTTTGTGATTACTGTTTGTTATTACTTTCCAGTTTCTTGGTGTGAAGCTAAAGTGTATGTATTTGAGATACCAGACTTAACTATTTTCGAGTCTCGATCAGTTATATTTGATAACCATTTTTGAGTCTCGATCAGTTATACTTGGATTGCTTTTCGGTCGCTTGAGAGGACTGAAGTGTTTGTTATGTTCTTGATGATGTTATGTTTTGACTTGACCATTATGGAGTCTTTGATCAATATTGTGATCTATTATTGGGATACCTGTTGGTTTCTCGTTGGAGAACCATTAGATATTTTGACTTATCATTGATGCCTTCAGTTGCTGATAGAGAACTGTTGTGATCATTATGATTATCATTTGATGCTTTCCAGTCACTTCTATAGGGCTGAGGTGATATTTTGTGTTTTGTGTTTTCATGAGCCTAGGGTAGGTTATCTACGTGGAGTGTCGGGAAGTGGCTTGCAATGAGGGACGGGAGACTCGAAGTGGCTCTGGGGATGACTCATTGCAAGTTGTTTGTTTTAACAAGTGAAAACATCTCACCTAAATACTGACTTAAATGAACCTAATAAGATAATTGTATGTTCTCTCCCATGCCTTGAGTGCTAGTACAGGCTAGGATGGGGTAGAGAGAACGCTTGGTTATGACCTTGCATTTCATAGTATGCCTCGTCAGTACAAGAGGATACTAGTGGCCGCAGGATCAGTAGGGACCCGAGATTCCTAAGGGATTGCTCGGGTAACTTCTACGTGACTTTTGCGATGACACTTTTCCGCTTGCATAGCAGGTTTCCTACGTGTCTTTGTGGTGCCTCTGGGTCTAGATGTCTTTCTATGTTGGAACCTTTGAGTTAGTATACTTTTAGGATTTCCCAGACGTAGAGAGTATTTGTGTTTTGTGTTTTGATACCTTGTTTGGGACTTGAGACTATCTCCTCAGCGCGGTGGGAGTGGACCATTTAGGTTCCACGCGGTCGGGTGGTAGTGCTTTTACTCTTACCATTTGAGATCCGTTTGGTGCTACCATGGCTGGAGCTTCTTGGGATGCTTGTTCTTAATGTTTAGGTGATGCGTTCTACTTTGGAGGATCATCTTATGCTTTATTCTAGTATGTTAGATTTCTTTATGCATATGAGGTAGTATGTTTTAGGAGTGATGTCCCTATTACTATACTACCGATAATCTCTTCGGTGACTTGGGATGTTACGCGTGGGGGATGGCTAGGGCCCATGATGGTCTAATGATGTTATTGATGGTTGGGAGGAACCACACACTTAGATTAGTTGTGATTTATGATAGATGGTTTATTATTATGGATGTATGGATGTATCATGTATGGTGAATGGTTTCATATAATTTTACTATACTTTGTATCATGGATTTGTGGAGGTTGATGTATTTCTATTTTTACATATGTATATTCTTTTAAGCCTTTCATACCCTGTGACATGTACAGAGGATGATTGAGCATTCCGAATTAATTTGCCAGGAGGCATTCAGAACAAATGTATATTATGGACATTGGACTTTCTGATTATTCTTTCATATGTATGTGGTAGTTGTTAGACTTAGAATTAATTAAATTTAAATGTGACTCAACGTCTTGGGATCCTTAAGGAATGTAACTTGTGATGTATGTTTGTTGATGATTACATGATATTGCTTCCGCTACTATGTGTTTGATGTGTATGTTATACTTTCTTACTTAAAAAAAAAAAAAAAAATGTTTAGCAAACTTAGTGAAACTTTAGGTTAATTCTTTTGGATCCCTTGGCGGGGCGTTACTATATGCTATTAATGAAAATAGTGAGATTGCAAATAAACTGGGTTTCGTTTCTTTCTTTTCAGTGGATGTGAGTTTTACTTCCTTTGTTACAATATTATCTTAGTTCCTCTATTTTTTACAAGTTAGTTCTTATGCATTTCATTGCTATGTAAGAAGTCCGGGTTTTTGGTTAATGAAAGGAGCTGAGTAGGAAGCAATCTGGGTATTCTTTAATCTCACTCACTTGGGCAATCTAGGTATTGTCAAGTTGACCATACTTTCTTTTCTTATGCAGTGTACATTTGTAGATAGTCTTGCATTGTTGTATCTTGCATTCAGAAGATAGAGTAGATTGCATTCTAAATGATTATATGAACTTTAAAATGATTCATGCACATTCATATTTGTGGAGGTTGTGAGTCATCATCTAAAATTGGCCTAGATTGCTTGAATTGTGAGGCAATCTAGATATACCTCTCTTGCTCTCTGGTTAAGAGCATACCCCTCAAAACCAACCGATCTACTAAAAAAAAATTCATTGCAAACCTTTGCACCACAAGGGAGTTGTACCTTTCAATTGAAGGTTTTTTGATAGACTACTACATTGACTCATTTTGTCGTTAACTCTTTTGTTTTCCACCATACTGGGTATATTAGAAGTCAAGGTATTAACCAAAATACAAGGAAGACAAATTGTTAACCAACACATTCAAATTATATAACAATAATCAACCAGATGCTTGTTATTATTACAAAATAAAGCCAATTTTAATACTTCTTCACCTCTATTACTTCAAACCAAAATAAGAATTTGTCTATGATAAAAAATCAGCATCTTCACACACCATTGATTTCCACAAGAGAACACACCATATATATCAATGAATAGCAGTATCCAATATTTAGAAAACTTTGATTATAAAACTAGTAGAATTTCATATATATTTCATCATAGAGTTCTTACTTTTAATTAAAGCATAGATATATAAAAAAAAAGTTTATTTGTATGCACAGAGTCGACCTTAAACTAGTATCAAGTCTTAACATATATAGCCACGTAGGGCTGAAACTAACCACAGTCAAAATTACTTCACCAGGATTGAATAGTCTATTAGTTACTATAACTAATTAAACTAGTAAAGCATAACAATAAAAGAGACTAAAATTATGGCACCCTGCACCTGCCAAATATCTCTAGGTCTCTATGATCCTAGGATTTCTTCGATGAGGAAGAAACCAGTTAGGTTGTTTTCCAATTTTCATAGGCAAAAGTAAATGCAGAGATGATTTGCTGATGTGACAATCCGAGATATGCCATCGTCTGTTTCCATACCTCTTTGTCCTTGCGAATTTTCCCGACCTTTGTTCCATGCATCTCCAAATGCTTTTGATTTATTATCAATTTAGACTCCACGTGCACAACCTTGAAGAAGTCTTGTACTATCGGTGTTTTTATCTCTTTGAGCTCCTCAAACTTCTTTTGTAAATCTTTGACAATCTATTCACCAGACCTGGCTGATTTCTCCTCTACATTGGTGCACTACTTATCAATCCATTTCAAATCTCCTCGAATGATGTTATCAATTATTTCCAGCCCATTAGTAATTCTTTAATCTTAGAAACTCCTTGAGTGATGACTTTTTTTCTCCATTCAATGCAATCCTTCATCACATAGAGGGTTTCATCATCTAGTCCTGGGATTGGTTGTTTTGCAAGAAATTTTTGTAGGTTGTATTCCTGTGCTTCCTCCATCCATGATACCTCTTTGACCCAATTACCTTTCCCTTTCTCATGAGCCTCTATACTTGATTCTAGTTTCTTGATTACATTAGTGGTTTCTTTATGAGCATTACTCATAACATTGACCTGTTTGATTACCTCTGCCTTGACAAACTCAATCCATTCCTCAAATGATTTAGTGACTAGTTTGCTCATCTGCATATGATCCAAGATTTTTTGATTGATTGGAGACTTGACATCTACAAAAGTGAGCATTTCACTGAGCGACACTGGTTCAGGGGTTGGATGACATGGATATACTAAGCCATGCTTCTCATCATTTCCTTCATGTCTTGTTTGCCATTAGCATCTTTCCAGACTCGTTCAACAATCTTTTTTTTGACACCTCAAATATTTTCATATCGATTGCCTTGCTTCCTTTTCCTAGGTCCACTTATGATATTTGATAATCTTGAGTACTAACTTCATCATTATCTTTATCCTTGACTTTCTTGGCAATTTCTGCCATCCAATTCCCTGTATTTTCATCAAACTTGAGCATGGGTTTAGTTTTTGGCTTTTTGCCCTTGGGTTTCTTGCCCAAACATTTACCTACCAGGTCATCGATAAGTAAAGGAGGCACTATGCTTCACTTCTTCCTAATAGAGGTCTCCAACCATTTGGGGGCTATTGGAGTCTTCTTTGGTGTTCCAAAGCTACTGGTTAAGGCAAGGGAATCCAGGGATGTTGCCTTCACCGCTCAAGGTTTGTTGATTCTCAACCATATTGGAAGTGTCACTGCTAGGGACATGCTCTATTTCTTGTTTTGCTTTTGGAGGTTCCAAATCTACCAATGTTTCATAGTCTTTCTTAGGATTGTTCTCCCTCTACTTCTTCTAATTATATCGACAGTTCTAAATTGCAAATTGTTTACCTCTCTTTTACTCCAATCTAGCTCAGGGATTGGGAAACTTTCAATCTGTTTTAGGTACCAATGGTCTAACACATCTTCTTGCTCATCCTCTTCAACTTCATTTATGTCTAGGCCAATTCTGAAGGTTACAACCTGCCTTAAATTCATCCTAGACCACAATCTTCTTTTGATTTTGAATTCATTTGGACAATTGGCCCAATAATCCTCCATTTGTGGAATATGCTTGAATGTGGGTGGAACATCTAGATTATCTCTAGAAAACCCTGCATAATCAAAATCTTTCCTTAAGATGGAAGGGTTCAAGTTTAGGTTTTGGAGTTCATCTTCTATCAACATAGCATCTTTGAAACTTTTACATCTGTAATGACCAAGCTCTATAGGGAATAAAACCCCTAATGCCTTCTTGGTGCTTTTCAATTGTTGTTCAACAACGACCAATTGCCTTCATACCTATAATAGTTCAAGATTATATAGGTAATATCAAAGTAATCTAAGGGGTTTACTATCGAATTCCCCAACTCTAATGTGAGTGAACTTTGGGAATTAGATAAAATGGTAGCCATAGGTATTAATTACTTGTATAGCTTCTTTGGTAATCCTATCATTTTCTCTACCTCTAAGTTTAAAGACTAACCTCCCCAAAAATATGTCATTAACCCTTCTAAACTCTTGAACGAGCTTCCTATCTTGCAGATGTTTGTAATAATTATAAATTGTCATGTCTTCAATCCACCATTCATGGGGAAGTCCCTCCCAACCTTTTGAAATAGCTAAAATGTAGAATAGGTAAGAGGCCATGTAGAAAGGAGTCAAATTGGCTAAATCTAACAACTCTATGTGCAATCTTTTAGCTATTAGCTCTGCCCAATCAATAAATTTCTCACCTCTCACAATTTTTTGTATAAAGTACATCCAGTCATCCCAATGAAAAACGTGTTCATTTCCTTGTACCATATTTAGGAGAAAAACTATATTTTGTATCTCTTTTATGAAATGCTCAATAGTCAAGGGCTTGGGTAATTGTGAGCCTCCTTTCACTACTTTCAAAAGCCAACTCTATGCGATGAGGGAATTATAATCTTTCTTCTTTCCTTCATATATCGGGGTTGCTTCCTCAAAGGTAGAGCTGCTATAACCATTACCTTATCGATCTTGCCAACATTTCTCCTGAAAATTTTCTAATGGACCTATTTTTGGGATCATATATGTTGGCAAATTCTATTACTAATTCAAGACATGATAGAGTGGGAAGAAAGACCACGACTTCTAACAATCCACTATTGGGTAAATTTTTAGAAATCATTCCTTTTAGGGCATTTTTTACTCTCTATTAATATTTTCAAGATCCTATTCACTAGGAATGTATCATAGATTTTAGGGAGAGAACTCAACAAACAAGTCTATTTTTCAGGTTTAGGGAGCTTTGGTAAAAAAAGAGAGATTTTAACTAAAAATAAAAGTAACCCACAACATACAAAAACCCAAACATTTTAAAGAGCAACCTGAAATGGGGAATCATAGAAGGGAGGGTATGAACTTACTGCTTTCCCATGTCAAAAAATATATGTAATTCCTTACCAAGCTTCATTGCCTCTAACTCTAGAATAGTCGATGAACAAATAATAGTGAAAAGAAAAATATTTATGGTAGAAATTTGGGGAAAGATTATAGACAAATATGGAAGTGTGGAACAATAAATACATTTGTGTGAAAATTTATTTGACAAGACATGTTATGGAATTTTAATTAACTCTTGTCAAATTGACGTAGATTTTTGATGACCTCATTTGATTACCATGTTTTGTTTAACAATGACTCATACTATGCCATGCATCACCAACTGTCCTTATCACAACATTGCACTATCATGCTATTCCATCATGCATGACAACCCTGATATGGTATGTACTTCCAATGTTATCGGGATCAATGCCTTATTAGAAAAACACCTACAGAGAAAAAGTCTATTTATCATTAATGTTTTAGATCACACTACATGATCCATCGTCAAGATGAGAAAGTGTAGGATCATGTAGTGTGATCCGAAATGTTGATGATAAATAAATGCACACAATCGAATCCAGAAAACTTTGTATTTTACAAATGGATTGTGGAAATCTGTTACTGTTAAGAGAAAAAGTCATTCGAGCAACATTATTCAATTAATGAAATCTTGATGTTGAACTTGAACTTTGAATTGAAAGGTTCAAGGTTCAAATTGGAGATGAAACTTTAGTGGACCAAAAGATGAAAACTAAAGCATAAAGCTTTTACCCTTTCCATGGACAAGCTGAACTTGAACTTCAACTTGGCATAAAATGAAGGTTGAAGTTCAACTTCAACTCGGGTATGAGCAAAGCTCAAAGGCTGACTAAAAGAGCAAGGAATTAATACAAGTGCAACAACCAACAAGCTTTCCCTTCTTTCTCTCTTCAAAAAAATCTCTCCAAAACTCCCTCCTTCACTAAATTTGAAGATCCCCATTTGATATTTAAAATGGAGTGCTAAACTAAGCGCCCAAACAAACTTGAAATTCAAAATATGGTGCCTAAGTATAGAAACTTTAAAATTTCAAAATCCTACATTAAATGCTTCAACTACCATTGATAGCTAGAAGAATACAATATTATTATCATATAGTTCTCTGCAATAGTCCCAACAACATCAAAATTATGTGGGTCATTGACCAATATATAGTTTCAACAAAAGACTTGTTTGTTCAATATAAGATAGATGAATGTCATCTATAGACCCATTATTGCCCAAGCTAAAATTGATGATTGGTTCATAGGAAACAAACTTACAAAAGCATGACATGAGTGTGGAGACAAGATTAGCTTTGTGGCGCATTGCTAAATATATTTTTCCATGATCTAAATGCTATAGGCTTGTCTAAGGGAGTCATGAATATGCCATTACTTTTGGCGATCATTTGATCAGCTATAACTACAAAAGATAAGTTTAGAGAAACTTTAAAGATTTGGACTAAGGGTTAGTTTGTATTTGACATAAGTAGTAGTTAAATTTGAGTTGGATTATGTATAAGAATTGCATCTATTTTTTACCTTATAGTGATTAGGAAAGATGGAAAGTCTTTACATGGAGAAGAGAGTTCATGTTGTCATATCAAGTGTGTACGAGACTTAGTAATTTTCTTTTCTTGCCACATTATAATGTACTTTCGGTTTCTTCATAGAGTGAGTAATTGTTATATCCTAATTATTGCTGCAATCTATAAGAAGAGTGAGAAATGACATGATGAAAGACATAATTTCTTTAGGAATGTTGAAGGATATACTCCTTCTAAGATCGATTCAGTTGGTGGGAGTGACAACTTCTTATTTGTGGGTATTCATTAAGGGATTCATGGTGCATCTCTTGATGTTATGATAAATTGTTATTACTTTGCATTACTAGATGGAATATTCTAATGTACAGTCTGGATATTAATTGTCATTAACATTACAACTTGTTCTTCAAACTCATTAGACTACTAAGAATGTATAATCCATTGTGGTGGGGTCTTTGCAAACAAAAAGAAATATGCAACAATTGAAAGGGATTAGTAAGATTGGAGCACTCATTTCTTTCAAGATTCTTAGGAGGGTCAAGTGGTATGAATTTCATATAATTAGAAATATCAACTGCCTTTTGCATAGCATTGAGTTGAGTTGCTAGAAAAGTCTTTTAGATACATCAAAAGGATATTGTTGACTATTGGCTCTAGACTAGTGAGATAAATATTCTCTCTTGAGTAGTATATATGTTTTATTTTTAGCTAGTCACTTATCTTTATCCATGCATGTAATATAAGAGTTTTTTTCTTCTTTATTATGCTCTTTTTTTCCCCCTTGATCCTCAAGGATGATTCTTTGCAAACAAGAAGAACATAAAGAAGTTTGTGATATTTGATGCAAATTATTTGACAATATAAGGTTGGAATTTTACATTGTGGAGGGGAATAATAAATGATGTTCCATTTTCTTTTAAACTCTCCATAGAAGGGAGATGTCAGAGAAGAGATACCATCAAGAGGGAGTCTTGAAGAAAATATCTTTGATGATTGAGATTATGAGTATCCTTCTATATCAAAAGGGAGCTTGAAAATTCATTAGAGACAACCCTAGACAAAGAAAGGGAGTAGATAGAGGATATGTTGACCTTAGGGAGTTTGACATTGAATGAGGAGCTCAAAAGGTTGATCTATTAGATTCAAAGGGAGTTTTAAAACTTTATTGAAAGTAACCTTGACAAGGAGGTCAAAAGGTTAGTGTTTCTTCATTAAGAAGTTCCAAGTGCCTTTTGTCAAGCTATTCACATGTGATGTTCGAGAATATACATTTGGTATAGCTTCCATGATAGTGGTTACAATCATTAAGCTTCAACATTGCCTCTGAGTCTTTCATTGACCTTTATGGTTCTATTTATCTAACCAAACATTCAATTCGTGCATGGGCATTGTTTAGAGGAACATACATTAGATTGTTTTGCAAAAATTCTACTATCTATAAACACACTACAATGATCACATGTTTTGATCTTTGATTTTATGGTTTCACATTCCTTCAAGCTTTATTTCTCAAAACTTTGTCATAGAAAACTTGATATTTTTTTTCAAACGATTAGTGTGCTTCCCTTGCTAGACATTATTTCAAACGGTTCATCACCTCCATGTGGGTTTGTCCAGCTGAAAAAATTCCAAATTACACTAACTAACAGAGGGATCATGGGTGTATTTTATGTTGTTGATAGAGAAAGGGAGTTTGATACAACATCTGACCAAACTAATGGAGTTAGAGTTGTTTCTTAAAAGGTGAAAATTTTCAAACAAAACACATTCCTTCAAGCTTAATTTCCCAAGTTTTTGCCACAATTGACATCATAATTTTACCGAAGGATTAACGTGTCTTCAATGTGAGACATTTTGTCAAACAAGTTGCAGACATCCTCAATGTTCACCCGAAATTTGTACATCGAGTGGGGTTATTTTGTTAATAATATAGATTCATCATGCTTTGGAAGGTATCTAATGTAGATTGAAAACTTGAAATATATCTCACAAGTAGGAAAAAATTAATAGAGGTGGTAGGGCTTGCGTGTTTCAATATCCAATTAGCATTCCCCTAAGCGGTTTGTAATTCATCTTTTCTTCATATTCTTTAGAGTCCTCATCATGGCTCAATATTTGAACTTAGAATCTTTCTTACTTCCTTTATAAGGCAAGGAGTCAAAAGGTACATTTGGTTTTTGCATGCTAAACTAAAGAAAATCAAAGTGTCAACTTCCTTAGATATGTCTTATGCCAATTCTTATTTGTCCCTCTTTCCTCCAGTACAATCCAACGATCAAAGTTGTCAAATGATTCTCGCTTGTGGTGTCCACTCTAATAGATTTGTCATATATGATGCCTCATTATTTCAATGTTCTAGGCTTGGGAATAATCTCAAGAAAGGTTAATGGGTTGCCAATTGCATTTTCTCAAAAGCATTCATATTTCTTCAACCATCCTTTTGTACTGATTCTGTGAATGTGGAATCCCATGAGATGGTCTATTCAGGGGCATTCAATCATATAATGAGTTCACCAATAAAATTTATTCCTCTATAGGAAGGTTGCATTCTATTGAGACATTTTGACAAATAGTTCATGGGCAATGTATTTTCTTCCACACTTTGCATACATATCAAATGTTATCCAACTCAGCTGATATATGTGAGGCACTCATTGCATTACTTGAATGTGTGCATATCCCTCCAAGAATCTTTGTTTTTTGGTGCTCCACCTCACAAGAAGTACCACATGGTGCACTCGACTTTGGGTAGTAAGCTTGTATCTCAGTTCTGAGACTCTTATCGTGGCACAACTACTATGTCATAACACCTTCCACATTGTGCAAGTAGGTTCACCTAAATATCCCCATCTGCATATCCAAAAATGGTCTTTGATGTACATATTTAAACACGAATTCCATTTTTGCAAAGGCAGCTAAGTGTTTGGTAGAAGTGTGAATTTAGTCTTACTATAGGCCTCTCTAGTTTTCAACATTTTGGTACATGCACAAGGAATAGCTAATTTTTTTTTGAAGTTTTTTTAAACTCTATTATTTGGGCAAAGACTTTAAGAATTGATTCCAAAACATGTGTTTTGGGTCTTATGCTTAACCTTTTTAGTTTTGGGAGGTTAAGGTTTGGGGTTTAAAACACACATTTGAAATGCTTTTCTTAACTCTTTTTTGGATGGGGGAGGTTAAGATTTCAAGTGGAAAAACATGTTTTGAACCTCATTTCTTAACTTCATAAAGTTTTAAAGGTTAATGTTGTAATAAAAAACACACGTATCAAGACCTTTCATTAACTTGCCGTAATTTGAGACTTGGGTACTAAATTTTGGAAAATCGAAGTGCTGGGTGGAGCTAGAGAGGAGATAGATACTTTAGAACAATAAATTCACCATCGACTCAACTAATGGCTAACCTTTAAATAAATCTTGAAGTTGACATGCTTTAAACTTGTCTTGACTTAAAAATACGTATTTTTTACAAATATGGTAGGCACAAGAACCGAGTCAACAATGTTTAAACAAATCATGATAGATTTTATCCTATAAATCAACAACTATGTGTTAGATGACATTCAATTGACAATCTATGAGTTGTTTGTATAGATATATCAAAGGTATTTGGTGAATATCATTTGATGTGATATTCAGGAGGCCATTATCTTATTGATTACTTGGTGAATATCATGTGTTGATATTTTGTAATCTATTACTCAAGATTATTTGGTAATTATTATGTGTTGATATTCAAGAGGCCAATACTCATGATATGAAAATGGTAAAGATCCTCTGATCAAAGATGTCCTTAAAATTTTTCATTCCCAATATTCTCAGTGGTTTAGTATCTATCCATGTGGTTATCCTTCTTAACTAAGAGGGGGTGTTAAAGTTTTATAGTTTCTGTAGAATAAAACTCATTTGAAGATGCATGCACACATTTTTAATCATGATAATAAACAAATGTTATTGATAACTAATGAGAGTTAAAGGGATAAGTCTCCATAGAGACATGCCTCTTAATATCATATACATATGCATTGAGAAGGTAACTTGAAACACAAAAAAAAAATCATAAGTGCTATTACAAGTTATAGTTATAGCAGAATGATCCTACCTGAATAGTCCAATGTAAAAGTTTATCTTATAAACAACATAGACAAAAATGAGCCATTGCCTTTTGTTAATAGCTATTTCCCTTGCAATTCATAGCTCCATAGCTCACTCATAAGTCCTTGACTCAACCCTATAATGTTGTAAAAAAAACTTTAAGATCACATCCTGGAACTTAAATACATCGTTGAAAAGTTCCAATTGGAGGAGAGGATTGTTCTTGAGGATGGAGTGTAGATACATGAAAAAAAAAGAAAGATATATGCATGTGGGAGGGATGGTTCACCATTAACATGAGATACGATGAGACATGAAGTGATATAGTTTTCTATATGTGCAATAAATGATGAGACATAGTTCCCCATCTATTTTGTGCTGCCTGTTAACTACCATTCTCATATTTTTCTTGAATTTTTTGACCAGGAAAATAAATAAATCACTTGGGAAAAAGAAGTTCAATTGATTTTAAAGTAGAAATTTTGTAGCATAAAATTTATTGTAATTGATATTAATCAGAGGACCATAGTATATAGTAAAAATTTGATGCTTTTTGCAATTATCGAGGCTTAAACTAATGCTAAATAAGAACTTGAAAACATTAATCCTCACCTTAGGTGACAGAGACTAATAAGAAGTGCTTGATGATTATGGTTGAAATGACAATGATCCTCTATAGATTATGGATTGAATGGTTGCATTTGTTTTGGGAATAAATACATCATTGTCCTCTCCTAATCATACATTTCCATATAATGATTTCTAATTTGTATGAATTCTTAATCAATGTTTGTATATTACTAATTAAATTCACTATGCTAACCAACCATTGAAAAATTAATTGAGTGATTATATTTATTCTTTATTTAACTATAACTCTTGTCTCTATAGAAAAACATTCTTGTATGTTATTTAAAGTTTGAACTGCCAATGAAGCTTGATGATTACTCAACATATTTCTATCAACCACTCCATACAAATTAAATTGCGTTGAATATTTGACATCAATATGTTTAATTTCATTTATGCATATGATATTTGTTCTAACTACTCCCTTGAATATGAACACTATATTCGATTTCCTTGATATCTCATTAATAAAGAATCAAAATACTTATTTACTGATCCATGGTGAATTGCTCTCATGACAAATCAAGTGTGTCATAGTTGCTGATTTCTTACATTGATGGTTTTCACTTAAGATAAGATATTGTTGTCTTTTTCTTATGTATTGATATCTTTCAATGAATATCAATGTTGATAATTTCAACTTTATATCCCTGGTTGTTGTCTTTGTGCTTCTATTTTATCATGTGTGGAGATATCAAACCTTTAATTATACTATATTATAGCTTATTACCATTTTTTAAATTTTATATACTTTTTCATATTCTTATTTATTTAATAATAATTATTAAATGCATATTTGTTTATTTATTTTCATTGAATTCAGTTTGAACATGCAGACATGACAGTCCTTCCTTCCCAAAACTGCTTTCCTTTAAGAAATGATTGAATAATCATGGAGATCCATTTGTAATTCACCACCTGGTGCAATACTTTGATATTATCTAAAATTGAAAATTCACAATCCAATAGCACAAATTTATAACTTGCAAGGTTTGTAATTTTAAACTGAACTAACCAATGTTTACATAATAGCTTGTTCTTAGTTATAAATTCATTTCTCTTGAATCAGTCTATGTTTTTATTCTAAATTTCTAATAAGATGGAGTCAAATACAAAGCATACATAATGAAAATATGAAGCATGCACTTGGATGAATGAAGACATAAATCATACATATAGTATGCACATGATTGCATAAAGAGATAGAGAAAACACAAAGTATATACCTAATGCAAGTTATTTAGATTCCTTCTTAAACTTGATAATTTACAATTTAGGATAATCCTAGAGTAGGGAAATGATTTACAAATTTTACTCTAGATTTCTTCTTAAACTCTATAATTTACAATTTTTTATAATCTTAGAGTAGGGAAAAGATTTATAAACTTTACTTCTTCATTATTCTTTTGACTGTTAACCTTGCAACCAAAAAATGAAAACAAGTACATTGCGATAATCCCAGAGTAGGGAAATAATTTACAAACTTTACTTCTTCATTATGCTTTTGATCACTAACCCCACAACTAGACTCACACACATACACACACATAAACACACAAACATATAGACATACAAACAAACACAAGTGATTCACCCCCCAATTGTGCACAACTAATTCACCCCAAGTCAAAATTTGGAATTAATTATATTTGTGCACAACATATTTACCCCCCCAAGTTGTGAGGTGTGAACTTTGCTTCTTAAAATTCCACCATGGGATTTCTTCAAACCAAGGATTTCTACATGAAAAATATTAGTGTTATTTGTGTTACTTGAGTGGATGATTTTATGTGTTGTTTTTGTTTATCTGGAGATTATGCTAAGGATTGGGAAAAAATAGAGGAAGAAGAAAGAAAGTTGGATGAGCTTGAAGCTTTTATTGTGAATAGATAACATAAAGGTAAGGGGAAATTTCATGGAAAGTTACCCATAATCTATTATTCATGTGAGAAATTTGGCCACTTTGCATCTAGATCTCCTACCATAGAATCAAAGGTTAACCTTAGATCCTACAAGTCAAACTTTCCTAAGGAATATCTTTATGTTAGTGATGATGAATTGGAGATTAATGATATTAATTTTAAAGTCATTGATAATGAAGATAAAATAGGATTTATTGCAATTAAAGATAAAAGTCTTATTGAGGATGAAATTTTTTTGGTTTCACTTGTAGAGAAGACATCAGATTTCATTTTCTAGTACTTGTATCATGAATATCTTTGTGAGGTGTCGATGTCACAATGATAAAACACTATTACATTTTACCATCTTTGCAAGGTTATAATCTCACAATGATGGTTGATATCTCATGAAGTAATCTCATGAAATGATGCTCCCTCTAACATGGAATCTTGCATATTCCCAATCATGGAAGATATCTTTCTCAACATTTGAGATTAGAATAAAAATCCTTTCACATCTACTGCCTCTCAATTGGAGAGTCCAATTTTATCCTTTGTAATCCATGATGCTTCCATCTCTTACATTAATGCCTCAACAACATTCCCATTGCACCATTATTCTTTTCCCACAAGAAAATCTCTAAGGACCAAAGAAAAAATCAAGAGCATAACAAGGCAAATGAATCTTATAATTAAAAATTATTCTCAAGAGATATTACTTATCTCACTATTCTAGTTCACCAACTGTCTCCCATTGTAACTCCTCTAAATAATTACTCTCTATTATTAAAATCTATAGACACCAACTTCCAATGCAAAACTGAGTATGCATCATTTACACTTAGCTCTTTGTGAACAATAGTTGTCTGGTAGCTATAAAGTGAAAGCGATCTAGCTTGTTTTAAAGTAACTTGCCTATTCTTCTAGCTATCTGGTAGCTCTAAGCTTTATTTTCCTATTACTAGGCCCACCAAATTTTGTTTTAGGCACCAACCTTTCATTCTGGTAGCAACTATTTGTATGTGGAAACAATTACCTTTAAAGATGAAGGTAAAAAACTCAAATAAAGAACATTTAACTTCAGATCTGACTTGTACAATTTAGACTTTGTACTGAATGATATTTGATCCTTCAACATTGATTTCTCCACCTAGGAGTTAGTTAAGGTAATCATAATACTTTAGATTCTCTAACACTTTCTTGAGTGGCTCAAGATTACTAATACACAATTATAGTTGTCGATAAGATGACTATTGATAAGAAATTTCCACAATCCATGATATTATAATCATGCTTTTAGATAAGATTGTGTGAGATTAATTAGCATCAATGTTTCAAATCATACTCAATGATCCATCATCATTTCCTCACATTATTAGCTCTCTCATCTTGATGATGGATCATTGGGTATGATCTAAAATGTTGGTGCTAATAAAATCACACACAATCTTACCCAAAAGCATGAATATAATAAGGATGACTTCCCAAGTCACAAGTCTATGAAACTCCTATACAACCAGTAAAACACTACAGATACTCAACAAAAGGAGAATTTGAATTTTTTGTTATTGGAAATAAATTTAATGTCTATTTATTGTTGCATGAGCTATCGATATATAGAGATGTTCATAACCAAACCTCATTTATGTTATATCTCTTTTATAACTTGAATTAACCAATAGACTCCATGCACCATAGAAATCCCCAAAGAAATAGGAGAGACTCATGGTCAATCATGGAATAGTTAAGTGTGCTGATGCCACCCAAACTTCATAGACTACATGCTCTTATGAGCTCTTACTATTTTATTTTTAATTATGGGAAAATTATAAATCTCAATACTATTATATCATGTCCCCAACTAAGACTGGACCCATTCTACCCTAAAATTTTGATTGTGTTCATTCTCTGAACTATTTCCCCAAAATCAATCTAGAAATTAGTCTATGCAAATATTGTTCTAATACTACATTCATTCCAAAAATTGTTGGATATAATAAGTGCCTCCATTTGGAACCAGAAGTTGTAACCTTCAATAATATTATCACCTATATAGTTGCAGTGTATTCTTCTTATTTAGTGGATATAAATTGACAAAATCACTATTATAGACCAATCCAGGTTCTTATTGTCTCCATTCACATTCGAAGGCATTATCTACAAGTTTGTGCCCTTCAAAAGAATCTCATATAATATAAATAATTGTAAACTTTGTGATATCTAGGTTGGCTTGTGGATTAAGATTATAACTACACTAAAATCAACATAACTGCTACAACTGAAGTGTAATAATTATTATCTTCACACAATTTAATTATTTAAAAGGAAATTTTATATTGATTTAAATTTGTTTTAATTTTCATCTAATTTTCCCATTTGAATTGTAATAAATTGGAATTATTTGATTTAATCAGAGAATGGGCCAATCGATTATTATCCTATAGGTTAGTAATTGATTATTAATAACTATTATACTAGGATTATGACCAAAAAGTAAGATGTCTTACAGGGAAAACTATTCCCACCAATTATAAGTTTGTCAAGAAATATATTAACATCACCTTAGAATTTGTTAGAGTGTTGACAGGTGCATTTATATAGGGGTTGCACGAAATGTTTTACACCTAAGATGAAAACATGAGTTTTCTCATGGTCACGTTGAACTGAGTCTTTGATGCAATGAATTTTTTGAAGCTAGATTTGTGTTGGAAATGTAAGAGTGTAACTAATAAGGGAGGGGTGAATCAATTACCGCAAAAAACAATTCCTTGTCCCCTAGATGTCAATACAAACTTTCACCGATCATGCAATACTGTCTAGCTCGATTAACATTAGAATATTACTAATATTTAGTTAACAAAGAAATATTTTGATTATTAATCTATTTTATCCTTTAGTAACTTAGTTGTAGAAACATAAAGCATAACAAAAGAACATGAATACATATGACACTAATATTTAACGTGGAAACCCAATTTGGGAAAAACCACTTTGTACCTAGTCACAATAATTTTCACTCTTTTGAAGTGAGCCTTATTAGAAGCCAACCCTATCAAAGGTTAAAAAACATACTATTAAGTATGAAATTGTTAGAGGATTTAGATCACTATGTTAGGAGTGACCTGGTTAGAGGTCTTTAAACACTTCAATAATAAAATGTCACCTTGTTGCCCAAGTTTCAGTCTATATCTTTGCTTTAGGGTTTTTGAGTCAAGTTAGATGTCAAAGTCTTGAGTCTAAGTCTAGATTTCCTATAGGATAATCTTTCTTCTTATCATTCCTTTGAGTTAACCTAATGTGAGAATCATATGAACAATGCATCAATCCAAAGTTAGGTGATTAAGGTTTTGGAGGGTTTTTGTTATGCTTTATCCAGATGAGAAAAGGTTTGGATATTCTACTAATTTATATTTTCTTGTTCCTAATGATGCTAAAGAAAAAGATTCATACTGTGAAGTAGTTATTCATGAAAGAATTCCTAAAATCTCTAAGAAACCCTAACTTTATGATCAAGTGTTCCATTACAAGCATAATACAGGTAGAACAGAGAAATTATGGGCATATACAGAGCAAATACGATAGAGAAACATCAAAGATTGAAGCTTGAAGACAATATACAGATTGTGAGAATGGGCTACAAAGAGAATCAATTGAATTTGAATATAGGAGAAGTAAATAAATCATTAGAAATGGTGAAAGAACTAGGTTAAAGGTGGCAAAGACCAAAGTTGAAATTGAATCGATGAATGAAAATACATCTGATCATCCACATCATCAAGTTGAATAGTCAAGTCACTTTGGAAATAAGTCATCCACATCATCACAGGTAACATTTTAAGATGGAATTATAAACCATCTAACAATGCATCTTGTTGACCGTCAAATCAAAGAAGATCTACAGAGGTTGTTATGTTGCTATATAAAGATGCTCGATCATTATTCTATGCGACATAGCAACATGAAGGCATGTGTCTGGTGGGTCATCATATTTCATGAAGCGCAATAAAAATCTACTCACTAAGTGCCATAAAGGAAAGAAAGTCAATGTTAGATTATCCAAGCAATGGAATGTTTCCAGCTATTTGCCACAGTGTGCCTAGTTGGAAAAAGGGGACATGAACCGCAAAACAAAGAGACCTAACATCATTTTGTTACCACTGTCAGATCAAAAGGAGATCCATGGATGCCACTATCTTGCTATATGAAGTTTCTCACTCATTATTTTATGTGACAAAGTGACAAGAGGGACCCATAGAGGAAGTTATAAAGGAAGTCATAATGTTTTAATCTCGACCATTGATTTGAGATCAACGATGGGAATTAAACAATGTAGTGATTGTTGGAATATGAAATACATGGGTTTGGCACAAAACAACATAAAATGAAGAATAAAAAAATTTATACAGGATTTTATGAGACTACATGAAGATGAATAGTCATGGCGTGTTTTTAGGAATATAATGGATTCAAAATCATCAATAGAAGAGATAACACGTGCTCATATCATGATACAAATTGGATATTTCCATATTTTATTCTTTATTATATGATTGTTGCTCTACCAAAATTTAGAAATGATAGCAAGATACTATAAATGTAATCTCTTTTGACATAATAGGGGTTGATAAACTTAATGGTGAATTGGTCTGTAATTCCATTTACAATATTTTATTGTCATGTTTTGTTGCCCATGCATAGCTTAGTTATGCATTAAGAGTTGAAGGATAATTATATGTGATCTTGTGATAATCAGGTAGATTCCATTTTATTTTGATATTTGTAGTAGAAGTGATTCCATTTACTTTCCTCATATAAGAGTATACTTTCTCTCTTGTTCATTTCATATCATGTTAGATAGTTTCATTTCTTTTCATTTAGATGATTCAGGATGCATTCAGAATAGAAGTTAAGGGTCAGGAATCACAAGATAGTCTAGTATAGCCATTCCATTGGGTGTGATAGGTTGTCCAAATCTATTTTACCTAATTTTTTTGTGCCTACAAACAATTTGGTTATCCTTTACTACTCTCAAGTTAAGAGATTATAATGTCAAGACTTCTGATCTCATAAAAAAATATTCGTAGCATATCATTGCAAATCATATGGAGTTGTACCTAATTAATTCAGAGGGCAGTGATAGAATACTTACATTGACTCATTTTTTGGTAAACATCCTTTTGTTTCCTCACATTTTGGGCATCTAGAGTCAAGGTAAAACCAAGTTAGAAAAAGGGACAAACTATTAACTAACACACCTTTATAGTCATGTCCTTTTACCTTAGATTCTACTTCATTCTCAACAAACTAACTTGGTAATCAGATATAAGGAACTTCTTTATCTTGCTCACCATTTTAAACTAGGTTCTTATCTTCTCTTTCCCTCTTCTTTGTTTATCAATCTACAAATGCTCCCACCACAGTGAGCCATAAACTTTTAGCCTAGTGACTACAATATTCACCATCCTATTATTAGGAGTGCTTTCAAACTCAAATAAATTCTCCATATCAGAGATCCAATCCAACACAACATTTGTATCCAACTTTCCATCACGAGGAACAACTTCCACAACCAACTTCAAATGTTTCCTAATAAACACTCTCAACAATATTTCCTCATCTCGATCTTCTTTAGGCTGTAGACCAGGGCATGGTGTCACTACTTCATATCACTAACATAATCAAGATGTGCTCCTTTTTTGTAGTTTGTTTCCACAACATCTGATCTAGTTACAATCTATCTCAACATGTCCATTATGAGATTATCAATATTTCCACTACCTTGAATCATTTTGACAATCGGGTTCCTATAAGATCGCAACCCTCTATAAGTTATAGGTCGAATCTGTAGATCTATCGTCCTACAACCAAATCCAATTAGGGTTCTACATGACCCAATCTCCTAAAGGATGAACCTCATGATCTGATACTTTACACATAGAAATGTGTACTTCTCTAAGTCCTTCTATTTGAGAGATCTCATGGATTGAGAGCCTTGAATATTGACAAAGAGCTCTCTAGTCATGTATTGCAAAGTAATACAAATAGAAATGACAATAGATATTAGCTGAGCCTAAGAAATTCAACCCCTTGCAAGTACACCATGAAATGGGAGATTCCAAGAGAGGAGCAAGGATGCTAGTGTCCAATAATTATAATGAAAATTCTATGCAAAATGCAAGTGAACTATATGAAATGCAAACTAACTATAAAGATGAAAGTGTTACCATCCCTCTAATTAAGTTAAATGTGTTACTTCATTGGATAAAAGAAAACCAAGCTAATGCAATGTGAGACTAAACTAGTATGTTAAGCAAGAAATGAGGGTGTAGCCACAAGATCTTCAAAATCTCCAAGAGTACCTATAGAAAAACCTATAATATCAAACTAATGCAAAAAAGATGGATCCTTCGATGAGGAGAGAGCTCTCCATTTTAAACAAGTACAGATGGTGGAAATCATGAGACACGAATATCTAATCAAGGGTGGAAAGTTGACTTTTGCATGATCCATGTGCAAGATCATTTCTACCAATCAAAAAGAGTTGAATTTTGCATCTTCATGTGAGACAAAAGGTCTTTTATTTTATTTTTAAAATGGGAAAATGGCTTTATGTGTGCAACTTCGGATAAGAGATGAAAGGAGACTTTTATTTAATTAAAGGTAGACATGTTCTGTTTAATCAAATATGAACTTAGGATATAGTGGTCAAACTATATGATAACATTTAATTTTTTTTTTAAAAATATTTCATCTAGATATATGATTTAATAAATTTAACAAAATGTTGAGAAGGAGGCTAATAGTCTAGACCTAAACCTAGATACCCCTTTTTATACTTTCTAAAAATGGCTTAAAGAAGATTCTAGATCATTACATAATAGACGACCAACCTCAAAATGGTTTGCACACCTCCCAAGACAAGATCCTTACATTAAATTCATGACCTAAACTAAATACACAAGCTGACTCAAGATAAGAACCAATCACAAAAAAACTTAGTCAAAGAAAGAATTGAGCATCAACAAATATCTGGTTCACTTGGCACATGAAGTAACTCAACAGAAAAAAAGCTTGACAACAACAAGAACTTGGTCAAAACTGAGCAACTCAAAAACAACTGTAGCTCAACAATGAATAAAGTCAACAATAACTAAAACTCATAGCATTGACTATAACTTGGTATTCACATGTAAAATTAACAAATATGAGAATGATAGCAAGTCGACCTAAGATGCTCCTGCATCAAATATACTCTATTGCAAGTCTTCCTCCATGCACTACAATTCTACATTGCAATAACCTTATATTCAAAGCTCAAAAAATATATGTAGCAAATTTTCATGCTAATAGCTTGTAACCAGTCCTTACCAAAAAAATCGTAACTCTCACAAATCAACAAAGTAAATTATATAGCCGTAAACATATTAAGGTATACACAAACTCAAAATGATATAACCATGATCACATACTCTAAATTTTCATACATTGTCTATACAACTCTATCCAAGTACTTGTAACAACATAATCACTAACTATCTATAACAAACAAAAAATAACTGATACATTTATTGTAATCAATGGAAAAATCTAAATGCTAGCATGCAATACAATAAAATTTATAACCTATATCTAACAGTCTTCCCCTTTATCATTAATAGAAACATATGTTTAAAAAACCATTTATCAAAATGTAACATCTCAATTCAAATTTCTGAATATCTTCAACATTATTCCCCCCTTGATAATGGGGTATTTTTCACATAACACACTTTGTTAATAAGTAAAGTCCATACCTCATAACTGGGGCAAGGGGGGAGTGAATCAGTTACGGATAATAATTATGAAATTGAAAGTCTTAAAATTGATCTCTAAGTAACAAGATAGAAATGCATAATAATAAGAAAGCCAACTCCATAACACAATAATTTTTGTTATGAAGGAAAATCCTTGATTGAAGGGAAAAACCCTTGTGGGGATGATGTCATGATGCAGGAACATCTTGGGTGTAAGGACAATCTTGCATCACCCAAAAATATTTTTATTGTTAGCCTTTTCTATTTTCATCAAGACTAGTAGACAGGGGGGTTTCTATTTTTGGGAGCTTACTAGTTTTAGTAATTTTTTCATATGAGCTCAGAATGTTATGATTTTTTACATGAAGGTTCATTTCAAAATTATAAGCTTACCATAAAATCTCATTGCTCTAGCTTAAGTATTAGAGAAGTTATTGCAAATTTTTGGTGGAAAATTTTGAAGAAAAATCTTTGAACTCAATTTTGAAGGCCTTAGAGGCCCTGGATGAGGTCCAAAAACTCGACAAATGAGCACTTGCATAGAACCAAGCCTGTAGATTAGGAGCTGGCATTTCTAAAAAGTGGTTATAATAGCCAATCAGAGCAATAGTTTGAGAGTAATGTCCTTCTGAAGTTGGGCTACCCAAAATTTCTAAAATAAATGTCAAAGATGTATTTGGTCGACTCTATATGCATTGTTTGGGTTTGTTGGCCCTAGGTATTAAGTTTGAATGTCTAGAACCTTCCTGGGAGACATAAAATTGCCTATTTAAGAAAGGCTTGAGCATTGTCTAGAATAGCTCTTGGTGATAGTTCGTAGCTTTGTTTTGCAGATTACTGTAATGAATGCACCCATGTGGGTTAGCATATTGTAATTGTGAATTCTGTAATTTTGCATTTGTGGTGATAATAAGAATCCCCTATTTTGTTCTCACAATTGTTGTTGTTTCTTTGTTTCTATTATGTGTTTATGGTATTAAGGGGAGCACCCTTCATCAAGTGGTATTCGAGCTAGAGTTCTCGAGTGTGTGGATAGATTGTTGACTATGAGGTAGTTCACACTAGGATCATGGTTTGGGCTGAGCATGTAGACAAATTTATGATTGAGAGGTAATTTGCACTAGGGTTTTAGTGGAAGTGCGAAAATGCCTCCACAAAGAGAGTGTGGCAGAAGAGCTATAGGTGTTACACTAGAGGGTTTTAGAGCTCTCCAAAGACAAATGAAAGCATTGGAAGAAAAAATGCATAGAGGAATAAATCTTGTTGTAAGAGATGAAAGTGATGATCAGGATGAAGCAAAAGAAAATGTCGAAGTAGAAGCATTTCTAAACCTAGAGGAAGAAAGGCTTTTTAAGGCCATCTCCAAGATTGGAAAAAAACCTAAGATTGAGTTTTCCACATTTTTGAGAAAAATTAACCTAGAGGAGCTAATTGATTGGATCAATGAATTGGAGGAGTACATTGAGTATGAAGATATTGAGGATTCTGACAGGGTCAAGTTTGCGAATGTGAAACTGAAGGGTCATGCAAAGATCTAGTGGAAAGAGATTCAGTTGGAGTAAAATAGAAGGGGAAAGGACAAAATCACCAAATGGGATTATATGATAGCTATAATGAAGCAAAAATTCATTCCTATGGATTATGAGCTTGATTTGTTGAAGAAAATGTAGGGGTTGAAGCAAGCAGAAAATTATGTTTAAGAGTATACTCAAGAGTTCTATTGAGTTCTCATTATAACTAACCATGCAAAAGATGATAAGGAAAAAGTGGCCCATTATCTTAATGGGTTAAGGCCAAGTATTTAGGATGAGCTGAGTCTAGTTCAAATGACTAGTATTGAGGAGGCATACTAGTTTTCCCTAAGAGTTGGGGAGAAATTGAGCAAGAAGTTTGATAACATGAATAGTGGAAGAGGTCGAAATGGAAGATCTAGCAAACAATCTTATGGCGACTGAAATGATGATCAAAAGAATAATAAGGATGATGCTGGAAGTAGCAGTTAGAACCAAAGGGGAAACAATTCCAATCATTTCTATGATTAGAATAATAGATATTAGAGAGGAAGAGGTAGAGGACACAAATCTAGAAGAGGAGACTTCCATGGGAAATGTTTTCATTGTAGAGAAGAAGGGCATAGAGCATTTGAATGTTTCTAGCACCAAGGAAGGATAGATCAAAGAATTGAAGGCTAGGCTAGAGTTGTACATGTTGATGAAGATGCCAGATCATTACATTCTAAAGATGCTAAAAGAGGAAAAGTCCCGTTAAGTGGGGAGAATGAACCAAATCAAAGAAGGATTTTGTTTTATAAAAGGTACAAATGTGAAGATAAGTGTTGTGATGTAATCATTGATGGTGGAAGTACTGGCAATCTAGTGTATGAAACGATGGTAAAAAAGTTGAAGCTGAAGAGATAGAAACACTTGCATCCATACTATATTGCTTAGGTGCAAGATGACCCCAAGGTCATGGTCAATGAGCAATGCTCAGTGAAGTTCAAGATTGGGAGCTACTAGGATGAGGTATTGTGTGATATTATACCTATGTACATATGCCATATGTTACTGGGTAGGCCATGGCAGTTTGACAGGCATGTTGTACATGATGGGTGAGAAAATACCTACACTCTAACCAAGGATGTGTTTATGTATAACATTAGTCAAAGTAATATTAAGCACTTGAATTCATGTTTTATATAAACTTCATTTTACAATTATACATACATACATACGTACATACATATATATCTACACACACACACACACACACACACACACACACACACACACACACACACACACACACACACACACACACACATGATTATATATAATTGTTATAAAATGAATTCATCTTTATTGGACTCTTGTTCTTGCAAAGGTTATTGTTATCAGGGGCCCTGTAATTGTCTGATCTGCTGTCGATTACGAAGAATACAAATTACATTTGTTATGATACTAACTAGTGGTTAGTTATGCCCATGTTGGGGCATGACCCTACATGGCCTTTGGCCATGTAGAGTCATGTCTCTATGGGGACATGACTCTCCACTCTTATATATAAATGGCACCAAGAAATCATTGAGATATAATATCAATACATGACATATGCAATCCTAGTGATCGTTCTTTCTGTAGGTCAATAAAAAAAAAGTATATCGATCCCCATTGTTGTTCAAAGTAGAAGATCTACAACATTCAGTCAACACCTTCAGTCTGAGATACAAGTAAGTTAATATGATTTTGTATAGTTTGATATAATAGTTTATTTCTATCAAAGATCCTTATATTTACATGGTATCAGAGCCCTACTGATAGGAAATTCTATTATTTAGAATTAAATCTAAAATCTCAGATTTATAAAATTTAATTTTATCCTCAAATTTGAAAAGGGAAATCACGTAAGATTAGAGGATAGACTTGAGGGAGTATCAAACTTTTCATCATTCAAAATTGAAGTCATGATAATACTAAAAGAAATAGAATTAGAAGAGTATATAAAATCAAACAAATCCATTCTTGAAAATGATCCAGATAAAATGACATGGAAAAGACACAACAACAAGGCTATGAAAATTATTATGGACTCTATAAATGATCATATTCTCCCTTCTATATCCAGTCTTAAAACTGCATTTGAGATGTTCTCTACTATTAAGAACACTTTTGAAATCAATAATACTAGTAGACTACTAAATTTAAAGCAAGATCTTCTATACATAAAGATGAATAATGGGGAGTCAATTAGATCCTACTTTCTAAGAATATTTGAATTAAAAGATCAACTTGCAACAATTGAAAATCAAGTTTATGACAAAGAACTTAGCGTGATAGCTTTAAGAGGATTTCCTCTATCTTGGGAAACCTTTATTTGAGGCCTAAGCTCCTGTCCTGAGCTTCCTAAATTTGAATTACTCAAAAATGTGTGTAGTAAAGAAGAATCAAGATTAGTTTCAAGAGGACTAAGCATGAATCAAGAGGGAGACATTCAAGCTCTTCATGAAAATTCAAACAAGAAAGGAAAATTAAAACATAATAAGAAGGAATTTAACAAACCCTATAAGAAACAATATTGGTCTAAAGTAAAATGCTTCAAATGTGACAAAATTGGTCACTCTCACAACTTCTTCCCTAAATGAAAAAGAATTCAAGTAGCCCTAGCAGAAGTCAAAGAAGAGAAAGAAGAAAAATAAAACTTTGCATTTTATCTAGCTATTTCAAGTGAATTAAACTCAAACAAAAACACTTGGATTATAGATAGTGGAGCATCTCGATATATAACATGTTTTAAAGACAAATTTGAAAGCTTCTCATAATACTCCTTAGAAGAAGTAACCATTGAGATAATTCTACTCATCCGATCAAAGGTATTGGGTTCTTCTTAATTCACCTAAATTTAGGTATTACTCTCCAACTTAAAAATGTTTTATACGTACCTAGTATAAAAAGGAATTTTGTCTCTATTTCTAGTCTTGCTGATCAAGGATTTAGATTCACCTTTCAAGAGGAAAAAGTTCTATCTTGGCCAAAGAACTCTAATATCAAGAAAGCTATATCTATTGGATTTAGAGACATAAGTCTATATAAACTTTGTAATCAACAAAATTTAGCCCTAAGTCATGAAACTTTGAATTCTACCAAAATTTGGCATAGAAGACTAGGCCACCTTCATTTTTGTGCATTGTCATAAATAGGGAAAGTTTTAAAAGGATTACCTAGTCTCAAAACTGATCACTTAGGCATTTGCAAAGGATGTCCCTAGGAAAAAACACTAAGCAGTCATTTCCTAAAGTGTTCACAAACAAAAATTTGTACTTAAACTTATTAACACTGACCTATGTGGTCCTATGTCTATACCTTCCCTAAATGGGTCCCTCTATTATGTAATTTTTATTGATGACTATTCTAGAAGAACTTTGATCTACTTCCTCAAACAAAAGGAATCAATTGAAGTATTATCAAAATTCAAGGAATTCAAAGCTCTAGTTGAAAACCAGTTAGGACAAAAAATAAAAATACTAAGATCAGACAATGGAGGTGAATACATTTTTAAAATTTTCAAATATTTTTGCATTACTGTTGGGATTACAAGGGAGTTTTATGTACCATACAATCCTTAAAAAAATGGAGTTGTAGAGTGTAAAAATAGATCAATTGTTGAATTAGCTAGAGCAATGATGTATGACCAAAATCTTCATACTTCTTTCTAGGCCAAAGCATCTAACACTACAGTTTACATTCAAAATAGATGTTCCCACTTAGTATTAGAAAATACCACTCCTAAAGAAGTATTTATAGGTATCAAACCATATCTAAGTCACCTGAGAATATTTGGGTGTCCTATTTATATTCATATTCGTAAAGAGAAAAGAATAAAACTAGAATCACCTGGAAAGAAGGGAATACTCATGGGATATAGTGAAACAACCAAAGGCTACAAGATCTATGTTCTAGGTCAAAGAACAATTGAGATCAATAGAGATGTTAAATTTGAAGAAGATATTACCTTCAATCTTTCTAAGATCAGTGATGAATCATGTATAGAACTTGTCATTAAAATAGATGAAGATTACTGTAATGCCCTGCCCGGAGATCCTTGGAAACAAGGATTCAAATCAAGCCAAGATATTTTTTTTTACAAGTATGAATGCACATGACAACATCATACGAGGATCACAAAGATGGCAATGGAAGACTTCACCACAATCTTGGCAACCAACAGATCTCTGACGCCACTACCAAACACACACACACAAACAAAAGCCAAAAACCACCACAAAGTAGATGAGGGTTCAAGAAATAACCACTCATCAAAAAAACACCAAGCTAGGATAAAAAGATGAATCCTGAAATCTGGCTAAGCCTGAAATTCGGAAGCCCTAAAAATTGGCTAAGTCTGGATTTCTGAAGCCCTGAAATTTCCTAGAATCCATAACTTGTCTTCGAGAGGTTTGAAACCTATCTCAAAAGATTCATTGCATATATTAAAATATATCTTAAGTAAGGAATTAAATATACGTCAACTTATACTTAAATGATATATTTTAAATCTCAGGTGACTAACTACAGAAACACACACAATGGAAAATAAAAAGAAACACCAAGGAATTGAAGAACACCTAAGAGGGTATCCCGAACCATCCCTAAAAAGTTTTGAACAGATTGAAAAGTGCCCGCTACCCACCCATGTAGGTTTCATAAAAATCGTGCGACACTTTATCAACACTGTGCGATACTTTACCAGTGTCGTATGACATTTCTCTAGAAGGAGGGTGACACAATTAGGGGTTGGGAAATACTTCTCCAAAGGGCATGCAATACTGGAAGCGTATCGTACAACATTTCTTTTGAGGGTGTGCAATACTTTAAAGTATCATACGACATTCCTCAAATGGGCATGCAATACAATATTGTATCACACCATGCTGACACATGGTCACCCAGGGAAAAAGCAAGAAAAATCCAAAGGAAGAACAAAAAGCTAAAACATAGATAAAAACTTCCACATTGAGGAGTACCGGATCCATTTAAATTGAGGAGTGAACACTCGAGTGCATAAACAACAAGATGCCAAGGAGATACATCTATCCATCTAAAACTACAATAGAAAAGAATGTACTGAAAGCAACATCATAGTAACAAAATAGCCAAATTAAGTACATAGTTCCTCCCAATCATCAATAGCATCATAAGACCATTGTGGGTCCTAGCCAGCCTCCATGCGTAACATCCCAAGCCACCGACTAGATCATCAATACTATTGTAATAGGGATGTCACTACTAAAACATGCAACAATAAAGCATAAGGAAATCTAACAAGCTAGTAGAAAAGCATAAGATAATCCTATAGTAGATAACATCACCTATCACATGCTAAACATCAATAAGAAATAGATATGCTACTAAAAATATTCACATCATCTAATCATATGCTAAATATCATAAGATGGAAATGCATTTAATAAACTAACATCATCTAAACATGATATCCAAGCATTCCAATGAAAGCATAAATCACAAGAAAGCATACCCCAAAACCCAAAGTACCAAGTGAAAATATCCAGTAGCTGTCACACTAGGACAAAAGACCATCTCTGTACATCAGTCCCTAGCAGTGGTGAAGGTAGCTATGCCTCCCAACCAAATGGAACCCGTAGGTCCACACCTGCCATGCTGATGGAGATAAAGATCCAACCACAAAACACACAAAACAACATCTATGGCTAACACTCACTCCAGACAGTATGATGACTGCAACCAAGAACCTAAGACAATGCAAGAAGTAAAGGTCCTAGTAAAACACTCAAAAGGCTACTAAGTAGGGGCTGACATCATGGAGAGTCACTTGGCATCGACAAGCCCAAGCTTGGATTTGTGTAGCTTAACTCCCTCAACAGAAGGCCAATAGACCATGTAGCTCAACTCCCTCGATGGAAGGCCAATATACAAAGTACCATTTTATTATCTTAAGTTTTATTACTAGTCACACATTTTCTTTAATTATCACTTATTTAAAAATTCCTCTGCCAACCCTATGGGACTGAGGTCACCAAGCTACGAGATAGAAGCCCCCTCCATATGCTACCCTACCTTACCCATGCTCATCCTACGACAAGTGCCCGTGGGCATGCATACTCCCATCCCAACCCCAATGATCATAACTTCTGGCAAATCCACGGAAGATCAAGCCTCGCAAGTCACCTAGCAAATGTACGTGCACGTACTTGTGTGTGGCGCACCACCATCATGAAGATCATAACACAAGGACAGGAATGAGAACACAATGCAAAGAAAACACCCAACTAAAAGAAACACAGGAAGGATGGATTCTACACAAATCCCAAAGCCAATAAAACCATACATCATAGAATCACTCAATCGGCCTCAATCTGAGAGTATGGATTCTACATAAATCCCAATGATGTAACAAGACCCAAAAGTCATGAAATTACTCAACCGACCTCAATCTGAGAGTTTGGATTCTACACAAATCCTAACGCTCATGAAACAAGAGCAAAGGTCCAACAGAAACCATAACAACAAGTGTGAAAAACACTTAACTGAACACAAAGTCAGGAGTATAGATGCAACACACATCCCAAAGCAACAAAAAGTGCAGAAGTGGTCTGATTGATATCCAAATGGATCATCCAAGTCCACGACCCACATTGTGCCAAGAACACCTGAGAAAATAGGGTGGCACACAAAACGAGGTAAAATCCCTAAAATTTGGAAAAACTTCTAAATTAAAACCCATTTGGCCTTTGGGTTCAAAAACCCAAAAATCCAAAAATAAAAGGAATTAGATACCATATGCAAAAATGGCCAGCATAATGGCGCAAAATCCCCAAACCCTCATCTTGAAAATAGGGAAATGTTCATACCCGCCCAACCGAGTAGAACTAACATATAGAAACAGAGGGAACACTAGTTCTTAGCCTCCAAACAAACGGCTACCAAAAATAGAAGCAGAAATGAAGCAGAAACAATAAAACATGAAAGCCGTACCTCATAGTCAAAAGGGCAAAATGAGAATTTGAACCATAAAATAAATATCCCACAGAAGTAGCTGAAAATTGCAGCAATCCAAGGTTTCCCCGAGCTGGATCCAACGAGCCCAACCTCACGACGTAGCTCCCACAACGAACAAAACAATAAATCCTTTTGAAGGGGATTTTGGGTTTTACTCTTCAACTTTCTAATTCAAAAGTGAGAAGTGAGGAATTAAATTCCTCTTTGGATATTTACTCACTTTTCGAGTGAATAATCGATTAGGGAAAATAACCAGCCAACCTAGTTAAACCCTAAATCAACCCAAACGAAAATAGACTATTTCTATAAATATGAATTCATCTATGGAAAAGCTGCTAGAAATTAAAATAAAACAATTAAAAAGTTTGAAAATTCAAAAACACAGAAATCTCCTTAATAACTTTCAAAACAATGCAAACCTCTAAATGCATAGACACGCTTACTAGTCTAATCACATAATGCAAATGAGTTCAGATTTAATAATCATCGAAAGGTTTAAATTAAACATTTAATTAAGGATACATCGACCATATAAGGATGACATTGGTAAAATATGAATGGTTGAATCACTAACTCCATGTGCTAGGGATATAATTCCTGCACACTAAACAACACGATCAAGTGCAATTGCATATAACAACATAGCCGAAGCAATAAATGCATTAAATCACCTAATTTAACCATTCATTTAATTATATTAAAATAATCTATTTACATCACTCACGTTCACATAAAGCATAACAATGCAGGAATAAAGTAAATAACCATAGCATTAAATCCATCACCTAACATAATCAGAGGTATGTCCAAATACCAGATAATCAGATATCATCATAAAACACACTGTCATCTCAAAATGGCATCGTCATGCAATATGATCAACTAAAAAACATAGTAGTCTAAAATCTATGATACTGAAATCAAAGTATAACACTTGACCCTCAGGTCATCTCAAATGTAAACATAACATGAGTAATAGATATCTCATAGATCAAAATATAACAAGGTAAATGTTTGCAGCACATAACCAAATAATCCAACATGAACAATCCATTCTAATTACTTAAGCATTTAATAATGATTGATTACTCTATGGTAAAAAGACATTTAAAACACATAAACAACCATAGTCATAAACATGACTAACCACTGCTATAGGAACCTAGTCCAGTGTAGCATGGTAATAGTACACAATGCAATCTTTGCATACATCTTAGGGTAATCATGAAACAACCTCATGATACCACATCGATCTTGGTAACCACTGGCACAAACCTCAGTGAACCAAAAATCACCATAATCTCAAAGATCAGTCAAAAGCATAATCAAATCAACTGATATAGAAACATAAATCCAAACACCTCGACAGTATAGAACACTTAGGGTCACAATTATGATCCATCTCAAAAAAAGATCAACAAGGTTGCATCCATCAGGATGACTTACCGAAGTCAAATGGGAGAGGCACTACAATCACCTAATAGAAAATGAGAGGGGTATGATACTAAACCTGCTTCACCTACTATTTCAAATCCTAAGGATACTGAAAATGTTAACAATAAAAAGGGGCCACTTTGAGCTAGGAAAATGATAGAAGAAAATCATGCTGAACCTAATGAGGTAATCAAAGAAAGAAAGAGAACAAGAAATCAGTCATGTTATGTGGCATTATTAACTAAAATTATCAAAATAGAACCTTCAAATGTTGAAGAAGCCTTATCAAGAAAACCTTGGAAAGAAGAAATGATTGAAGAATATAATTCTATACTAAAAAATGATGTATGGGATGTTGTATCTAGGCCTAAAAAAAAATTAGTTGTTTCTTCTAATCGACTTTTCAAAATCAAGCATGCACCTGATGACAACATTTGAAAATACAAAGCTAGATTTGAAGCACACAGTTTCTCACAGAAAGAAGGTATCAATTATGAAAAAACATTCCCCCCAGTTGCTAGATACACATCTACTAGGACCATCTTGGAAATCACAACATCAAAAAGATGGAAAGTTCATCAAATGGATGTTAAAACAATATTCTTAAATGGTGAAATTGAAGAAGAAGTTTATATTGAGCAACCATAAGGTTTCTTCACTCCTGTGTGTAAGTTAAAGAAAGCATTGTATGGTCTTAAACAGGCTCCCAGAGCATGGTATGAAAGAATAGAAAAATATCTAATAAAGTTAGGGTATTCTAAGAATGAAGTCAATCCTAACTTATACTTCAAGATAGATGGTAATGACATGATTATTCTTGTATTATATGTTGATGATTTGTTGATAATAGGTGAAGTACATCTTATAAAGAAATGCAAACAAGAACTAATAGTAGAGTTTTATATGAAAGATCTAGGTCTTCTCCACTACTTCTTAGGACTAGGATTCTAGCAAAAGGGGAACTACACTTTTCCAAATCAAGGAAAATATACTATTGATATTTTGAATTTTTTTGGAATGATGGATTGTAAACTAGATACTACTCCTATGGAAGTCAACCTAGATAAGTTAAAGGATGATATGATTAAATCTAAATTTATGGATCCTACTCACTATAGGAAGATTATTGGATCCTTAATGTATTTGGTGAATACTTTTCTTGATATATGTTATGCTACTAACACCTTAAGCCAGTTATGTGTGCACCAAAGAAGATACATCTAATGGCAGATAAATATATCTTAAGATATCTAAGAGGCAATATTGGCATGGGAATTAGATATGATTAAGTAGAAATAAATCTTCATAGATATTTAGATTCTAATTGGGCAGGTAACTCTACTGTACATAAAATTACTTCTAATGTTGCATTAGTCTTGGATTTAGGATGATTTCTATGTTTAGTAGAAAACAATCCTTAGTTGCATTAAGCTCTACTAAATTAGAATATATAGCCTCTTTCTTGAGAGTCAGAGAAGTTGTATGGTTACAAAAGTTACTAGTTGATTTGTTTAAAGAGCCTTTGAAGCCCATTATGATCATTGCAACAATTAGAGTTATATCAAGCTTTCAAATAATCCAAATTTTTAAAGTTAGTCTAAGTATATTGAAATTCCTTATCATTACATTAGAGATATGGTGGATCGAGGTGTTATCAAACTAGAGTACATTAGTACTAATGAGCAAAAATAGATGTTTTTACCAAGCCTCTTGCTAAAGTGAAGTTGGAATTCTTTAGAGGAAAACTTGGTATGATTAAATTGTAATGTTGAATATTGAATTTAAATTTAAATTTATATGTGTTTATGCTTCTATGGTTGTTTAGTTGCACTAGATATGTAATGAAAGGTGAAAATCTTTCATGGACATAGATATATTTAGAAGGTAATCTTTGTAAGGTGACGATCTTGCAAATAATAGGCATGTTATCATGACAGTTTTGTTCATGATACACCAAAAGTCATTGATAACAAATGCATTATGATTACTCTAGATATTGTTTCGGACAATTAGAGATCATAATATATGTTATGATAGTTCTCATAGTATGGTAATTTTAATTATTTGACAAGCCACTATTTTAGAGTGTTAAAGTTAGATAATGTGTTATGTACAAATATTCTATATTCTGGTATCTATTAAAGAGATTATTACTTCTCCCTTGCTAAGAGGGAGTGTTGATGTATAACACCAGTCAAAGTAATATTAAGCACTTGAAGTCATGTTTTATATAAATTCTATTTTACTATTATAAATACATACATACATATATAGACACACACACACACACATATATTATTATATAGATATTTAATTATTATAAAATAAGTTCATCTTTATTAGACTCTTGTCCTTGTAAAGGTTATTGTTATCAGGGGCCTTGTAATTGTCTGATCTATTACTGATTACAAAGAATACAAATTACATTTATTATGATAGAGTTATGTCTCTACGGGGACATGATTCTCCACTCTTATATATAAATGGAACTGAGCAATCATTGGGATATAATATCAATACAAAAAATATGTAGTCCCAGTGATCATTCTTTCTACAGGTCAATAAAGACAAAGTATATCGATCTCCATTGCTATTCAAAGTAGAAGATCTACAACACCCAATCAACACCTTGAGTGTGAGATACAAGTAAATTAATCTAATTTTGTATAGTTTGATATAATAGTTTATTTCTATAAGAGATCTGTAAATTTACAGGATGGAGTAAAACATAACTTGAAGCTATTGAAGGAGAAAGAAGAAAAGGTATGTAGTGTTACCAAAAAATGTTTCATTTATGGAAAGGAGTTTCTAAAAGGTATGAAGCATGAGCATATGTGTTTTGATGTAATTCCAAAAGATGGTAAAGAAGAAGTAGAGGAGGTACCTGAAAAAATTATAGATACGTTGGGAGAGTTTTCTAACATTGTGTTGGATAATGTACCTAATGGACTAACCCCAATAAGGAAGATCAGTCACCAAATGGATTTGATTCAAGGAGCCAATTTTCCAAACAAGGTGGCACAAAAAATGACACTAGTAGAAAGTGAAGAGTTGAATAGACAAGTTCATGAGTTATTGTAGAAGTGGTTGATTTGAGAGAGTCCAAGTTCATGTGTTGTACCAACAATATTAGCACCAAAGAAGAATGGAGAATGGAGGATGTGTACATATTCTCGCGCTATCAGCAAGATCACAATCAAGTATAGATTTTCATTGCCAAGAATGGATGATATTATGGACTCTTTGAGCGGGGCTAAGTATTTCACAAAGATAGATCTATAGAGTGGGTACCATTAGATTCATATTAGAGAAGGAGATGAATGGAAGACTTCTTTCAAGATAAAGGAAGGACTGTACGAGTGGCTAGTCATGCCTTTTGGGCTAACCAATGTACCGAGCACTTTCATGAGGCTCATGAATGAGGTATTGAAGGAGTTTTGGGTAAGTTTGTCATTGTTTACCTGGATGATATTTTGGTCTTTAGTAAGACATTGGAGGAGCATTTGATTCATATTCAAATGGTGTTTGATAAGTTAAGGAAATAAAAGTTGCTGATAAACCTTAAGAAGTACAATTTTGTAAAGGAGTTGGTGTACTTGGGATTTGTAGTCTTAGTAGAAGGTCTAAAAATGGACCCAAAGAAGGTGAAGGCTTGTTGGACTAACTACCAACATTCCTCTTTTGGATTCATGACATGGATTAACCATTTATTGTGTTCTATAAGTCTAGTGGTTGTATCAAGCATTGATAGGTTGATCTTTTGGTGCAATGACAACTCTAGCTTGTAACAAGTGGTATCAAAACTTGGCCATAGGTTTGAATCTCCTTGGGTAACATTGAGGGGGGATTATTGGACTAATTTCCAATGTTCCCCTTTGAAATTCATGACATGAATTAACCCTCTCCTGTGTTCTATTAGTCTAGTGGTTGTATTGGGCATTGACATGTCAATCTTTTGGTGCAACAACAACTCTAGCTTGTAACAAGGCTATGCTTGCATGGATACTCTAAAGAGTGCTATAGAGGTAAGATATTTTCATGGAATGGATAGTTTTTAAAGAAAATTCATAAGAGGTTTTAGCAGTATTTGTGGACCATTGACTAAAACAATGAGAGGGGATAAGAAAAAAATTAAGTGGACTGTAGGAGCATATAAGAGTTTTAATCTATTAAAACAAAAAGTTACAGAGCAGCCTATTTTAACACTTCTAGATTTTAACAAGGTGTTTCAAGTAGATTTTGATGCTAGTGGTACTACAATAGGATTTTTTTTGAGCTAAGAAGGTAGACCTATTGCTTATTTCAGTGAGAAGTTGAATGATGCAAAAAGAAAATATTCTTTTTATGATCAGGAATTTTATGCTATAGTTCAAGCATTGAAGAAGTGGAGACACTATCTTCTTTTTAAGGAGCTCATTTTGTATACTGATCATCAAGCCTTGCAATATTTGAATAGTTGAGGAAAATTAAACCAAAGGCATCAAAATTGGTTGAGTTTTTGTAGAGTTATACATTTGTTTTGAAATATGAGAGTGGGATGTCTAACAAAGTTGTAGATTCTCTTAGTAGAAGACATATTTTGCTAGCCAAGATGCAGATTGAGGTGGTTGGGTTCAAGGAACTCAGTAATTTGTATTCAAAGGATCTTGATTTTCATGAAGTGTGGAAGGCTTGTACAAAACTTGTTACACTTGATAGGACAAAGTGGTTGGATTTCATGATCTAGGATAGTATATTTTTTAAGGGAAGCCAGTTGTGCATTCCAAGAAGTTCACTAAGATAAAATACCATCAAGGAGAAGCATAGTGGAGGACTAGTTGGACACTTTGGGAGAGATAAGACCATTGCTTTGGTTGTTGAAAATTATTATTGGCCACAGTTGCAACAAGATGTGAAGAGGTTTGTATAGAGTTGCAGAGTATGTTAGATGAAAAAAGGAGTGAAGCAAACTATAGGGTTGTATTAGCCATTACTTGTACCAAAGAAGCTGTGGGAGGATGTCAAAATGAATTTTATTATTGGATTACCAAGGACTCAACAAGGGCATGATTCTATTTTTTTGGTGGTTGACATATCTTCAAAGATGATACATTTCATTCCTTGCAAGAAGACTAGTGATGTTGTTCATGTGGTAGTGTTACTTTTCAGAGAAGTGGTGAGACTACATGGTCTACCAAATGGTATAGTTTCAAATCAAGATATCAAGTTTGGGTATTTTGGTGTACATTATGGAAGAAATTGAAGATATATTTAAAGTTCACTTCATCACATCATCCATAGACTAATGGAAAAATAGAAGTGGTGAATAGATGTTTGGTTGGAGACAAGCCAAAAGGAAGGGATTTGATTTTACCACAGACATAATTTGCATATAATAATTCTATCATGAGTACTCGTAAATCACCATTCTAGATTGTATATGGGAGTAGTCCTAGAAATGTTTCTAAATTGAAGTAGTTGGATAAAGGAGAGATAAGTAGTTGAAGCATAAGATTTTGCTGAACATTACAAGAATATCCATGAGGAGGTGAGGAAGCACATTATAAAGATGAATACACAGTATAAATCTAAGGAAGATGTGGAAAGGAGGTATAAGGAATTTCAAATTAGAGATTAAGTCATGGTTCATTTGAGAAAGGAGCATTTTCCAGTGGGTACATATAATAAGCTAAATATGAAGAAGTTTGGACTGTGCAAGATAGTGAAAATGCATGATTTTGGAAATGCCTATGAAGTGGAGTTGCTTGCTGAATTGAATATTTCACCATTATTTAATATTTTAAATTTGATTGAGTACTATGAAGGAGGTGATGGAGATGAAGTTGTAGAAGCATCGTGGAGCATTCTAGTAGCTAGTTTGGCTACAAAGGAGATTGAGGAGATACTGGATAGTTGTGTTGGAAAAAGTACAAGGAACAAAACTTATGAAGAATACTTGATCAAATGGAAAGGGAGGCCAGTAGAGGAGTCATCATGGCTAGCAAGGGAGGAGGTTAACCATCTTGGTTTCTCAAATTAACTCGAGTGTCTAATGCAGGAGCATTCTAGGTGTGAAGGCAATCTTGCATCACCCAAAAATATTTTTATTTTCAGCCTTTTCTATTTTCATTAGGACTAGTAGACAGGGCGTTACTATTTCTGGGAGCTTACAAGTTTTAGTAAGTTTTTCATACAAGCTTAGAATGTTTTGATTTTCTACATGAAGGTTCATTTCAAAATTATAAGCCTACCATAAAATGTAATTTATCTAGCTTATGTATCAGAGAAGTTTTTACGGATTTTTGGTGGAAACTTTTGGAGAAAAATCATTGAAATTAGTTTTGAAGGCCTTAGAGGCCCCGAATGAGGTCCAAAAACTTGATGGATGAACACTTGCGCCAATCCTAGCTTGTAGATCAGGAGCTGGCATTTCTGAAAAATGGTTATAATAGCCAATCAGAGCAATGGTTCGAGAGTTATGTCCTTCTGAAGTTGGGCTACCTAAAATTTCTAAAATAAATATTAAAGATGTTTTTGGCTGACTCTATATGTTTTGTTAGGGTTTGGCAGCCCTAGGTATTAAGTTTGAATGTCTAGAACCTTCCCGGGTGACATAAAATTGCCTATTTAAGAAAGGCCTGAACATTGTCTAGACAACTCTGGGTGATAGTTCATAGCTTTATTTTGTAGATTACTGTAATGAAGGTACCCATGTGGGTTAGCATATTATAATTGTGAATTTTTTAATTTTCCTTTTGCGAAAATAATAAGAAGGCCCTATTTTGTTCTCGTAATTATTGTTGTTTCTTTGTTTCTATTACGTGTTTATGGTATTAAGGGGAGCACCCTTCATCATGCGAACAAGATATTGCACTAATATGTAAATTCCATGTTAAATAATCTCACCCTATTAGGATTTAGTACAATGTATTTAGAAAATAATGTTAGAAATAGAGGTTCGGTTGACACTTGGATGTATACTTTTTGTGTTGTATTGATGACTGGTTTTGTTATTGATGATTGGTTTTGTTATTGATGATAACATATGTTTATGCGATCATGACATATAGAGATTATGTATATTGCAAGAGGATTATTAGTGTCATAAAGTAAAGTCCACCAAGATAATTGAGGGAGGGGGGGGGGGGGGGGGGTGAATCATGTATCCAACTATTAGAGCATATATTAACATTATAAATCCTTAACCATGTGAACAATATAAAAAGCAACCATAAGATGATACACATACACAATAACACCAAATATGTTAACTAGGGAAATGATCATAGGGAAAACCCTAGTGGGGGTGGTACCCACAAAATGGTATACTAATATAAAATTTCCTTGCAAAAGGATGGACCCTATTAGGAGTCAATGAAATACATACAATATATATCAATCCCTCTTAGGAGACTTTGAATCCTGTTAGAAGATTTTAACCCTTTTAGAAGTTGTGTCAACCCTATTAGGAGTTGTAAAAGGTAGAAAGACCCACTATCTAAATGACATCAAGAAAAGACCATTAAACTCACTATCCAACTAGCCTTGATAATATTACTTTTTGAATAATAACTTAAATTCCTTCTTTATCCTCTTACGATGTCATGCCTACCCCAAACACTCTTTAGATCTCAATACCTGATCTTTGAATTCACATCTAATGATCCCTTAGATTGCTTACTTACATTATCAATATTTTTTCACATCACACACTTGATACACACTCTCAAATAAGGAAAATAACCTTCCTTTTTACAAAGACCTCAAAACAATTCCTTGAGTCAGCCTTGAGGCTTTCCCAATTAAGTATAATAGGACCTCATTAAGATAAACTCTTTTTCACAATTACACAACACTGTCTGATCATTGTCTTCTCAAATATTTCATGTGTTACCTCAAACTTTGTGCACTTACTAACATAATCATTAGGATGTCTTCTTCCTATGTATAAACTCACTAAAGTATATTCTTTCTATGTTAGGAGAGGTAATAGGTGATAACTAGAAACCACTTATTAGAAACTCTGTCTGCAAATTTTCTACACCAAATCTTGAATATATCTTACCATTCTTTGACTTTCTATGCACGCACTTAACTTCATGAATGAAACATGTCAATCATGCTAACAATCTCCCCAACTATTGTAGTAATACTCTAGATAGTACCCCAAAGAAATTCCATCAGTATTCATGCTAACAATCTCCCCCTTTGACATTGATGGCAACATAGATGAAAAACATCTAAGTCCTATGCATACCAAATGTATCACTACTATTGTGGTCATCTTCTTTTCAAATCCTCTTCATCAACCAAATCTAAAACTTATAGGTATAAATCTTCATCAATGCTTCCTCGTGTCTATATGGATGGACATTAATTGTTCACACTTCTCCCCCATTAATATAACTCAATGTGATTCTCTTCATTCAATACATTTCTCCTCGATCTTCTCATGACATAAGGTATTTTTCTTGTACATATTTCCCCATTGACATCAATAATATAGATCTTTCTTATCTTGTCAAGAAACAAGATGCAAACTCTCCCCCATTATTATACATTGTTGTACTTTATGAAATGTTATCTTGTTTCTTTCTTAGCTAAGAAACTAATCTTCCAGCAATAAAAAATGCTCCACTAGTAGTGCATTTTCTATCATCCACATTCCCTGCCCTATCTGCATCAATAAATGCACATAAAGTAAAGTCATTTCATCTATCATACCATAGTCCAAAATCAAGTGTTCCTTTCAAATATCTAAAAATCCTCTTTATTGCTACATAATGTGCTTCTCTCAAATCAACTTGAAATCTTGCAACAATGCCAATTGCATTATGTATGACCAATCTTGTATGAGTCAAATATTGCAATCCTCTAATCATAGATATGTACTTCTTCTACTCAATAATAGGTGTCTCATATTTTCTAGATAACTTGTGAATAGTTACCATAGGTGTACCAATAGATTTACAACTCTCTAAAATAAATATTTTCAATAGATCTTTCAAATACTTAGTATAAGAAATAAAAATACCTTCACTATTTTGTACAATCTGAAAACCCAAAGAATATTTCATTTCACCAATCATGCTCATCTTGAATTCCTTCTTTATTTTATCAGCAAAATTTTCACTTGCATCATCATTACTTCCAAATATTATATCATCAACAAACATTACAATAACCAACAAACCTTTCTCAATCTCTTTCAGATATAGGTTACTATCTACATTACCCTTAATGAATCCCAATTGTGTCAAATACTTGTCCAATCTCACATACCAGGTTCTAGGTGCTTTCTTTAATCCATATAGTGATTTCTTAGTTTACATGCCATATTTTTTTCTTCTATCAAAGGAAATCCTCCAGGCTACCCAATGTAGACTTCTTCTTCAAGTTCTCCATTTAGAAACGATGACTTGACATCCATTTGATATACTTTGAATTTTTTTTTTTTTCTACATAAGCCTAAAACATTCTCACCACTTAAATTTTGGCAACAGGTACAAATGTCTTTGTATAGTCTATACATTCTTTTTATGAATATCCTTTTCGTACAAATTTAATTTTATTTCTTAAAACTTCTCCTTTTTCATTCATCTTGGCTATGAAATCCCACTTAGTTCCAATTACATTCCTATCCTTAGGTCTAGGGACCAATTCCCATGTCTCATTCTTCACAATCTGATCTAATTCTTCCCTCTTTGCTTGAATCTAATGATCCTCCTTACATGCTTCTTTTCATTGTTAGACTCAAGTTGAGAAATCAAACATATTTTTTGCCCCTTGTACCTAATTTCTTGTCATTACTCCTTTATCCTTGCTACCAATAATTTGTTCAACATGTTGATTCTTTAAAAAATTCATGTTTGGCATTTTTATCTCAGCTTCTACTCTAGGTCCATCTCTTTGCTCAACAATATGAATCTCATTCTGCAAATCATTTTTAGTCTTGATGATCACTTCACCAATTCTATCACTAGTCTTAGGATTATCTTATTCATTAAAATCATGATCAAATATCTTTTCTTGAATTCTAAACTTCTCATCCACTTTAACATTTGCACTCTCAAAAATAGTCTTAGTCCTTTCATTCAGAGATCTATAAGATTTTCTTTTCAATGAATGACCAAGGAACATACCTTCATCACTTCCTGCATTAAACTTAACAATGTTGTCATCTCTCTTTATGTAACACTTATTTCCAAAAATTAGGAATATTTCACTAAGGGTGTGTGGCTCCTTATTTGACAGAAATTTAATAACCTTTTGAGAAGGAAAACTACCTAGGAATTAGCTAAAAACCACAATATCTTCTTCTCTTTGAACTCTGCAAAATTTAGGCAAGTATACCTAGAAATTTACTCTTTCTTTCTTTGTATTTCTCAAATTTCAACATAAATTCTCCTATAGTAGTTAATTGGTCTTAATTCTTCTAATTCTAGGACTATAAGAGAGATGATAAATAACTAATCCATAAAACCCCAAAAATCCATGAATAAAGAACAGGCTCACTTTGCAAATCTTTAGTAATAAAACTCATAAGGTTGATTTATAAAGATTATACCATAGAGACATTCTAAACTATATCAACTTTAATGGATGACCAATGCCTTATCCATTAGGCTATTATCTCAGAAGAATTTTCTATTTACTATTAGATTCATTTTAACACTTTGTGAGTAAAATGTCAATATTTAGTTCTGGATCTCATTCTTATCAAAATATTAATTGAAAACTAAAGAATTCTTCCAACTTACATCAAGCATTTACATAAACCATTGGATTATTAGAAAAATGTAAACCAAAATATAATTCAAAATGAATTACAACCAAGACTCTATAAACTTTTTTATCGAATCTCAAAGAATTAATTGGTAACAAAAGAAGAGACAAGATCTAAAAATGTATAGCCAACTTTCTGCATTTCTGCATTTTTGTATTATTTTATTTGAAAAAATATACCATTCAATATCAACTCCTATCAAATAAAAAATCAATTAGATCAGTAACTATTAACTCACACTTCTTTCATTCTCATTTTTGAAAAAGCATATACAATATTCATGGACTGACTAAAAAATGAACAATACTCAATTCAACAATATGATTCTCGAACCCCTTCTCTAGCCTTAGGAACTCATTTATATAACATGAGTTGAAACAAACCTCAGGCATAGAAGGAAAAGGACAACTGTCCTTTTGGAAAAATGTTACATTAAAGAAAAAATGTCACCATCCTCATAGCATGAAAAAATTGAAAAAGATTCATGGCATTTTCTATTAGACAAAAAAGGAATTTCTCATCAAATGCTTTGTGGTGGTGCAGAGGCTTCTTCTATTTTGTCTATTTCTTATTTTTTACCAATTTTTGATGATTGGCTTTCATCCTTCTTTTCTATCTCAGATAGTGGGGCCACCTTTTCCTTCCTTTTTCTTTTATCTGATTCTCCAACTTCTTTAATTGGTGATTGGATGTCACTTTCTATATCTTCCATTGATACATGAACACCTTTTTCAATCATTTCTTTCTCTTTAGTGGCTATGGATTTTTCCACTAATTTAATCTCTGATGCCATCTATAAAATTTTTGAAGCTAAAGAATATTATTCCATCCACTTATTAAAAATTGTGTCATCTGGACAATTGAAATTAATTATTTCTTTCTCTCTCTTCAAAATATATTTTCTAAGATTCTTTATTTCTTTAAATTCTTGGTGGAAAGAATCAAATAATATCTAGACATTTACTGATTCCTCCATAGTTCTTGCAAACTAGATACAATTTTATTTTTTAACAACATCATTCATCCTTACACTCATTATATCTTTTAATTAATTTCCCCACTCCTCTTTACTTTGAATGTCACCAAGGCCCTTTAGCACATGAGGAAAGATATCAAAATTTATACTAAGATATTTAAAGAAACATGTTCTCAACTTTCTTTTCAAAATATCTCGTTTTAAATCAAAATCAAGTAGGTCACTTGCTTGGTCATATGTTTTCTCAATCTAATAATCAATTTTGTCAACAAAAGTGGCACACAAAGAAGTGATATCATCTTCTCTATTGATCCATTTACCTAAAATTTGTCTCAAAGAAATTTCATCATTTTTCAACTCATTCCAAATGTCGATTAGTTTGGACATTTCTAAATGGAACAGAGGCCAATTTATTCTATCCACTAGGAAAAAAAGTGTATCCCTAATTCTATCCTTGTACTACAACTGCACATCTATTTGGGCCACCTTAAGTTTAGATTTTTCCTCATTCAAGTCATCTATAATATATAATTCTTAATGCTGAGGTGTATCTAGGATATCTATGATAGGCCTAGTGAGAGGAGATGGGGCAGGGGAGGTTGTAATCATGAGTTGTCTGGATTCTTCCTTGATTTTTCTCTTTGCCTGTTGCTTTTGTAAATTCACAATGATTTTCTCTATTTAATTTATTTTTCTCCCTCTCTCATAATAATCTTCTACCACTTTTTCAAATCTGGTGTTGAGTTCAAGAAACTTATTTTTATCTTTCCTAGCCACCACCATACCAAAGTCAACTTCTTTATTCATGAGAGCAATTTTCTCACTATCTACATCTGCCACTGTATATACTACCTAGCTTCTTATATGTTCTACATCTAAAGCTTCTTGAATTTTGGACATCCTTTTTCTAAATTGACCACATAACTGGGGCCTTATGATCATCATTGTATTTTTCCCCTCTATGGGCTTCCTTGACTTCTTCATTATTAAATTTGGTATCTTTTTCTTTTTGATGGCATAACAAATTATTGCATTAGCAATGTCCCATTCAAGCAATATAAGAATATCTAAATCCTTTAGCAACTATCTTCCCCCCTTAGGGGTTATGTGATCAAAACTAAGATCTCTTCTTCAATCTCATAGCCCTATCTATTAGGTTTCTCTGACATTGTCTTTTTGCATTTTGTGTCAAAATTGGAAATATTGGTTCTCCACAAAAATTGAATCAAGGCCCTAGATTTAACAAAATCATCATTAGTCACAATTTATTTATCAACCTTCTCTATGCTACAATCCATCTCTCTCCCCTTATAATCTTCCATTGTAAGGTCCCATAGTGGCATTGGAGGTTCTTGAGGCACTTCCTTATCAATTTTTGATGTTGTTATTAAGACATCATCTTGGCTGCCCATTTGTTTTAATTTCTCCCTCAAGGAGTCTTCATTGTCAAAATCTATGGGTGTTTGAGAGGGAGATTATTATTCCATCCTTGATGAAGATCCCTCTTCTAACCTTTTCTTCTTAGTTGTTGGCTCTAAAGGTGGGCTCTCTAAATACTGCATTTGATAAACTAGCACATGATGTGCCCCCACATTTCTAACAAAGTAGTAGACATAGATCTTTGCTGTACGAAAAAGGCTTTAATTTTTTGATGATGCATGGTCATGGAAATGTGCTACACTATTTTTTGATGATGTGGTTCAATGGGAAATAAGTAAGTCAAAGATGTACAAAAGTTGTAGCTAATTTACAAAAGTAGTATAGAGACAAAGTGCCTGAGAATTAGTTTTTGATGTTTGTATTATATCTTCTAACAAAGATATAATTTGGTGATGCATGTTCAACCAATGATATAAGATTATATGATGATGAAATAAATAGATGCACAAGCCCTAGTGTCACAAATGTGAGAAGTTGTATAGACTATGAGCAAACAGTGCTATTATAATTGAGAATTTATTAATTTTTATTATTATAATTAATCAGGAAAGCCTCAAGACCGACTCAAGGAATTATTTTGAAGATATGGTATAAAGGAAATATGTTTTCCTTGTTTGTAAGAAGTATGGAATGTGTTTAACAAGTGTCAAGTGCAAAAAGGAGCAGAGTGTTTAGTGAATGTGAGTAAGTGATCCAAGGGATTATTGGATGCAAGATTTGTGATTTGGTTACAAGATCAGAAGGAGTAGAAGTCCAGTAGATAGGATAGAGAAAGAGGAAGGACCAATACTATTCATTTCTATTATTCTACAAGGAATAATACAAAGATCATTTGGACAATGGGTTCATTGGTCTTGCCCCTAAAATTGTTTGGGCAGTGGGTCCAAATATCTTTTACAACTCCTAATAGGGTTGGCATAATTCCTAAGAGGGTTGAAATCTCCTAATAGGGATTCAAAGTCTCCTAACATGGACTAATATGTACTAAATGTTGTTATAGGATCCTAATAGGGTCCATTCTCTAACAAGGAATATTTATATTAGTACATCATCTTGTGGGTACCATCCCCACTAGGGTTTTCCCTTTGATCAAGGGTTTTCCTAGTTAACATATCTAGTGTTAATTGTGCATGAGTATCTTGTTGTAGTTTTTTATTATATTTCTCATATGATTAAAGTTTATTAAGAATGATAATTATGATATTAGTTGTATAAATTATTAACCCCCCTCTTAGTTATATTGGTGGACTATATATTCTAACAATTGCTATCAGAGCATCAAGTCCTTGAAGGATAAGCTTAACAACTTTGGGAGATCATCATGGGAAAGATTAATCCTAAGTATGATGAAGGAGATTTCATCTCACAGAAGATTGAGCTTCTTGGTGAATTATCAGATATGTGTAAAGATTTGAACATTGAGTTTCTTGATCTAGAACCCTTTTGTTGTATACAAAATAATAGAAGCAAAGATAGGTCCATATCCGAAGAAGACAAGAAGATTGAGGAAGGTATTGATCTACTTATGAAACAAGAGCTAGAAGGTATGAAAAATTTCATTTGTTGGACATGTAAAGAATTAGGTCATTTTTTGTCTAGATGTCCTAAGAGAGTAAGACAATCTAGAAAGAGTTCACTTTCTAATGAAGGTGAAGAATTTAAAGAAAGTATGGAAAATATTGAATTAGATGAGAAAGAGGAAATATTAGAAGAAATAACTTTGGTAACTATGATTGATGGTTATGAAGAAGAAGATAATAATGGAATTTTTAGGGAAAATACTAAAGTTTTCTTTGAGACTAACAATGATCTATAGAATGATATGCAAAATTTTGAGTAAAGAGGAGAACATAGGTATGAACCAAGAGATGAGATAAGAGTTGAGATGGAAAATCCTACCTCTAACAAGAACATGACAAAGAATCACCCTCTAGAGTAGATAATTGGAAGTAAGGAAAAATGTGTGATGACAAGAAATAGAGTTAATGAGGAATTATGTCTGATTTCTCAAGTTGAACCTAAGAGTGTAGATGAAGCATGTAAAGATGATCATTGGATTCAAACAATGAAGGAAGAACTAGATCAGATTGTGACGAATGAAATATGGGTGTTAGTTCATAGACCTAAAGATAAGAATCTAATAGGAAGCAAATGGGTATTTAGAAAAAAGATGAAAAAGTTAAAGTTGTGAGAAACAAGGCTAAACTTGTGTGCAAAGGTTATTCACAACAAGAAGGAATAGATTATGAGAACAGATATGTCCCTATATCTAGAATGGAAGTGGTAAGAATGTTCTTGGCTTATGCGGCAAATAAGAAGTTCAAAGTATATTAGATGGATGTTAAATCAAATTTCTTGAATGAAGAACTTGAAGAAGAGGTATATATTGAGTAGCCTAAAGTTTTCTCTTTGATAGAAGAAAAAGATATGGCATGCATATTAAAGAAAAAATTATATGGTCTAAAGCAAGCACCTAGAACATGGTATGCAAGGTTGGATAAGTATTTATCAAAGCTTAGATTTGTTAAAGGTGTGACATATAGTAATTTGTATTTGAGAGAAATTGAAAATGGTTTGTTGATAATAGTAATATTTGTTGATGACATAATATTTGGAGGTAATGATGAAGCAAGTGATAAGTTTGCTGAAAAAATGAAGAATGAGTTTGAGATGAGTATTATAGGAGAAATGAAGTTTTTGCTAGGTTTGTAGATTTTGTAGAACAATGATGGTATTCTTATTTTACAAGCTAAGTACTTGAAAGATTTTTTTTTAAATATTTGGATTGAAAAATTGTAAGTCTACTGGTACACCTATGATAACTGGTCACAAGTTATCTATCAAGGATGAGACATCTACACTTGAGAAAAAGAAGTACAGATCCATGATTAGAGGTTTGTAATATTTGACTCACACCATGCTAGATATAACAAATGTAGTTGGGATTGTAGCTAGATTTCAAGATGATCCTAAGGAGTATCATTATGTAATAGTAAAGAGGATATTTAGATAATTGAATGAAACATTTGACTATGGAATGTGGTATCATAGATCAAGTGATTTCACTCTATGTGCTTATAAATATGCACATTGGGCAGGAAATATAGATGACAGAAAGAGCACCAATGGTGGGCACTTTTTTCTTGGAGGAAGATTAGTTTCTTGGCTCAGCAAGAAACAAGATTGTATTTCGTAGAGTACAACTAGGCTAGAGTATGTGGAAACAACAAATAATTGTAATCAAGTTATGTGGATGAAGAAGATGCTAAAGGATATTGGATTTAGATTACAAAACTTGTTATCATATACTATGATAACACAAGTATAGTAATTATGTCTAAGAATACTATATTGTATTATGAGACTAGGCATATATCTATTAAGTATCATGTCTTAAGAGAGAAGGTAGGAAAAAAAGAGATTATATTGGAAAAGATGAGTACTAAAGATCATATTTTCAATATCTTTACAAAGCCCTTACCTAAAGATACATTTGAGTACTTGAGAGATATTCTTGGGGTTATGCCCCTACCTACTTCTGAGTAGATGATGCAAAGAGTGCATCAATCCAGTGGTACAAAGCACTTTTGTTAGACTGGATTGAATATTGATGCTTCTTGTATGGGGGAGTACCTGTGATGAGCTATGTCATTGATGACTGTTGGTATTTGGTATTTGGTATTGAATAGTGTCTTTGGAAACTCGACCTAGTTATAAATTGAGGTAGTAATATTGATATAATGAGGCCTTTATCATTGATGTCAATGGGGAAAAGGATGCATGAAAAAAATCTCCTATGTATGTATGGGGGAGAGATATTTAGTAGGGAGATTTAGAAAGATTCATGTACGAAAGAAGGAAAAATATCTTTATGGGGGAGATATCCAACATGAAGAGTTTTGATGTATGGTAAGTTGTTTAATGTAAGTAACTAGTGCCAATCCTAAAGAAAGAGAAGTTGTTTAGTGAACAACTCATGATGCTGATCTAGAAGAAGTAAAACATAGAAGTATTTCAGAGGTTTTTTAGATTTGATTGATGAAGATGATTTGAAAAGTTAAGAACATAAGCAACAACAAAGTACTAATTGGTATTCGTGGAACTTAGATGTTTTTCATCTATGTTGCCATTAATGCAAAAGGGGAATATTGTTAGCATGATTGCTTATGGTATTCCTTTGGGGGAGTATCCTAAGCATTAGAGAGTATTGACATGTTCCATTCATGACTATTATTGTGATTGATGTCAACATAGCAATAAATTTGTGTAGACTAATAGAGTAGCAGAAAGAGATCTTTGTTGTATGGACATGGTTTTTATTGTCTGGTGATGTGCAGTCATGGACATGTGCTACATGTTGTGATATGGAGTCTAATCAAACTCAAAGGTTTATTTAGCATTATTTTCTCCCCATATTATTTCTATGGGGGTTGGGGGGCAACACCCCCAAGATGGGGTCAAAGGGAAGTGCCCCATGTGCACTCCTTGTCATAGTATAGGGTGGGGTTGAGGGGAAATGCCCCTGAGGGATTTTTTAGGGGTAGTGCCCTCAAAGCTAAAAATGCCCTTATATTGTAAAAGGCATCGACTGCTATTTTTCCTATTGGATGACTTATTCTAGCCCTAATTTTGTAAGCGGCAAAAGCTTGTATAAAAAGGCTTAGGGTTAGGGATTTCATAATTTAATTGTGATATTGTAGCTTCTTGTGGCCATGTTGAGCTATAAGGGATTGTGGATTATAATCACTAGATAATAATAATATTGGACTTGCTGTTGGTGGACATAGCCCAGGGATTGGGTAAACCATGTTAAATCTTGGTGTCTTGTGTTCTCTTATGTGCGATCTATTATTTTATGATATTGGTTATATTTGAATGTAACTATTATTTCTATCTGAGGTTAATCCTAACAAGTGGTATCAGAGCCAGGTTCTCATCATTTTTTTTAGCCAAACCATCTTTTTTTTTATAGCAATCCTCTGTAGGAAGATCTCACAATTTAGTGGAAGTGTCACGGTTTAGTGGGAGCAATGGAAGATGAGGTTAAGATGAGGGTTGACAAGTTTAATGGGTAGAACTTTCAGTTATGGAAGATGCAAATGGATGACTATCTCTATTAGAAGGATTTATGGAAGTTGTTGAAAGGAAAAACTAAAAACCAAGGAACTATGATAAATGAGGAATGAGAGATTTTAGATAAAAAGACACTTAGAAGCATTTAGTTATGCTTCCCACCATCAGTGACATTTAACATTACAAAAGTGAAGAAGATGGAAGAGTTGATGAAAACCCTAGCAAAATTGTATGAAAAACACTCCGCTTCAAATAAGGTAAATCTCATGAAGCATTTATTTAATATGAAAATGGTAGAAGGTGGATTTGTTGAAGATTATTTAAATGAGTTTAACACTATTACTAGTTAGTTATCTTTTGTGGGTATTAATTTTGATGAAGAAATTAGGGCTCTCTTGATTTTGTGTTCTTTACCTGAAAGCTAGAATGGCTTGGTAATGTTGTGAGTAATTTTGTTTTTGGATCTAATACCTTAACATATGATGATGTGATCAATGTTTTTTTGAGTGAGGAAACTTGTAGGAAAAACTCAGGTGGATCTATATTAGGAAGTGCTTTGAATGAAAAAAGTAGAGGCAAAATGACTGACAGAAGAAATAATTCCAAAAATCATGGAAAATCAAGAGAAAAGTAAAAGGGGAGAGGTCTCAATCCAGAGGACTGAGAGATTGTTGGTACTGTGGTAAAATAGGGGATAAGAAGAAAGATTGCTGGACTCAAAAGAACAATGAAGGAGATAAACCCGAGGGAACAAGGAGGCCCATGTGGCAAGTAAATTTTTTTGAAGAGGATGATTTTCTTCTATCTTTAGAAAGTGTTGATGATTCATGGGTTTTAGATTTTGGTGCTTCATTTCACGCTACACGTCATAGAGGTTATTTCATTAATTATGTCCAAGGGGATTATGGGCTTGTCTATTTGGGTGATAATGAACCCTATTAGATTGTTGGAAATGGAAAAGTTAAGATTAAGTTGTAGAATGAGAATCATTGGCTACTACATGAGGTAAGACATGTTCCAAGGTTGAGTAGGAATTTAATTTTAGTAGGGAAACTCGGTGATGAGGGTTGTGTAGTTAATTTTAATGATAAAAATTGGAAGGTTTCAAAAGGTTCCCTTGTAATAGAAAAAGGTGTAAAAGTAGGCACCTTATATCTTTGTATAGGTCATATTGTTCCTTCTACTTTGATTGTTTTAGAGAAGAATAATGTTCAGGAATAGTTATTGTAGTTGAGTAGGGAGAATAAATAGCTACTATAGATTTTAATACAACATTGTGGCACAAAAAACTTGGGCACATGAGTGAGAAAGGTATGAAAGTAATTCATTTAAAGCAAGTTTTACCACGTCTAAAATGTGTTAATATGGATATCTGTGAAAGTTGTGTGTATGGAAAACAAAAGACAGTAAGTTTTGTGAAGACTGGGAAGGAAAATAAAAGTGAGAAATTAGACTTTGTGCACACAGATGTATGGGGACTAGCTCAGGTATCTTCCCTTGGTGGCTCTCATTATTATGTTACAATTATTAATGATGTAACTAGAATAGTATGGGTTTAGGTCCTTAGACATAAATCTAATCTATTTCAAACTTTTAAGAAATGGAAATGCTTGGTTGAAAATGAGATTGGAAATAAATTAAAATGTCTCGGATCTGATAATGGTGGTGAGTATTGCAATCATGAATTTGAAGATTATTTCTCCATTAATAATATTCATAGACAAAAAACTATTCCAAGGACTCCACAGGAAAATGGAGTAGCTGAATGCATGAACATGACTATAATAGAGCATGAGGTTGCATGTGGGGTTGCCCCTATACATGTGGCTGAAGGCTATCAATACTACTATATTTTTGATTGATAGAGGTTCCTCTACTCCTTTTGGTTTTGGCATTCTAGAGGAAGCATGGATTGGTAAGAAGGTGAGTTATTCTTTTCCCAAAACCTTTGATTGTGAAGCATTTGCTCATATAGATTCTAAAAATAGAAACAAGCTGGAAGCTAAGTCAAAGAAATGTGTATTTGTTGGATATGGCATTAATTAACTTGGTTATAGGCTTTGGGTTTTTAAAATCATAAAATTGTAAGAAGCAGGGATGTCATATTTAATGAGAAAGTGTTGTACAAAGATCTATTAGAGCAACATGAGAAGAAAGAAAATGATTATGTAGTACTGGATGATACTCCAAAAGCTAATGTTCCAGTAATTCCTCATGATTTGTAACAACTGCAAAAAAAAATACCACACACCCCAATGAATGTTAGATGGTCAACAAGGATAAGTAGACCTCCAAAAAGATTTTCTCCTTCTTTGTATTCTATTTTACTTACTGATGCTGGTGAACTTGAATGTTATGATGAAGTTGTGTAGGTGGATACTAAGATTCAATGGGAGTCTGCAATGAAAGAAGAAATGGACTCTTTGTTAAAAAATAAGACATGGGATTTATGCAAGATTCCTATAGGCAAAAAGGCTTTACAAAATAAATGGATTTATAGGTTGAAAGAAGAGGGCAGAGGTAAGAAATTATTTAAATCCAAGTTAGTTGTAAAAGCATTTGCATAGAAAAATGGCATTGATTTTGATGAGATATTTTCTCCTATTGTTAAAATGACTTCTATTCGCATTGTTTTAAGTATTGTGGCTATTGAAGATTTGCATTTTTAGTAGCTTGATGTTAAAAAAAACTTCCTTCATGGTGATTTGGAGTAGGAGATATATATGGCATGGCTACAAGGATTTGAGGTCAAAGGTAAGGAGAACTTAGTGTGTAGATTGAAGAAAAGTTTATATGGCTTAAAGCAAAAACATCGACAATGGTATTTTTAAAATTTGATCGGTTTATGCATGAGCATGGATATAGTAGGTGTCAATTAGATCATTGTATTTATTTTAAGAGATTGGATGATGATAGCTACATTATTTTATGTTTATATGTTGATGATATGCTTGTAGGTAGGTCTAACATGTATCACATTAAGGGGTTGAAATGCCAGTTAGCACATGCATTTGCTATGAAGCATTTGGGGATAGAAAAATAAATCATTGGTATGAAGATTTGTAGAGATAGGAAGAACATAAAATTGACATTATCTCAGGCTTATTATATTGAGAAGGTGTTGCAACATTTCTCTATGGAGAATGCTAAAGCTGTCAGCACACCTTTACCTAGTAATTTGAAATTGACTAAGGAGATGTGTCCAAAGACACAAGAAGAGGAGGATAAGATTTCTAAGGTACCTTATGCTTTAGTTGTAGGAAGCTTGATGTATGTTATGGTATGTACTAGGCCAAATATTGCACATGCAATGGGAGTTGTTAGTAGGTATATGAGTCATCCATAAATTGAGCATTGAAATGCAATAAAATAGATTCTCAAATATCTAAGAGGAACATCCAATAAGTGTTTACACTGTTGGGGATCTACTACTTATTTATAGGGCTATGTTGACTCAGATTTGGTAGGGGATATTGATACTAGGTGAAGTACTATAGGTTATGTATTTACTATTGTGGGGTAATAGTGAGTTGGATTTCTTGATTATAGAAGGTTAATGCTTTATCCACTACAAAGACAGAGTATGTTGTTGCTATAGAGGCAGCAAAAGAGATGATATGGCTTCAGTTCTTCTTGAAAGAATTGAGACACCCTCAGAAGGATAATTATTTTTCTATAGATAGTCAGAGTGTCATTCATCTTGTAAATAATTCTGCTCTGTATTCAAAGACAAAACACATTCAGTTGTAGTACCATTTCATTCAGTCAGTTTTGGATGATGGATAGTTAAAGCTACACAAGATTCATACAGATAACAATCCAATGGATATGTTTACAAAGGTAGTGACAATGGAGAAGTTGAATTTCTCTTCAGTTTTAGTTGGTCTTCTTGACTAAATAGGATAAAAAAACAATAGAGTTTAGTGTGGTTTGATATATTCTAGTGGGAGATACAGGTTTAGTAATTCTACGATCAATCTCCAATTAGGAGGTTATTGTTGTGGAGTTTGATCAGTCTCCAAGTGGGAGATTATTGTAATATGGAGTCCAATTTGACTCAAAGGTTTATTTGGCATGGTTTTCTCCCCATATTATTTCTATGAGGGTCCAAGATAGGGTCAAGGGGTAGTGCCCTTGCGAGGTCTTGGGGAAACACCCTAGGTGTGCTCCCTATCGTAGTATAGGGTGAGGTCGAGGGGTAACACCCCTGAGGGGGTTTTTAGGGATAGGACCCCCAAGGCAAAAAATGCCCTTATACTGTAAAAGGCATCAGCTACTATTTTTCTTGTTGGATGACTTATTCTAGCCCTAATTTTGTAAGTAACAAAAGCTTGTGTAAAAAGGTTTTGGGTTAGGCATTTCATAATGTAATGGTGATATTGTAGCTTCTTGTGACAGTATTGAGCTATAAGGGATTATAGATTCTAATCACTAGATAATAATAATATTGGACTTGATGTTGGTGTATGTAGCCTAGGGATTGGGTGAACCATGTTAAATCTTGGTGTCTTGTGTTCTCTTATGTGCAATCTATTATTTTTTGATATTGGTTATATTTGCCTGTAACTATTATTTCTATTTGAGGTTAATCCTCACACTACACTATGTCTTGATGACATGGTTCAATATGAAACAAGTAAGTCAAAGATGTACAAAAGTTGTAATTGATTTACAAAAAGAAATACAGAGACAAAGTGCCTGAGAAGTAGTTTTTGATGTTTTCATTATATCTTCTAACAGAGATATAATTTGGTGATGCATAGTCAACCAATGACATAAGACAATCTAATGATGATGTAAGTTGATGCGCAAGCCCTAGTGTCACACATGTGAGAAGTTGTATAGACTATGAGACAAAATTGCTATTGTAATAAAGAATTAATTAATTATCTTATTATAATTAATTGGGAAAGCCTCAAGGTTGACTCAAGGAATTATTTTGAAAATACAGTATACATTAAAGATGTTTTCCTTGTTTGTAAGAAGTATAGAATGTGTTGAACAAGTGTCAAGTGTAAAAAAGAGCAGAGTGTTTAGTGAATGTGAGTAAGTAATCTAAGGGATTATTGGATGCAAGATTTGTGATTTGGTTACAAAATTAGAAGGAGCAAAATTTTGGTTGATAGGATAGAGAAAGAGGAAGGAGTAGTACTATTCATTTATATTATTTTGCAAAGAATAATAAAAAGATCATTTGAACTGTGGGTTCATTGGTCTTACCCCTAAGGCTATTTGGACAATAGGTCTAGTTGTCTTCTACAACTCCTAAGAAGGTTGGAATCTCCTAATAGGGATTCAAAGTCTCCTAACAAGGACTAATATGTACTAAATGTTGTTATAAACTCCTAAAAAGGTCCATCCTCTGACAAGGAATATTTATATTGGTACATCATCTTGTGGGTACAATCTCCACTAAGGTTTCCTTCTGAGCAAGGGTTTTCCTAGTTAACATATCTAGTATTAATTGTGAATAAGTATCTTGTTGTGGTTTCTAGTTATATTTCTTATATGGTTAAGTTTATTAAGGTTGACATTTATGATATTAGTTGTATAACTGATTCATCCCCCCTCTTAGTTATATTTGTGGACTATATATTCTAACAATATACTATCCAAAGCATTAACAAATTCCAAAAATTTGCTAAAGATACTCCATTTCTCTTTCTTTACTTCCTATTTTTGTAAAAAAAACTCATTTCTAATTATATCCTCAAGATAGTAAAATATGTGATTATAAGATTTTGCTTTAGTTCTTTCTTTAAATATTTCATACAATCCATGAAAATCTATAAAGATAGAATGAGATTGAGCCATCAGATATTTATCCAAAAACTTACTTAGGTGATGAAGGGTGCTCCCCTTAATACCATAAACACATAACATAAATAAAGAAATAATAGCAAATGCGAGAACAAGATATGGACTTCTTATTTGTGTCGCAAATGCAAAATTACAAAATTTACAAGTACAATATGCTAACCCACATGGGCACCTTCATTATAGTAATTTGTGATTCTAAGCTGTGAACTACCACCCAAAGCTATCCTAGACAATATTTAGGCCTTTCTTAAATAGGCAATTTTATGCCTCCCGGGAAGGTTCTAGACAATGAAACTTAATAGCTAGGGCCGAAAGACCCTAACAATACATAAAGAGTCAGCCAAAGACATCTTTGAAAAATATTTTAGATATTTTGGGTAGCCCAACTTTGAAAGGTTGTAACTCTCAAACCATTGCTCCGATTGGCTATTATAACTACTTTTCAAAAACACCAACTTATAATCTACAAGCTTAGTGCCCCCCTTCACAATAGGTGTATAATAATCACACTAGAGGTTATACTTAGAAATAGTGTATTCAATCTAAGGACTATTTTTCCCCACCATGAGGTACATTTAATTTTTTCAACCCAGTGACGTATAATTAAAATGGTTGGCATAGTATGTGCACTAGGTTTCTTAATGAGTCATTATGCTTATGCTACAGGAAAATAAAATGCAAGGAAAGAACCTACACTAGTGCTGTAGGAAACAAACACACTTAACTCATTACTGAAATGAATACTAGAAATGCAATTAAATACTAATATATTTTCCAACTCAGTTCATCTACTATAACTATTCTTATAGATGCTATAGGAATACTCACAAAGTATGATGCTATAGGAAGGAACTTAGAACTTCTACTTGCAATACTAAAGATGTTTGAAAAAAAATATATACTACTTTAATCTAATCCACCTCCCAAGTGGGTCCGCTTGGTTGGCTTCTACTAATCTACCAACACAAAATGTAAACCAAGAGCTATTTCATTATGTTCCAAAAATTCATTACATGAGAACGATACATAAAATTATAGAAACAACTAATTGCAAAAGTCAATAGTTTCTTGTCATAAACTTTCTTCTAACCTCTAACACTATTGGTCTCATCCCTATAAATAGAAGATTGACATTTATTCTGTATTAGAAAAGCAAAACAAACTAACTACAAATTTTCCAGAGAAAGAGAATGAAAGGTAACAACTCACAAAATGAACAATAGAGTCTGGAGAACCACTTTGACATAATAACAAATGTAGAGAAAATATAGCAATTATTCATAGCTCCTCCATATTAGTGGCCATGTTCCTTGGTACCGTTATGACTTTTTCCACTGTGGCTAACCTTAATGTCTTTTCTCCTTGATTATTGTCGGCTATCTTCAATGTTTCAGTTTTAATACTCCTGACCATCTTCAACTTCCTTTACTAATAGGTTAGTTGTTATGCAGAGATATTTGCAAATAAGCATTATCAAATTAAATTCAAATATTAGAACACACTTTCTAATGATTATATGAAATACTGTATTATATATATAATATTAGCAAAATATGACATACTATCTGTTAGAGTAAATAATTAATATTTAATTATTTATTCTATTGCTTAAGTTTACTTAGGTCATGCATTTATTTAATATTTCATATTTAATGCATGTTGTGACAACACGGGAGTTTGTTCCCTTCTAGTTGTCACACTTATCTTCTAGCTTGTTCTACAAGCTTCCATGAGCTCTTTATATTCGGGCTCTCTCTCATTGTAATATCAAGCCATTTTCTTATTGTAAATACATTTCTCATTGTGTTTGCATTTATGATGGCTCTCATGTCCGTTTAGGGTTTTTGCCCGTGCTCCATGCTCCTCCCCTTCTATGGCTTCTCTTTGACAGGTTCGCATGCAGGTGATCTTGGTGTCTTCAAAGTTGGCTTTCCTCAACTCCAACATGGTATCAGAGCCTTCCTGCTGCTGCTTCGTTGAAGAAATTTTGAAGCCGTGATTTGAAGTCACAAACCCTAGTTTGTTTGTGCAATTTTTCTTCAAATCAGGGGATCAGAAATTTTTGGAGCACTTTGGGCCCAAACAGACATCACCATTGGATCCAGAAGGCCGTTTGCAGTCAGGATTCATATAAAACTTGTCGTTTTTGGAGACAGGGCATTTTTGGCAATTTTTTGAGGCTTCCAGGGTCGCTGCCGTACGGATTGTACGGACGCAGAGCGTAAAATTTTTTTTACGGGCGCACCGCCGCCACGCCACCGCGGGGCCACCACCGCGCCACCCACGCGCTGCCCGCAGCGGCCGCAGCAGGCAGCGCCGCCCGCGCTCCACCGTGGCCCGGCCGCCTCCTGGCCGCCGCCCTCCGCCGGCGGCGCCTCTCCAGCTCTCAGCCCGCGCTCCGCTCTGCGGCCACCTCCTCCCGGCTTCGTCGCCCCTGCGGCCGCCTCCGCCCGCCAGCAGCTCAGCCCGACAGCACTGCAGCCCACTCAGCCTTTTTGCTGACTCAGCGCCAGCGGGGGTGACACGTGGCCTGGGCGCCACATGGTACCTTGCCACGTGGACCTGCCACGTCAGCTGCCACGTGGCACTCTTTTTTTGCTGCGACAGCTGACGGGCCGTCAATTTAAATCGCAGGATCTGCTGACGTCAGCATGATGTCATCCCTAGGTCATCATCCTTGCTTGCACTCTCCTTCAAGTTCTCTTTTGGACCTACTTGTGGTTTTTTGGCCATAACTCTTGCATACGGAGGTATTTTTCCGATCTGAAAGAAGAGCCGGAAAGCTGGTTCTGAGACGGAGATTTTGGTGTAGGTATTTTTTGGTTTTGATGCATTTTTATTGCTCGTTTTTTCTATTGAAGTCCGAAGTCTTGTTTTTGACTCCGGCATGCATATCTTTTGCGTCCCATGTCTGTTTTTGGAAAACTTTATATTTCTGGAAAGCTGGTTCTGTGTACTTTTCAGAACTGTCATCTTTTTTTCTCACTTTTGGCCTCTTCTCTTTCTATCATAGTTTTGGCGTTTTTGCTCTATGGTGGATATTTTGAGTGTTTTAGGCCCGAGGATCATTTTCCTGGCATGGTTTGCTTTCTTTTCGGCTGTACTTTCTTTTGGTTCAGCTCCTTTTCAGTTCTAATCTTTGTAGCTATCTTTTTGAAGCATTTTTCATTTTTGCACTGAGATAAATTGTCACTTTTGCATTCTGGGAGTCATGAACGTTGTTTTGAGTCAGGTGTACTTGCACTATTTTCATAAAGCACCATGGGGGGGATTATTTGTTTGCTGTTTTAGGCATTCTCCCTTTGTCAAGTGAGTGTCCCTTCCATGACATTAGCCCCATGCAGAGTCAGTTAGACCATGTCTTTATCGGTGTCTGTACCTCTTTCCCTCTCTCCTCGTTCTTGGTTCGTTTGCAGAAGATTTTGGCTCACCTTCTCAGTTGCCTGTCATCACACCCCGTCTACATTAAGGGGGGGTTATGCTGTGTTCTAATGCATCCATGGTTCGATGGTTCGATAGTGTGAACTATGTATTCAGTGGTTGATCCTATGTACAAGGCGATTGCAGTGGCTGGCTACCTATGCATTTCGGTGAGATGGATCATCTACCATATAGACATGCTTAGTTCGTGCCTTCTTCTTCCATGGAGGTTTCTTCAGATCAGCAGTTTGACAGATTTGCGGCTCTTCATGCTTCAGTGATGCTGCTTCTTCATGATCATTCCTTGTTCTTGTTTTAGGGGACAATTTTCCCTAGTTGGAGACTTCTTCAGCTCTTCACTGGGTTCTTACCTCTTTTTGGGGGAGGGTTTTTCCCATGTGGTTTTCTCTCTTTCCTCGCTTACAGGGGTTGCATTCTTCTTGCATTGTACTTGGGTACCTAACATGGCCTCGTTGCCGGGACCCATTATGCATTTTCATCCTAGTTTTGTGAGCTTAAGGAATTTCCCTAAGTTGCACTTAAGGGGGGGTGTTAGAGTAAATAATTAATATTTAATTATTTATTCTATTGCTTAAGTTTACTTAGGTCATGCATTTATTTAATATTTCATATTTAATGCATGTTGTGACAACACGGGAGTTTGTTCCCTTCTAGTTGTCACACTTATCTTTTAGCTTGTTCTACAAGCTTCCATGAGCTCTTTATATTCGGGCTCTCTCTCATTGTAATATCAAGCCATTTTCTTATTGTAAATACATTTCTCATTGTGTTTGCATTTATGATGGCTCTCATGTCCGTTTAGGGTTTTTGCCCGTGCTCCATGCTCCTCCCCTTCTATGGCTTCTCTTTGACAGGTTCGCATGCAGGTGATCTTGGCGTCTTCGGAGTTGGCTTTCCTCAACTCCAACACTATCTACCCATAGGTTAATCATAAGTTCAAGTAAACATATGTTCATAAATGTCTTGGTGGAAGTAAAACATAGTGTTTAAAATTATCATAAAATAGAGGCAATAATTAGCCTCATCATCTTCCCCCTGGTAAAATGATGCTTGTCCTCAAGCATTGCACTTTCTAGTTAGTGATCTGAATTCTCCAACTTTAGTCCTTCCTTTCCTACTACTCTTGAAGGTGTAGTAAAATCCTCATGTTCTCTCCCAAACTTCCCTTATATTGTCCTCCTATAGCTTGTCAAGTGTATCAGAATTAATATCATACAAGGGCCAAATGAGCATTGGAGGTTGCATAGTGAGTGGACACCATAGTTTTGGTTTAGCCTATTTTCCCAACTCTATATACTTTGAAAATCAGTGAAGGGAAACCTCTAAATTGATAGGACTGTGTGGCTCTGATCTTTTAAGTGTCTAAGGTAATCTAGCCCACCTACTTTTAGCACCAACCATGGTTCTCTAAAAGGAAAAGAAAGGTAGGTTCTCATATTCTGCATAGACCTTGGTTCTAGCAGCAAAGATTTTGTCCCTTACTCTCTTGTCCTTATACCCATAACTCAATCTAAACCAGTCCCTCAGAATTTCTTCTAGTTTATTGCTCTCAACTCTTAATGACAGGGGCCCTGTTCTTTTATTATCTCTGTAATTATTCAATTGTCTGTCATAATTAGCTTGATTATGCATCTAGGACATCAAAGCCTTCAGATGTATATCCCCTATATAGAGTAGAGGATTCCTTTGAGTTTCTACTAGAATGATAAAGTTGTGCACATATAACTCACAGAGAAAATTTTTCTTCTAGAATGGAAGAGTTTGGTATAAATCATAGAATTCCTAAGCTGATTTGAATTATGCATTTATGTTCTTGAGGGTCAACATAAGTTGGAATAAAAGAAACTATTCCTTTAAACACGTAGCATAAATTTGAAGTCATGGTCTACAAGAAAGTACTTGATCAACCAATTTTAGGGCATGATCCATCCTTTTTTTCTGGTTTTCCAATTCCTCTTTCAAATCTATAATTTCCTCACCTAGGGACACTATGACTTTCTTCATTTTCTTCTTCTCCTCTTTGCATAGGGTGGCATTAAGCATATGTTGTCCAAAAAATTGGAAAATAAATTTTTACAGGGTAATGGAACCAATATCCTCTTCATAGTTATTTTTCCTCTTTCCCTGTTCCCTCCATAATTGCTTTGCAATATCTGTAAGCCATGTTGGTTTATAGGGAACTAGGAAAATGTTTGAATAAACTAACTCCTTCATTATAGGAACTATTTGTTGGCATGCAGGGGAATCATTTTGATTTTCATTTACTTTAACCCTACATTCCTCATTAGGGTTTTTAGGAATGTTTGTAGTTTTAGGGTGAGAAGGGGAATTATCGAGAACAATTTGTACTAGGGATTCTTTAGTGGATGGTTTGGATGAAGTAGACTGAGCTTCTATTGTCACTTTAGAAATTTGTCTCCTCATTCTAGGACTTCTTCTCATAGGGGTCTCCTCTAGTATCACAAACTTCTTCCTACTTCTTCCTTTCAGTGTCTCTGTTGCAGGAGTAATTGCTATAGGACCCATCTTAGTTTTCTTTTTCTTTGCAACTGTAGGGTTTGGCTTTTCTACTACTAGAGCTAAGGTCTCTTCTTGTAATTTTTGTTTTCCCTTTGCTTGGGTAGAGGTAGGTTTTTGAGTCTCTTGAATAAGTAAGGACACATTTTCTTTCACATTCTCTTGCATGTTGCCAACTTCAACATCTTGAGCACTTTGCTTAGTAGGTTCATTAGTGGGGACTACGTTCTCTTCATTGGGTTGTTCATTAAGGATAGCTTAGGGTTGTAGGGTTTTAGCTTGGACAAATTCTACCCATGACATGGGAGAGGCATCCCTAAGTGATCTTTCTATGAGTAATTTAATTAGGGCATAATGGGTGATAGAATTGTCCTTTTCCTTTTGAGTTTCTTCAACACTAATGCTTAACATGTTATACAAGAAATTAGGAACATTTATTGGATAATTGTGCCTTGTATAGCGAAGAAATTTAAAATGATGTGCATGTAAATATGAAAATCTTCCTTCATAGGTGAGGTACTTGATAATGTGCATAACCAACTCGTTGTATGGTAGCAGAAGAGATGTCCTTTTGCAACCTTGCTTGGTGATATCCAACTAAGGATCAATTGGTATGACAAACTGAGCCTTGACTGATCTTGCATAATGTGTAGTAGGATAATGTTCTCCTATTACTGGTAACCTAGTTACTTCTGCTATTCACTCTTTTGTAGCAACAACCATTAAACCCCATACAATAGCTTCTCTCTCATTAAATGTTCTTGTAAATTCTATGGCTACTTCTTCATCAAATGTAGTTATACTTAGGAAATACCCCAACTAGCCACACACATTAAATCTCCTCACTACCTCTATGTCTAAGAGTAAAATAGTATGCTCCACTAGTTCTCGCCACTACAATTGTCCACCCATTCTGCCTGACAATTTCACTCTTTGCTCTATTTGCTCTATTTCCCTTCTATGAATTCAGGCTTTCTTTTGTTGTTGTTTTATAGATCTATTTTCAAATTTCATTTTTTAGCTAATTAATGCCATAACAATTCATTATGAGCAGTAATAATGTGGTTTATCATGGGTATGTGAGAATCATTCAAAAATGGAATTTGGATCACATAAAAATTGAATATGGGTCACGTCACAGCCTAACAGTAAGGAATCATTCAAGAATAAGGGGTAATAAGGGGTACAACACCTAGACACTTGTGTACTTATGGAAATTGAGCTTTAGAAATGAAAAAAGTATAAAGATTTGGAAACAAAAATATTTATGAATAAATAAGAATGTCATTAGGTTTTAGTAACCTTCCTTGCCCCCTACGAAATATGGACAAATGTGTACACTTGTCAGACATAGTACAGGGTATGGAACTGGCATAATACTGCCATGATATAAATAATGGAGTATAATATATAAACAATGAAATCTATGTACTATAAATGAATAAAGATTTGAAAAGATTATACCTATTAGTTGATTGTTGCATGTACTAAAAAGTTGTAGAAAGCACATCATCAGTGACAACATACGTCAACAAACTTGTGGTATTTATTGAAAGCATTGTAAAATGATGATGTGGAAGATGGGTGGATGGTAGGTAAACAAGTGAGATAAGTTGGAAAAGAAGAAAGTAGAAGATGAATGGAGAAATTTTGAACTTTATGTGGACATAAAGTTTTTATTATTGGCATGCATGAAGAAATTAGTATTAAAGAGCTATAGGCAGGAGGTTAGCACCTTCTGCTACAAGAAGAGTTACCTGGTGTACATTTGAATTTGTCCATTGAAATTGTTGGAGGAAGTCCTCTTTTGTTTGGGATCATTTATATAACTTGACTCTATGGCCATTGACTAACAAATTAAAAGGTATTGGGTCCATGGTAGTTAATTGGACAACTTCATTTGCAAAGACATGGTTAATTTCATATGGACCTAGCCATTGTGTCTGCAGCTTGCCTAACATATCTTTAAATTTGAAATCATATAGAAATGCCCAATCACCAACTTGAAATTGTTTGTTACTAATGTGGGAGTTATGCCATTGTTTCCTTTGCTTCTGTATAATTTTAGTTTGTTCTAGAGTAGCCTTGCACATTTCATCCAAAGAATTAAGATGTAGAAGATGTTCTCTCTATAATATAGGAAGTTTAATTTTCAGCTGTAGTGCAGTTCTTAAAATTTTATGTTCAAATTCAATGGGGAGCATGGCTAATTTCTCATAGAGGAGCTCAAATGGTGTGAATCCTATAGTAGTCTTACAATTTGTTCTATAGGCCCAAAAAAATACTGGTAATCTACTATTCTAATCCCTATGGTGCAAATGAACTATTTTTGTTAAGATGACCTCTATCTCTCAATTTGTGATTTCTGCTTGTCCATTAGTTTGAGGGTGATAGGGGCTTGATTTCTAGTGCCTAATATTATATTGTTTCATTAGTTCTGTGATTAGATTAGAGCTAAATTGAGTACCTTAGTCAGTGACTAGTTCTTGTGGTACACCATAGCAAGTAAAGAGTTCTTCATATAGAAATTCTACAACTTTATGATCACAAGCATGCTTCATGGCTTTGACTTCAACCCATTTTGTCAAGCAGTCATTGCACACAAGGATATATGATTTCCCATTGGATGGAGGATCAATTGGACCAATGAAGTCCATACCCCATTTGTCAAATGGTGCTAATGCCAGTTGTTGATTGAGAGGCATTTCATCTATTCTTGTTGGTCATCCCATCCTTTGACACTTGTCACATTTTTGTGTATAGTTGGCTGCATCTTTGTGAAGGGTAGGCCAATAGTAACCAGTTTTAAATTTTTTTAAAGATATTCTTTTTTTTGCAAAGTGTGCTCCACATGGTTCATTATGACATGCATGTAGAATGTCATATGTCTCATCCTCTCTCATACACCTTCTCATAACTTGATCAGGTCTAGTGTAAAATAAGATATTATCAATCCAGGAAAAATGAATTTTTTTCTCTATAAGTAGCTTCTTTTCCTTGTAAGAGAAATGTTCTTGCATTTTATTAGCTGCAATGTAGTTAGCAATGTCTGCATACCATGGAGTTTGAACAGCAATATGAAATAAATGCTCATTTGGAAATGCATCATCTACTAGAGTAGTGTCATTCTCATCATGGTGGATTCTTGATAAATAATCAGCTACCACATTATCTCTCCCAAGCTTACCAACAATGGTGATATCAAATTATTGCAATAATAGTAACCATCTTGCTAACCTACCTATTATAGCAAGTTTGTTCATGAGATATTTAATTGATGCATGATCAATATGAAGAAATATGGGATAGCTAGTTATGTAATGCCAAAATTTGTTCAAAGCATAAACTACCTGCTAATAGTTCTTTTTTAGTCATTGTGTAGTTTAATTTTGGTCCATGGAGGCTCTTGCTAATATAATATATTGCATTTTCAAGATGTTGAGATTGTTTTCCTAGAACTACGCCTATGGCATCGTTAGAGGCATCTATATATATGTGAAAAGGAAAAGTCCAATCAAGGCCTTGTAAAATTGGGGCTATAGTGAGAAGATTCTTAAGCTATAGGAAGGCTTCATTGCATTCGAATGTTCAAATGAATTCAACTTCTTTAGTCAGTAATGTATACAAGGGACTAGCTATTTTGCATGACCTAGAAAAGATCTCACATCTTTCAATTTTGTGGGTATGGGAAATGTTTGAATTACCTTTGTCTTAGCTGGATCCACTTTTATTCCTAGTGGTGATATGAAATGACAAAGTACCACACCTTCCTACATGAGCATGCAACATTTTTCACTATTAAGTGCCATATTATGTTCTTGACACCTTATCAAAACTTTTTCAAGATTCATTATGGGCTCCTCAAAGGTGACTCCAAATGTTGTGAAGTCATCCATATATATTTTCATACAATCATGTGATATATCAGCAAAGATGCTAATGACAGCTGGTTGAAATTTTGTAGGAGCATTACATAGACCAAATGGAAAAAAAGGGTATGCAAAAGTACCCTAGGGGCATGTGAATGTGGTTTTATCTTGGTCTTCAGGAGCAATACTAATTTGATTATAACCACTATACCCATCTATAAATTCCAACTAGAGTGTCTAGAACTTGATCTATGAATGGTAAAAGAAAGTGATCCTTTTTGGTGGCCTTGTTCAATTCTCTATAATCTACACAAATCCACCATTTCCCTCCTTTTTTGGGCATTATGACTAGGGGTGACTCCCGTTTACTATTAGATATAGGATAAATAAAACTAGCATGAAGAAATTTTTGCAATTTAGTTTTAACTATTTCTCTAAGGCTTGGATTTATCCTTCTTTGGGGTTGATAAAGTGGTAGACACCCTTCATTGATGTATATTCTATGAGTGCATAATGTAGGACTCAACCCTTTCATATCACCATAGTACCATGCAAAAGCCTTTTCATGCTTTTGAAGTAGCTTTGTTAACTATTCCATTTGTGTGGATGATAATTTGGGATTAACATGAAGATTATGACCTTTGGACAACTCAATAGTAGTGGTAGACTCTATCATAGCAGTTTCAGAAATTGGACTTGTATCTAGTTCAAAGGGTAAGATTTGATGAAGAATGTCTAGTTCTTTGAGCAAAGTAGAATTCTTATCACATTCCTCATATGTGGTCAATTCTAACATGGAACTTTTAGATACATCTTTTTGTACCACACAATTATTAGTAAGAATACTCTAAAGTACTAAATCCTCTTCCTGCAACTTTAGAAAGGATTGCTTATGTAACATCATAAGTTGTGCTATAGTGTTTAATTCTTCTTCTTCATCCCCTAAATCTAGCTGGATAGATCTGCTTAAATCTAGTAATGGTTGTGCTGGAGGAAACAAGTCAAATTTCTTTGTTTCTTGGCCATTTGATATGGTCATATTCCCTAATCTACAACTTATATTTGCATTAGCTATAGCTAACCATGGTCATCCTAGGATGATAGGGTAACTAGATAAATTAACTTTGGGAGATAGAATCATGAAATTTGCAGGATGCTCTAGAGAGTCTAAGGTTACAACTATGTTTTCTATCACCGCATCAGGAGTGATAATAGATATATCTGCAAGTTGCAAAATTGTTGGAGTAGCCCTTAATCCTTCTATTTTAAAATTCTTCATAGTATCCTTGGTCATGAAATTTATAGAAGCTCCAAGATCTATTAAAACATTTTTAACAGATTGAACATTTGTACTCACATTCACAACTAGATCATAATATTTTGGAGTGACTAATTTTCCTAACATAATGTCAGCCAATTTCCCCACAACATGGACTGTAGTTGGGTCCTTTTTCTTCCTCCCAAGATTTTTTAGGTAGGCTTCTCTAATGGATTTTCCATAGATATGAACATCTTTAATAGCTTGGAATAGGGGTATTTGGACATGCATGTTCTTCAACTGATTAACAATATCAAAAGACTATTCTTCTATTTGTACAGGTTTACTTTGTACAAGCTTCTTTGGAAAAGGAGGTTCCACCGCTGGCTGAGCTTGAGCTGAGATAATGACATTAGTTGGGTCAACCTCTTTAGAGACAAGGGGTTCTGATGCTACAAGAGTATCTGGTATTTTAGTTATAAGAGGTGATTTAGGTGCTAGTAAAGTTGTACAAGATCTCAGATGTATATTTGCAATATTCAAAGTGTAAGTAGGGTATTGCCAAGCATCAACAATATACATGGGTTGTTACAACTACTAGTTACTTGGATTTGGCTGAGGTTGTGTAGGTAACTGTGTCTAGTTTTGAAGTCTAGGATTCATAGGTGGTGGAATTAATGCAAGTTATTGGACGGGGGTGGTAATTGTGGAGTACTAGTATTTTGATTGGGCCACTGTTGAGGTCCTCTCCATTGGTTTGTAGACTGTCAATTCCCCTGGGATGGTTGCCATTAGTTCTACTAGTTCTTCCATTGGTTATTATATTGGTTGGACTAGGATAGTTGGGAGTTTTGAGGCTGTTGGGGCTATTGCAGATTATTTTGCCAAGCATTATTCTAATTGGGTTGATTTTATTATGCAAGACCTTGGGAATTATAGTTTTGCCATTGATTACCATATAAATTTGAATTTTGCAAAGGGTCCTATGGCATACCTTTATGTTGGGCCCATGGCCGACATTGAGCAATAAAGAATACCTACTCATCATCTCCATCTATCTTAATGTACTTGATTGGAAGATGCTGGTTCTCCATGCTGGCAACTAGTTTGCATTGGCAATCCTTCTTTTGCTTCCAGTAGTGGGAGCAATATTTAGCTAGTTTTAATTTAGCTTATGTATGCTTCTTCTTTATATTCATTTTTTCAAGATGTGTAGTGACATCATTTATGATGCCCTGCTTGAAATCTAACAATAGGTTAGATATCTTGAGCTTTGAAATACCCTGACTGATTCCTTTAGTAATTGTGGAATGAGGTCCCTGACCTTTCTTCATAGTTGAACTTGAATAGTTTTGATAGATTTTCTTGAGGTCATCCTAGGAAGATTGATATAAATCACCACCAACCATCAGGTCTAGTGCTTGTAGACAATTATCATTCGCACCTCTAAAAAAGAATAGCTTTTGTGAATCCTTAAACAACACATGTTGAGGGTTCTTTTGCAGTGTATACAAGAAACATGAAACATAGTCATCTAATGTTTCTTCATCCTTTTGTGATATCCTGAAGATATCTTCTCCTCTTGAACCAGATGCATTGCAATACTCTTTATATTTATCTAGAAACAGAGTTTGCATTTCATCCCAAGTTCCTGTTGCATTGGCTCCTAAGACCATGAACCATCATAAAGCTGACTCTTTCAATGTTGCTAGAAATAATTTGAGCTTATGGGCATCAATTTTGTAGTCAAAAATATGATAGAGTATGTCAACTTCAAACAAGAAAGTATTAGGGTCTTCGGTTGCAAGGCCATAGAACTTTGGAAGAGCAACTACGGGTATATTCTTGAGATTATCAATATTTATGAGGCTTGGAAGAGGAAATGGAAAAGTAGTTTGTGCCAACTCTAGAGGTATTAGATTATGAAGTCACTGTTGAAAAGGAACATTGGGTACTAGATTATCAACAACTGGTGGATTTGGAGCAATATTATAAAGGAAACTAGCCAAAATTTTAGTAAAAGGTTGAAGACCACTCATATCTATAGGTTTTTCTCTTGAGGATGATTCTATAGGAAAAGCATGGCTCGTGTCTTCAAAATTCAACTCAACTTCTTCTCCTCTCAATTTCTTCATTCAAATTAATAGACTCTAGTGGAAGAAATCTGCCATATTCATCTTGTCATCTTACTCTTTGATGCATGCAATTGAATTCTTCACATTGGTGAAAAAAGCTTTAAAATTGCAAATTTCAAAAAAAAACTTAACTAAGAACTATGACTCAAGAATTATCCTAGCTTGACACCATCCTTGGCAACAACACCAAAAATGATCCCCCTCACAATAGGTGTATAATAATCATGCCAAAGGCCATACTTATAAATAGTGTATTCAATCTAAGGACTATTTTTTCCCACCATGATGTGCATTTAATTTTGTTAACCCAGGGACATATACTTCAAATGGTCGGTACAACATGTGCACTAGGTTTCTTAATGAGTCATTATGCTTATGCTGTAGGAAAGTAAAATGTGAGGAAAGAACCTACACTAGTGCTGTAGGAAACTAACACACTTAACTCTTTACTAAAATGAATATTGGAAATGCAATTAAATACTAATATATATTCCAACTCAGTTCATCTACTATAACTATTCTTATAGATGCTACAGGAAGGAACTTACAATTTCTACTTGCAATACTAAATATGCTTGAAAAAAAATCTATACTACTCTAATCTAATCCACCTCCCAAGTAGGCCCCCTTGCTTGGCTTCTACTAATCTACCAACAAAAAATGTAAACTAGGAGCTATTTCATTATGTTCCAAAAATTTATTACATGAGAATGATACATAAAACTATAAAAACAACTCACTACAAAAGTCAATAGTTTCTTGTCGTAAACTTTCTTCTAACCTCTAACACTATTGGGCCGATCCCAATAAATAGAAGATCGACACTTATTCTGAAACAAAAAAGAAAAATAAACTAACTACAAATCCCCCAGAGAAAGAGAAAGAAAGGTAACAGCTCATAAAATAAACAATAAATTTTGGATAACCACTTTGACATAATAAAAAATGTAGAGAAAATATAGCAATTCTTCACAGCCCCTCCATATTAGTGGCTATATCCGTTGGTACTGTTATGAATTTTTCCATCATGACTAACCTTAACATCTTTTCTCCTTGCATGCTGTCGGCTATCTTCAATGTTTCACTTTTAATACTCCCAACTACCTTTAGCTTCCTTTTCTAACAAGTTAGTTATTATGCAGAGATATTTGCAAATAAGCATTATCAAATTAAATTCAAATATTAGAACACACATTTTGATGATTATATGAAATACTGCATTATATATAATATTTGCAAAATATGACATACTATCTACTCATAGGTTAATCATAAGTTCAAGTAAACATAAGCTCAAAAATGTATTGGTGGAAGTAAAAAAGAGTGTTTAAAATTATCATAAAATAGAGGCAATAACTAGCTCAGCACTTAGAACCACGCTAGCACCCTTCGATCAAGTTTTTGGATTTCATCCGGGCAATCTAAGGCCTCCAATGGTGAGCTCGAATTTTTTTCTGCAAATTTTTCTACCAAAAATCCATAATAACTTCTCTGATACTTAAGCTTGAACAATGAGATTTTTATGATAGGATTATAACTCTAAAATGAATCTTATTATAGAAAATGAGAACATTCTGAGCTCATATTAAAAACTTACTAAAAATAGCAAGTTCCCATAAATAGTAACCATCCTGTCTACTAGTTCTTATTAAAATAGAAAAGACTAAAAAAAATATATTTTTGGGTGATGCAAGATTGCTCTTACACCTAGGATGCTCCTACATCACTAGGTATCTCCATCCTCCCTTTGTTATCAAAAAATGATGGGAACTTGTGAAGTTTGGAAAAATTGTCCCCTTGGATCTTCCCACCAACTTTTTCTCTTACAAGTCCTCCATTTTTCTATAAAAATTTGGCAACTCCTAATTTTAAGGATACTTTGTAGGGAAGGACATGGGGCTTCCCTTGGAACCCATACACCCTAAAGATAGTGGAGATAGAATATGGGATGAGCTCTCCCCAATTATGACTAACCTTTAGACCTTTAACATGATCTTTAGGTCTGATGAGCTCCAGTAGGGGTTGAGGAACTTGAAGGTTATCCTAAACTAACAATGCCCTCATCTTTGATGCAAAGTATCTATCAAATTAGACAAAACTAGCATTAATAACTTTCCAAGTCATATCCAGGCTCCATAATTGGACTGGTAGTTCTCACCATCTCTTTCTCATTCCAATTTCATCTCCTTTCCAAAGACAAAAACACCTTTGAACAAACACCTGTACATGAGAAAAGATTACCAATAAAAAGGTTTTTCTAATTTACCCTTGCTAATGTCAATCAATCCATTCTACATTTCCTTGACCATGTGGGAAGTAAAATCAAATATGGAACTCATTCCATGTTACTGTATTTGTGCCATAATGAAAGCTAGGGGTGTTGGGACATGTTCTTGTTTATCCATGCCAATTTTTTTTTATAGAGGGAAACATATAAAGTCTATGCCCTAGGGTTGAAATAAATTTTCAAGAGGAGATCAGGGGTAGAGGGTGTTACCAATGTCAAATGACCCACCTTAACAAAATGCTCTTATAGTGACCCTAATCATAGATATATCCTTTGTGCATCATAGTTGGCCTACAAATCATCAAGGTCAATCTTCTCAAGTGGAGTAATGTTGGGATTTAAAATAAAGACTTCTTTGATCACTTCAACTTTCACCTTGACAAAACTATCCCCAACATGGTTCTTCATGACCTGTAACACATGGTTATATCTCTTTTCCAACTTTGTCACCATATCATCATTCATGAAAACACCTGGCACAACAAGCTTTCCAATGTTGAATTTCTAGACATTGCTAGGTGGCGTATCATGATTCCTTTTTGTAAACCATTTTTTAAATAACTCTAGGCCACCCATTGATGTTTCTACATCCCTCAACTGATTGCCTTTATCATAGAAACCCTCATCAATCTTCATCCTAGGTTCTTGTGGAACCAATCCCTTACCTTTAGCTATTTCATTTGTCGAAGCAAGAAATTTCTCCAAGAAATCATCATGAATATTCCTATGTTGATAATCTATTTTCACAAAAAAATACCTTCCAGGAGGTATCTTGACAACTTTAGAAGTTCAAAAGAAAAAACCTTTTATAGTAATGTCTAGATACTTGCAAACTTTTGATCGTAGCAAAACAATCTTAATCACAACAATTTCTAATTTGAAAACTCAGAAACTCAAGCTCTGTTCACTCTATTTTAATTTGTCTTGCATTTTACCAAATGAGTAATAGCCCACACCATTTATTATAAATTCATTCAAATAGGGAAAAAATTAATTCACCATTAATGCCTGCAATAGTCAAATTGTGCATGCAACATAAGAAATTTAAAAAATAGCCTTTGATTTGAAAGAAATTTGATGATTGTGGTTTAAATTTGGTAGAGAGTCATCTTTTCACTTGATGTGACATTTGGCATCTCCTCATTTTGTCTCTTTTGTTAAAACATGTCCATCTCAAACTAGCAAGATAATGACAACCCTTGATCATCTTTACATCGAACAATCAAACATAATTATGGCTTCCTAGTATTTCTTTTAGAAAGCTAGCCAACTAAGGACACATGGAAACTTGTCTCTTTATTGCAAGTGCTAAAAATTATTCATCTTTTCATAGTAACAAAGTGATGATCATTTTTTCCCCTTTTATTAGATGGTTTGAGAGTCTCTAGTTCCATCTTTTATGTGTGGCCCATAATGTGTCATTGTGTCACAGAATTGCTCTGGTTAAACATCATTCACATTTCTTTTGTGATCATGCAACATTCATTGATCTATTGGATATTGGACAATCAAAACTTTTTCCTATTGACATGTCATGATTCTGGCCCATAGGGACATGTGGTGATTTCTCACTTTGTCACACTTCTTAAAACTTGAGCATCTCTTCATAGTGACTTGGCAATGTTCATCGATCACTTTTTGATTTGATATTTGGGAAAAATACCTTAATTCTACATGCAATGAATTGAGAGAAAATTAGAATGTACCACTTGGTGTTTTATAATGACATCAATTCTTTTGAAGCTTGCAATACACCTTGTCTGATGTAGGAGCATCCTAGGCTTGCTTGCAATCCTGCATGTTTGGAGGGATTTTGACTTAAATTTGTGGAGCTTAAACAATACTAGTGTTTGACACACACTAGGAGCTCGACATGGTCTTGGAGCTTGGCATGGTTTGGGAGCTCAAAAATGCTTGGGAATTTGCTGATGCTCAGCTTAGTCTTTATGACACTTGACTTGGTATTGGTTCTTGTTGGTGCCAAGTTGTCTATGGGATGACTTTTGGCATTTAATTTATGTAGGGGTATTTAATTTGTGTTGTAGCCAACTTGTGGCTCAACATGTTGGCTTGATTTTTTACCTAGCCAAATTTTTTGAAATACCTTGTAAAAATTAGGACAAAAATTTGTTTTTTCTACTCAAGATTTTTGAAAATGTTACTGTCCTGATGAAAAAACCCTAGAAAATAGTCATTTCCTATGTTTTGATGAATTATTCATAAATTGGCATGTAAGTATGAAATAGGGATACATCAAAGCCATGGTTATTTGTTTAATTTTTCATATCCCTATGTTCCTTGGCTATTTTTCATATTAAAATGCTAATGTCTCTATAATGTTTTAAGTTATGATGTTGTGAAGTTTCCTTGGTCACAACATCACCCCGTTTTGAGTTCTAACTATTTTAGTAGCTATGAGAATGCAGAATAGTCATGATAACAGGTTAGTGCAACTTAGATGTTAAGGTTAAATGTCACGTTTGGGTTGCAAAGAGGTGACAAGCTATTGATCGCAAGGTCATAGACAATATCAAGCTTAAGGAAATTTAAGTTGCGAAGAAGTGATTAAGGACCACACAGTCAAAATTTGAATCATCACAGGATCACAACTTGAAATGGGCATAAGGGTTTTTAAGTAGCAAAGGAGCGAGAGCTAACCATGGAAGTCAAGGTCTACATAATCACAACATCGCTAGTAGCTAAGAGTAACCTATGTTTTTATATTCAAAGTGGTGATGCTTTATAATCAATTTCAAAGGAGTTGTCTTGTCGATAAAAGAAGTTGAGCTTAAGTAGTTATCACTCCATCAAAAGCAGTAAGATAAGATCCTAAGTTGTGAAGTTGCACACAAGGTAAAGCTTGAAGTTTCACCACTTTGCAACAGGTTGATAGGAAATGTATTCCAATGTTGCAATGCAATGATGAGGGAAGTTTGATCGTTACCACCATTTTGCAGTAGTTAATGTAAGAGAGTAGTAAGAAGTTGTGATAGAGTGATCAATAGTTGAAAGAAGTCTTTGTACCCTCATAGGTCAACATAGTCAATGAAGAGATAAAGTTGTGAAGGTGTGAAAAGTAACCAAGATAGTTAAGGCCTACATAGTTGCATCATTGCATGGAATTAATACTAACTTTTGGTTAAAGTGGCAAAGCAGTGAAATTCTTTGACTGTATCTTCACGAGTTTAAAGCTGTGGTTAATTTTTAGGGTTGCGAGGCTGTGAAACAAAGAAAAGGTCAAATTCAAATAGTTATCACTTCATCACATGTAGTTGAGAATGATCTAGGGTTAAGGATGCAACACGATGATATTTGGTCTTCACACCATCTCAAGTTTAGATCATGAGTTAAAATCATAGAGTTGCGAAGTGGTGACAACAGACTATGTTGTTTAAGTTTGAACCATCACATCTTCACATGAGGCTAAGATTGACTTGAGATTAGGGTTGAAAAGAAATGAAAAACTCATATTCATGGCATCATAGGGTTATATGCTGAGTTATAATATTGAGATATGAGGATGTGAAACAGTCAGTCAAATGGTCATTGCTGGATCGCAATAGTTAGTAAATTGAAGTGGTGAAAAATTGTTAGCAAGTGATAAAGATTAAATGAAGGGTTCACTATCTCATAGGTCAACATGGTAAACAAGGAAATACAGTTGCAAAGTGGTGAATAAGAGGAAGGACATCATTGTAGGCACAACATCATAGTTTGGTTTCAAGGCCCTAAAGGTGCAAAAATGTGACATGTGGCAAGGACCTGCTAGTAGGGTGATGAATCTAGCCTATTAGATGGTGACACATGGTACTCACTGGGTCATCAACTGGAGGTTTGATTGAGGTGGTAGAAAACACTAGGTTTAAGGCTTAGATTGAAGAGATAGAGTAGGAGGAAACAAAGCCAAGGAGGATGAGCATTGATGCTCAATCTACACAACAATAATGAAGATCTAATTTTTTAGGTGGAGTAAGGCAATAAGAGACTTAGATAAAATTAGATGCATTGAATGGGACACGAAATAGGAAATACATGTTTTAGAACTAGTTGGAGATATTAAGGCTCTGATGACAGAAGTAGTTGAAGAACTTCAGAGTTAAGGTAGTAGAAGAAAAACATAATTAAATTGAAGACTCCTATAGTAAGTGCCACCTGCAAATTTTGCAACTACTTTACTTGTTTTGTCTAAATATAGAGAATGTTTTAAATGTAACATTATAAAAATATCTCTGTATTCATTTTTCTAGTAAAATTTTGACACGTGTCCTCCCATCTAAAGCTTGTTGCAATCCTTCCCTATAAAAGGATTTCCAATATGTGGAGTAAAGGGTTCCAATTTATTGGAAAAATTTTCCATTGTTGTGATACCACTTAGTTGGTTCCAATTTGGAAGGTTTTCCATTGCTGTCATACCATTGTTCTCAACATTTCTCTTTTATGAACAATAATAGTAAAGTTAATATAGATAGTTTTTTCTATTACTTAGTTTTGTGAGTTATCTACATACACCTTGAATGTATTATTTTAAAGAAATTAATACACAGAACATCAAACTTCTTAGTTTCATTCTAAATTCTTGTCTCCTATCTCTGTTATTTGCAATGTTTTGTGGTTTAGGAACAAAGGGCTTAAACCCGTTTGCATCCCCTTAAAGTTGTATGTCTTGTTAGGTATTGCTATTGGAATAAAGAGCCAAGTAAATGCTTAACTATCTTGACAGGGTTGCAAGTTTCATGAGAATGATATTGTATGAGTATGAGGGTTTTTATGAACATTGATGTCTGATTCAAAAAGTGATAGGATAGATTTAGAGTCTTGATATATGAGATATATCAATGATTTCCAAGGATATGCGTTAGTAATTTGTGGATTTTCCCAATAGATAATGCACTAATTAGTTATAGGATCAACATGTTCTTACTGTTACATATTTGGATTTTGCTGATATCAAACTTAAATGAATTATCCTTTTCCCTTTTTGTTTAGGAGCTGAAAGGATGCCCTCACTTAGCTTGTGGATTTCATAGGTTTTGTAACTAGCTACTGCATACCTTTGTCATTGCATAAGTATAGGAGAAATAAGGATTTTATCTACTTTGTACAGATTCAAATTGTAGGCTTTAAAATTGGTACCATATGAATGAATATCAGGTTCACACACCTAGGTCTTGTAGAGCCTAAATAAGAAGGAGTATAGCATTATAGTTGGCATCAATATTTGAATAGGTATGTTGAACATGGGAATTAGCCTCCACTAGATGTATTTGTTCCTATCATTGGGTTACTTAATTTAGTTTGTAATGAACTCGGATGACTTGTGGCTTAGTTGGATATAAGTAGGAGGTCTTGTAGAGCCTTTAGGCATCATTATTATTCATCCATCTTGGAGAAGAGGATGTGGTAGAGGAACAAATTTTGAGAAGGGCTAGTAGCTGAGGCTTGGAAAAACTAGGAAATTCGTTGGTGAGCTTGCGAGCACAAGTTGAGATCTTCCTTAGAGGTTTCTATTAGAGTGTGGATTTGGACTAGCTAGGGTTTGGATTGGATCTTGAGAGATCTTGCAAAAGTATTACTTTCTTTGTATTTGGTTGTAACTAGGAAGGCCTTATAGCCCGACACATTGCATGTAATTAGTTATATTATGAATAAAGAGTTATGATTTGGTATAAGATCTTGCATTATTATTGTGTTTCCATTGTGTAGTTAATTGATGGGGGTTGGGATATCTCCTTTGGGGATTCTATTGCTTACCCTTCATCATGGTCCCATCATGTCCATGTGTTAAAAGATCACTTTGTCACACTTCTTAAATATCATATAAATTGAATTCATTAAAATGTGATGATGGTTGATCTTGTTTCTAATCAATGACTAAATTTTTTCCATACTTATCCATCCTTTTGGGACCTACAGGAACACATGGCATCCTCTCATATTTTTTCATTTCTTACAGCTTGAGCACTTCCCAATAGTGAGAACATGACATCCTTTGATCTTCAATTTAACCAATGATCAAGAATTTACCAGGAAATATGCTTGCTCTGAGTTCAGAACTAACCATGATGTGATAGTTGGCATATGATGTCAAGACATGTTTAGAGTCTTCTATGGGTCCACACTATCTACACATCAATATATCACTATGTCATAGTTGTTAAAGTATGCACAAATATTTTCAACAACAAAGCAACAAGGATTGATCCTCATCTGAGGGATGAGATTAATCTTGAGAATTATTGTATTTCTTTGGTCCTATCAGATAGGTGTCAGAAGCTTGCATTGTTGCATAAAATAAAAAAAATACCTTCACAAAATGACAAAGCAAGAATCATAGATCTAAGGAAGATTGATGGATGTTGAGAATAACTCATCACTTGGGTTAACCAAACAAGTTTAACTTAGTATATGCACTAACCAGGACACAACCATGGGTAGAGTAGAACAAGGAAATTAAAAGAATTAACCCTATTCTTCAAAAAAAAAAAAAAAACCTAGCAAAGGAAACAACCCTATCAAAATATATTTAAAATAATGCGAGGGTTTTCAAAACAATCACATTGCATTTAGGGTTTATTTTAAACTTCCTTCCCTATACAAAGGATACGACTATTTAAAATAAAAAATATTCGAAAACACTTTGAAACAATAGGCCTTAAATAGGGGCTAACATGGTGCATGTCCAAATGATAGTTTATAACAAGTCTTATTTGTACCTTTTATGATCTATACTTTGTTCATTGTATATACTATTTTATTAAACACTTCTCTCCAAAATGTCTTTGATACATTATTCTCAAACATCACAGGTCTTGTTGTTTCTATTACTAACATGTTTCTTCTCTCAAATATACCATTATGCTCAAGTGTTCTAGTGGCTATAAGATATCTCTTAATGTCATTTTCTTCACAAAAGTTGTTAAACTTAGTTGAAGTTAATTCATCATCTCTATCAAATCTCAAATATTTAATCTTTAATCTAGAGTCATTCTCAACTCTACTTTTTAATATCTTAAACTTCTCAAATGCTTTAGGCTCTTCTCTAAGAAATACTAGACACATCATTCTAGTAAAGTCATCAAAAACAATCATAAAGTACCTTTCACCATAGAATCCTCTTGTCTTTGTAGGACCACTAAAATTTGTATGAATAATCTTCAATTTTTTGTTGTTGTAGTGTACTTCTTTCTAGGAAAAGAATTTTTCTTATGCTTAGCCATCACACATTTCTTGCACACAATGTTAGTAAACTTTACAATCATAGGAAAATATCTTACTACAAATGTAGCACTTGCTTTCATAATGTTATCAAAGTTTATCTGACAAAATATTTTATTACATAGAAAGATATTATCAACTCTAGCAACCAAACATGTCATCTCATTAGAATTCAACTAAAATAAATCACCTTTAGATCTTGTACTAGTACCAATCATCTTATCATAATTGTCTTTGATAGTACATCTCTTCATTATGAACTGCAACTGATATCTCTTAGCAATGAACTATCCAACACTCAAAATGTTATGTTTGAATCCATGAACAAAGTAAACATAATCAATTTTATTTTCACCATCAAGAGTAATAGATTCTATTCCCTTAATGTGCCGAGTTGCATTATTCTCAACTCTCATAATTCCTCCATCATAGTTGTTAAACTAACAAAAAAAATTCATATCACTAGTCATATGATGTGAAAACTCCTCTCCCTTGCACCCCCCCCACCCCCCAAAAAAAACCACTATCTACGATCCAATCAATTTTTTTCTCAACCTATGATACTATATCTCTTTCTTCTTTAACTTCTTTCTCATGGATTTCTTCTTTTATAGAAACAAATCCTGGTTCATCATCACTTTCACTCTAAAATATTTCTTTAAATTCATCATCATCATTTACATACGAACATTCTCTAGGTCCAATGACCATATCCATGTTAGAATTCCTTTTAGAATAACTGAGTGGAGGGGGGGCGGGGGGGGGGGGGGGGGGGGGGGGTGAATCAGTTATCCAAGGTCCAATGATGTCCAATACAACTTTTTCTACAAATCCTTAATGGCACATAACTGAAAATATCATGCATGCAATTGAACATTAAACAGCCATGCATCACACCATAACACTAAGGATTTTGATGACCTAAAAAACCTCTAGGAATAAGAAGGTAAAAATGGGGTGGGGGTGATACCCACAAAATAACTGTGCAATTGATTTCAACCACATCTGATGGTTTTCCCTATTAAAGGCCTACCTTGTTAAAGGCTTTACACATTGTAAGATGTGACCCTGTTAAAGGATTTAAGAACATTCAACTTAGAATGTCACCTTGTTAAAGGATTTACATAGAGCTGTTAGGCTCACACAAGTCCATGGGATTTTCAATCACCTTCTCAAAAGAATCTTTCATCCCTCTCTAAGGATATCCTATCCTCCTCTTAAGGATGTCTTATCCTTCTCCTAAGGATCTCTTTATCCTTTTCCTAAGGATCTCTTTGTCCTTCTCCTGGGGATCTCTTTATTCTTTTCCTAAGGCTTATCCACCAAGCTGTTAAGCTAACCTAGCAATGTAGGGTTTCAATGTCTAATACAATGGTAAGAAAGTATTAGAAGGGTTTTGACCTAATATAGATTGCAACCCTAACTGTGCATAATTTAGATCACTCTTCATTTCTTTTTCTTTTCTTGGCTTTCCTCCCTTGTAGTGTTGATAGCTTGTTCACCCTTCAAGATCTATCTCCTTGAGTTCTTCCATTTGTTATGCCAATGCATAGAGTCTTGATGCTTTATTCTTACTCCTCTTGGCTTCTTTGCATGACCATACTTTATGACCAACTCCCTCTCATGCATGCACATTTGATCTCTGACCTGTAACTCCTTATAAAGAAGTTTTGTTCTTGATTTCCCGCTCAAATCTTAATTTGATCTTGAGAAAATGGTATTGTTTTCCATCCAAATTGTTTCTTCTAGAAACTTCATGATAAATTCATTAGCATTCACTTTTAAAATGATTTGCATGGATTACATAGAATTCTATGACATCTACTCATCATCCCTATCATCCAACTAATTTACAAAATTTGATGTAACAACCTTATTGCTGTTAGATTATGGTGACTGATCAGGAAAGTACTATACATACTTCATAACCCCAAAATTTTTTTTTGGGCAGTAGCCGACATGGTAGCTGACATATTATGGTCAACATATGGCCGACATGTTATAACCCTAAATTGGTTTAATACTTGTATAAAAGGGCTTAGGGTTGGGTATTTTTCATAATGGTATGATACAAAATTGGTTCTTGCAGCGGTATTGAGCTGTAAGGGATTATGGATTGTAATCAAGTTGTAATCACTGGATTGTAATAAGATCGAACTGGCTATTTGGTGGACGTAGCCCAAGGATTGGGTGAACCATGTTAAATCTTGGTGCCTTGTGTTCATTTCTGTGTATTCTATTATTTTTCTGTTATTGGTTATATTTGCATGTAGTTTTTATTTCTGTTCGTAGTTTATCCTAACAAGTGGTATCAGAGCAAGGTTGTCTTTCAGTTATCCTCTGCAGGAAAGTCTCATGATTAAGTGGGAGTCTCACGGTTGAGTGGGAGCGATGGTAGATGAGGGTAAGTTGAGGGTTGATAGGTTTAATGGGCAGAACTTCTAGTTATGGAAGATGCAAATGGAAGACTATTTATATCAGAAGGATTTATGGAAGCCGTTGGAAGGAAAAGCCAAAAATCAGGGAACTATGTCAGAGGCTGAATGAGATCTTTTGGATAGAAAGGTACTCATTCGGTTATGCTTGGCACCATCGGTGGCATTTAATATTACAAAAGAAAAGATGACAGTAGATTTGATGAAAACCCTAGCGACACTGTATGAAAAGCCCTCCGCTTCAAATAAGGTATTTCTCATGAAGCGTTTATTTAATATGAAAATGGCAGAAGGTGGATCTATTGTAGATCATTTAAATGAGTTTAATACTATTACTAGTCAATTATCTTCTATGGGTATCAATTTTGATGAAGAAATTAGGGCTCTCTTGATTTTGTGTTCTTTGCCTGAAAGCTGGAATGGCTTGGTAATGGCAGTGAGTAATTCTGTTCCTGTATCTAGTACCCTAAAATATGATGATGTGATCAGTGTTATTTTAAGTGAGGAAACTTGTAGAAAATCCTCAGGTGGATCTACATTAGGAAGTGCTTTAAATGCACAAAGCAGGGGTAGAATGACTGAAAGAGGAAGTAACTCTAGAAATCATGGGAAATCAAGAGGAAAGTCAAAGGGGAGGAGGTCTCAATTGAGAGGACCAAATGATTGCTAGTACTATGGGAAACCAGGGCACAAAAAGAAAGATTGCTAGAATCGAAAGAAAAATGAAGGAGATAAATCAGATGGAGACAAGGAGGCAAATGTGGTAAGTAACAAATCCGAAGAGGATGCTTTGCTTCTGTCTTTAGAGAGTTGATGATTCATGGGTTTTAGATTCTGGTGCTTCATTTCATGCTACACCTCATAGAGGTTATTTCATTGATTATGTCCAAGGGGATTTTGGGCTTGTTTATTTGGGGATAATGAACCCTGTCAGATTCTTGGAAAGGGAAAAATTAAGATTAAGTTGCAGAATGGGAATCATTGACTACTACATGAGGTAAGACATGTTCCAAAACTAAGTAGAAATTTAATTTCAGCAGGGCAACTCGGTGATGAGGGTTGTGTAGTTACTTTTAATGATAAAAATTGGAAGGTTTCAAAAGGTTCCCTTGTAGTAGCAAAAGGTGTGAAAGTAGGCACCTTATATCTTTATACAAGTCATATTGTTCCTTCTACTTTGATTGTTTCAGAGAAAAATGAATATTCAAGAACAATTACTGTAGTTGAGCAGGGAGAACAAATAGCTGCTGTAGATTCTGATACAACACTATGGCACAATAGACTTGGGAACATGAGTGAGAAAGGTATGAAAGTACTTCATTCAAGGAAAGTTTTACCAGGTCTAAAATGTGTGAATATGGATTTCTGTGAAAGTTGTGTGTATGGAAAATAAAAGAGAGTGAGTTTTGTAAAGACAGGGAAGGAAAATAAAAAGGAGAAATTAGAGCTTGTGCATATAGATGTATGGGGACCAGCCCAGGTATCCTCCCTTGGTGGCTCTCATTATTATGTTACATTTATTGATGAAGCAACTAGAAAAGTATGGTTTTATTTCCTTAGACAGAAATCTGATGTATTTCAAACTTTTAAGAAATGGAAATGCTTGGTTGAAAATGAGACTGGTAAGAAATTAAAATGTCTCAGATTTGATAATGGTGGTGAGTATTGCAGTCATGAATTTGAAGATTATTGCTCCACTAATGGTATTCATAGACAAAAAACTATTCCAAGGACTCCATAGGAAAATGGAGTGGTTGAACGCATGAACAGGACTATAATGGAGCACACAAGGAGCATCAGGTTGCATGCTGGGTTGCCCTTACACATGTGGGCAGAGGCTGTCAATACTGCAGTATATTTGATTAATAGAGTCCCCTCTACTCCTTTGGGCTATGGTATTCCAGAGGAAGCATGGACTGGTAAGAAGGTGAGTTATTCTTTTCTCAAGACCTTCAGTTGTGAAGCTTTTGCTCATATAGACTCTGAAAATAGAACCAAGCTAGAAGCTAAATCAAAGAAATGTGTCTTTGTTGGATATGGCATTAATGAATTTGGTTATAGGATTTGGGATTTTGAAAATCTTAAAATTATTAGAAGTCAGGATGTCATATTCAATGAGAAAGTGTTGTACAAAGATCTGTTGCAGCAACATGAGAAGAAAGAAGATGATTATGTAGTGCTGGATGATACTCCAAAAGCTGATGTTTCAGCCATTCCTCAAGATGTGCAACAATTTCAACAACAAATACCACACACACCAGTGAATGTTAGATGGTCAACAAGGAAAATTAGACCTCCACAAAGGTTTTCTCCCTCTTTGTATTCTATTTTACTTACTGATGCTGGTGAACTTGAAAGTTATGATGAAGCTGTGTAGGTGGATACTAAGATTCAGTGGGAGTCTGCAATGAAAGATGAAATGGACTATTTGCTGAAAAATAAGACATGGGATTTGTGCAAGTTGCCTGTAGGTAAAAAGACTTTACAGAATAAATGGGTTTATAGGTTGAAAGAAGAGGAAGGAGGTAAGAAAAGATTTAAGGCCAGGTTAGTTGTAAAAGGATTTGCACAGAAAAAGGGAATTGATTTTGATGAGATATTTTCTCCTATTGTTAAAATGACTTCTATTCGTACTGTTTTAAGTCTTGTGGCTACTGAAGATTTACATTTAGAGCAAATGGATGTTAAAATAGCCTTTCTTCATGGTGATTTGGATGAAGAAATATATATGGCTCAGCCACAGGGTTTTGAGGTCAAAGGTAAGGAGAACTTAGTGTGCAAATTGAAGAAAAGTTTATATGGCTTGAAGCAAGCACCTCGGCAATGGTATCTGAAATTTGACAATTTTATGCATGAGCATGGATATAATAGGTGTCATTCAGATTACTGTGTTTATTTTAAGAGGTTGGATGATGATATCTACATTATTTTATGTTTATATGTTGATGATATGCTTGTAGCTAGGTCTAACATGGATCATATTAAGGGGTTGAAATGCCAATTAGCACATGCATTTGCTATGAAGGATTTGGGGGCAGCAAAAAAAATCCTTGGTATCAAGATTTGCAGAGATAGGAAGAACAGGACATTGATGCTATCTCAAGTTGATTATGTTGAGAAGGTGTTGCAACGTTTCTCTATGGAGAATGCTAAAGCTGTCAGCACACCTTTACCCAGTCATTTGAAATTGACTAAGGAAATGTGTCCCAAGACACAAGAAGAGGAGGATAAGATGTCCAAGGTACCCTATGCTTCAGCTATAGGAAGTTTGATGTATGCTATGGTATGCACTAGGCCAGATATTGCACATGGAGTGGGAGTCGTTAGTAGGTATATGAGTCATCCAGGATTTGAGCATTGGAATGCTGTCAAGTGGATTCTCAAATATTTGAGAGGAACATCCAATAAGTGTTTACACTTTGGGGGCTCTACTACTGATTTACAGGGCTATGTTGACTCAGATTTGGCAGGGGATATTGATACCAAGCGAAGTACTACAGGTTATGTCTTTATTGTTGGTGGGGCAGCCGTGAGCTTGGTTTCTAGGTTATAGAAGATTAATGCTTTATCCACTGTAGAGGCAGAGTATATTGCTGCTACAGAGGCATCCAAGGAGATGATATGGCTTCAGTTCTTCTTGTAAGAATTGGGACATCCTCAGAAGGATAATTATTTGTTTACAGATAGTCAAAGTGCCATTCATCTTGCTAAGAATTCAGCTTTACATTCTAAGACCAAACACATACAGTTGTGGTACCATTTCATTCGGTCAGTTTTGGAGGATGCACAGTTAAAGCTAGAGAAGATACATACCAATGATAATCTAGTAGATATGTTGACAAAGGTTGTAACAAGGGAGAAGCTGAACTCCTCTTCAGCTTTGGTTGGTCTTTTAGACTAAACATGAATAAAAGAATAGTAGAGTCTAGGATGGTTTGATCCAGTGGGAGCCCCATGTGGTAGTGGTATTGCTACAGGATCAGTCTCCAAGTGGGAGATTGTTGTTTAGTGTGGAGCCTGATCAGTCCCCAAGTGGGAGATTGTTAGATTGTTAGATTTTTGGGCAGTAGCCGACATATTATGGTCGACATATGGCCGACATGTTATAACCCTAAAGTGGTTTAATACTTGTATAAAAGGGCTTAGGGTTGGGTATTTTTCATAATGTTGTGATACAAAATTGGTTCTTGCGGCGGTATTAAGTTGTAAGGGATTGCAGATTGTAATCAGGTTGTAATCACTGGATTGTAATAAGATCGGACTGGCTGTTTGGTGGACGTAGCCCAGGGATTGGGTGAACCACGTTAAATCTTGGTGCCTTGTGTTCATTTTTGTGTGTTTTATTATTTTTTTGTTATTGGTTATATTTGCATGTAGTTTTTATTTCTGTTTGTGGTTTATCCTAACAATTGCTGCTGATTTGGCGAATCTTTGTCTTTAACAAATAATGCAGCAACTTGGCATCATTGGTTTATTGATGCTTGGCTTCTTCTGTGTTACTCAACTTCTATTATTATTATTTACTAGTGCTTAGTAGTTGAAGAAATTCTGTGTAACTCGGCACCTAATCTTCACTCAGCACTTGAAAGATGCTCGGTACCTGAAGATCACTCAACACCTGAAGGTTGCTCAACACCTGAAGATAACTTAGCACACACTAAGTTGAACTTGCTCGGCTTCAACTGAGAATCTATTTAGCACTAAGTAGCTAGCTTGGCTCTCTTCAATGAACTTATTTAATCCTTACATCTTTGATGTATCTTAGTGTGTCCATCCTCTATGTCTTAAAATATGTCATCAATACACTATTTCATCAATGGCTTAGTTGATCCTTATACTTCATTACAACACCATAACTTCAACCTCTTTCTAGGTACTCTAGTTACATCTTATTGATTACCACCTCCTTGTCAATTAACCAATTGATAGTATTTGGGTCACTAAAGCAATTTTCATTCCTATAAGTAGCAAGTTTGACATCAATGACAAAAAAATGATTGAAATATTCTTTACTAGTTCCATTATTCTTCATTCATGATATTTTTCAATCATTTCCAACAATCTCCCTCTTTGGCATTGATGGCAAACCAAACTAATCAAATGATTAAATTGATCAACTTAGTTACCACCAACATTACATACATTTTCTTTTTCTGATACAAACTGAATCCTTTGTTTTTCTTCTCCCTCTGGACTGCTACATCCTTACTCTTCTGAATCTCCCTCTTTCATATACCTCTCTCATATATATATCTCCCTCTTACTTTGTATTGATCAGTTTCTCATATATCTCCCTCTTTGACATAAATGCCAAAGATGTAGCATCTTCAAAATGCTAAATAGAGGCTTTGCATATTCATGTTTCCTCCCTCTGTCACCATGCTTGTGACTGATCTAGAATTTCTATACTTGTTATCATCCTTTGCATCATTCTTTTGATATTTCAATGATTTACTTCTATTGATGCAAGGTAGTTTCTCTGTTGCTTTAGATTGCTTGAGTTAGGGGCATTACCCCCAACTTGCCTCTAAGATATTCATAAGCATCCTTGGGAAATGGTTTGGTGAAGATATCTATAGTTTGTTCCTTTGTGTGAATGTACTCCATCTTCACTTGTTTGTCTTCCACCAATTCTCTAACATAGTGATACTTGATTGTAATATGCTTGGTTTTTGCATGCATTACTAGATTCTTGAATATGTTTATAGCACTTGTATTGTCACAATATAGTATTACAAGTTTGGTTACCTCTTCTTTCATTCCTTTCAATAGATGTTTAAGCCACACAATGTTTGTGTAATTGACTGCTATTGCCACATATTATGCTTTTGCAGTGGACTCAGATGTGCATGTTTGTTTCTTACTAGTCCAAGTAACTAGCCTTTTACCTAAGAATAGTGCTCCTCCACTTGTGCTTTTCCTATCATCAATGTTGCCTCCCCAATCTGCATCTGTGTATGCAATAAGCTCAAACTTCTCATTCTTTTTGTAATATAGGCCAAAATAATTAGTTCCTTTGAGATACCTCATTATCCTCTTTACTACCATGAGATGATTTTATCTAGGATTAGCAGAGAATCTAGCCACTATTCTAACTGCTAGTGCTATGTCTAGTTTGCTATGTACAACATATTGTAGTTTTCCAATCATAGAACTGTACAATGTTTGATTTACTTTAGCTGATTCATCATTTTTGGATAGCTTATGTCTTGTTGCCATTGGTGTGTTGACTGGTTTGGAATCTTCTAATCCAAACTTCTTTAGTATCTCCTTGATGTATTTTGATTGTGTCACAAATATACCATGTTTTAGTTGATGTACTTGCAATCCTACAAAGAACTTGATTTCTCCAAACATTGACATCTCAAACTCATGTTTCATTTTGTCAGAAAAACTTTTGCAAAGTACTTCCTTTCCTCCAAAGACTATGTCATCCACAAATATTTCAGATACAAGAATATCCTTACCTTCTTTTGATTTGATGTACATGTTTCTGTTATCATCAATTCTTTCAAATCCTATTTGCACTAGATACTTGTGAAGTCTCTCATACCAAGCTCTAGGGGCTTTCTTTAATCCATATAGAGCCTTGTGTAATTTGTATAACTTATTTTTGTTCTTTTCATCAACAAAACCTTTTGGTTGCTCTATGTAGACTTCCTCTTCAAGTATACCATTCAGAAATGCGAACTTAACATCCATCTTATAGACTTTAAATCCTTTGAAGGCTGCATATGCCAGTAAGATCCTTACTCTTTCCATTCTGGCAACTGGAGCAAAATTTTCTCCATAGTCTAGTCCTTCTTCTTATGCATACCCTTTGCAAACTAGTCTTGCCTTGTTCCTTGTGATTTCACCATTCTCATCTACCTTGTTTCTAAACACCCACTTGGTTCCAATCACATTCTTGTCAGTTGGTCTTGAGACTAAGGTCCATGTCTTTTTCTTCTCAATTTGTTCTATTTCTTCTTTCATAGCATTATACCAATCATCATCTATTATGGCATCACTTACTATTTTTGGTTCCATTTTGCTGAGCAGACATGTCTCACTTTTGAGTCCATTCCTTGTGATTGGTCCTACCTCTTTGTTTCCAATAATTTGATCTGTAGGATGATTTCTTCTTACATATTTTGCCAGTACTGGTTCTTTCTTTGTTTGCATATTGTCTCTTTTAGAATCTGAATCTTCGGGTATTTGTTCATTTTCTTCTTGTTGGCTATTCTTAGAATCTGAATGAACATTTTCTATATTCTGTAGCTTGACGTCTGAATGTGTCTGTTGTTCGGCATTTACTATTTGTGACTCGATAGATGCTAGATTTTGTTGTTGATTTTCATTTTGAGTTGCAACTTCACCATTATTAGGTATACCTTCATAAAAGTATATAAAGGTCTTGTATTCTTTTTCTTTCTTGGTATTCTCAATACTTTGAACTTTTGCAAGCTCATCAAACTTCACATTTGTGCTTTCTACTATTTTGTTAGTGTTAACATTCAAACACTTATAAGATTTACTTCTAGTAGAATAACCAAGAAATGTGCCTTCCTCACTTTTTACATCAAACTTTCCATTTCTAGACTCTTTATATATATAACATTTGCATCCAAATATTTTGAAATGTTTTACATTAGGAGAATGCCCATACCATAATTCAAAAGGTGTTGCATTTGTACCTTTCTTGACTTGAACTTTGTTGAGTGTGTAGACTGAAGTACTTACAACTTCTCTCCAGTATCTGAGTGCAACATTTTTCTCCATCATTAAGGTCCTAGCACAGTCAATAACTAATCTATTCCTTCTCTCTGCTATACCATTCTGAGGTGGAGTCCTAGGTATTGATGTCTACCTTTTGATTCCTTTTTCATTGTAGAACTCTTCAAATTCTCTTGATGTGAATTCACCTCCTCTATCAAATCTAAGACATTTTAGGATCTTCCTAGTCTCTTTCTCTACTCTGGCCAAGTACCATTTGAACATTTGAAATGCATCTGATTTTAGTTTCAAGAACATGACTATCATCATCCTTGAATAGTCATCTACAAATAGCATTATGTATCTGTCACCTTTGTAGCTTTGCACTTCAATAGGACCACACAAGTTAGTTTGATCTAGCTCCAATACTTAATTAGAAGTATAAGTCTTGCTTTTGAAAGTTGACTTGGTCATCTTCCCTAGTTGGCATTGTTTGCACATGGTGTTATTAGGCTTCTTCAACTTTGGTAGACCTCTGACTTTCTCCATCTTGCTGATGCTTATCATATTGTCAAAATTTACATGACATAGCCTCTTGTGCTATAACCATATATCATCAGTTTGAACAATGAGACAAGAAACATCTTCCATGTCAAGGTAAAAAAAATTACTGTTAGTGTGATCACCTTTTCCTAATAGACTTCCTTGAGAATCATAGATCTTAGCAACTCCTTTTTCAAATTCAACCTTACATCCTATGCTAAATAACTGTGAGACACTTAACAAGTTATAATTCATACCTTTAACATAGTATGCATTATCACATGTTATCTTTTCAGTAAGCTTGATACTATCTTTCCCTTTGATCTGACATGGTGCATTATTACCAAATCTAACACTATTTCCTTCATATTGAGTAAAGGTAATAAACTTACTTTTCTCTCTAGTCATGTGATGAGAGCATCCGCTGTCTATGATCCATCTATCATTCTTGTTCATGTAGGTTACCAGTGTAGTTGCTTCATCTTGATTTGATTCATCTTTCATAGCCACATAGACTACTTCATCATCATTCTTGTCAGAGTCTTCTTCAACAATGTAGCATCTTTTACCTTTACCTCTGAAGTCCTTGTTGTCCTCTTTCTTGTTCTTGAAGTTGCCTCCATCCTTGTAATTTTCCTTTTGTGTGCATCTGGCTACAATGTGACCAACTTCATTAGAATTAAAACAAATGATTGGTAGCTTACCTTTGAATTTGCCTCTTCCTCTATGAAATCTTGTTGCTAGTAATGCCTCCAATTAGTCTACATCATCTTCATCAGTGCTACTGTCATTGGATACATACTTTCCTTTTCCATTCTTTTTCTTTGTTTGCACCTCATCATTGTCTTTTATTATCATCTTGGCTTTGAATGCAGATTCAAAGTTTTCTAGCTTGTAGTTGTCAAAGTTGGATAGCTCAAAGGTAGTGAGTCTTCCAATTATTCTTTCAAATGTCACTGTGTCTCCTCGTACACACCTTAGCTCTTGGATGGCTGATACTCTTATAGCATAGATGGGAAGCAAAGTTCTCAAGTATTTGCTACATATTGTTTCTTCTACTAACTGTCCTCCTAGGCTTCTTATGGCACTGACTACTTCCTTCATTCTTGCACCGTATTGAGCAACATTTTCTCCTTCTTCCATTTTCATGTCATCAAATTTTCCTCTTAGGCTCTCTCTTTTGGATCTCTTGACATTATCATCTCCTCCATAGATTCTTGATAATGTTTCCCACATCTGATGTGAAGTATCACATCCTTTGATGTCATCTAACTCAGCACAGCTTAGTGCTGAAGCAATATCTAACATTTCTTAATTGTGCTCCTTCTTCTTGCGAATGTCATCTACAATGAGGGGTCTTGTAGGGTCTACATGATCAACTATGGTTGAGGTCTATGCATATTCACCTATTGATCTAAGGTGTAGCTTCATCAGACTTTTCCATGCAAAAAAGTTGTCTTTGTTTAGCTTGGGAACTTCTCTCTTGGACATCTTGATCTTCTTGCTACTAGCACCTTGAAACAAATTGGTAGTCAGCTTTGATACCAATTGTTAGAATTCCTTTTAGAATAACTGAGGGGGGTGGGGGGGGTGAATCAGTTATCCAAGGTCCAATGATGTCTAATACAACTATTTCTACAAATCCTTAATGGCACATAATTAAAAATATCATGCATGCAATTGAACGTTAAACAACCATGTATCACACCATAACACTAAGGATTTTGATGACCCAGAAACCCTCTAGGAATAAGAAGGTAAAATTGGGGTGGGGGTGATGCCCACAAAATAACTGTGCAATTAATTTCAACCACTTCTGATGGTCTGCCCTATTAAAGGCTTTACACATTGTAAGATGTGACCCTGTTAAAGGATTTAAAAACATTCAACTTAGAATGTCACAGTATTAAAATATTTACATAGAGCTGTTAGGCTCACCCAAGTCCATGAGATTTTTGGTCACCTTCTCAAAAGAATATTTCATCCCTCTCTAAGGATCTCTTATCCTCCTCTTAAGGATCTCTTATCATTCTCCTAAGGATCTCTTTATCCATTTCCTAAGGATCTCTTTGTCCTTCTCCTAGGGATCTCTTTATCCTTTTCTTGAGGCTTATCCACCTAGCTGTTAAGCTAACCTAGCAATGTAGAGTTTCAATGTCTAATACAATGGTAAGAAAGTATTAGAAGGGTTTTGACCTGATACAGATTGCAACCCTAATAGTGCAAATTTCAGATCACTCTTTAGTTCTTTTTCTTTTCTTGGCTTTCCTCCCTTGCAATGCTAACAACTTGTTCACCCTTCAAGATCTATCTCCTTGAGTTCTTCCAATCATTATGCCAATGCACTCTATGGTCACTCGATCAACTTAGAGACTTGATGCTTTGTTCTTACTCCTCTTGGCTTCTTTGTATGACCATACTTTATGACCAACTCCCTCTCATGCATGTGCATTTGATCTCTGACTTGTAACTCCTTATAAAGAAGTTTTGTTTTCGATTTCCCACTCAAATCTTAATTTTCTCTTGAGAAAATGATATTGGTTTCCCTCCAAATTGTTTCTTCTAGAAACTTCATGATAAATTCATTAGCATTTGCCTTGAAAATGATTTGCATGGATTACATAGAATTATATGACATCTACTCATCATCCCTATCATCCAACTAATTCACAAAATTTGATGTAACAACCTTATCGCTACTGATCTGTCAAATCTTTTTCTTTAACAAATAATGCAGCAACTCGGCATCATTGGTTTACTGATGCTCAACTCCTTCTATGTTACTTGACTTCTATTATTATTATTTACTAGTGCTCGATACCTAAAGAAATTCTATGTAACTTGGCACCTGCTCTTCACTCAACACTTGAAAGCTGTTCAGTACCTGAGGATCACTCGACACCTGAAGGCTGCTCGACACTTGAATATCACTTGACACACACTAGGTTGAACTTGCTTAGCTTCAACTGAGAATCTATTTAGCACTAACTAGCTAGCTTGGCTCTCTTCAACGAACTTAGTTAATCCTTACATCTTTGATGTATTTCAGTGTGTCCATCCTCTGTGTCTTAAAGTATGTCATCAATACACTATTTCACGAATGCACTAATGTTAAATTTCCTTTCAATAGGATGGACACTATTAGAATTATAGGAAATATAATTCGTAAATATAAATCCATGTTAGGAGACTTTTAATCCCTATTAGAAGACCCCAACACTGTTAGGAGTTGTAGAAGGTAGAAGGACCCAATGTCCAAACAACTTTAGGAAAAGATCACCAAACTTACTATTCAACTAGTCTTTGTATTATTCCTTGTAGAATAATAGAATAAATGATAAAAAATGTAAAGGAGTAACTGAGAGGGGATGGGTGAATTACTTACCACAAAAGAAAATCCAAGTCTCTTAATATGTCAATACAATACAAAACCAAAACTTTGTTGAAATAGAATTTACTATATTAACTCAGTTAATACATGATCATTTGATTAAGACTAACATAATTACTATCACTCAATCAACACTGAACATGTAGATCTTAAGATATTAAATGTGATTATCTTAATTAACTTAGTTACATATACATAAAGAAAATAACATCAACACGTGAGACACCAAGATTTAACATTGAAATCCAATTTAGGAAAACCACCAATTGCAACTAGTTACTATTTTTCACTCTTCTAAAATAAGCTCTATTAGGAGCCAACCCTATTAAAGGTTACAAAATACACTGTTAGGCATGACCCTATTAAAGGATTTAGTTCACCCTTTCAAGAGTGGCCTTATTAGAGGGCTTTAGACACTTCAATCTAGAATGCCACCTTGTTAGAGGATTTTCCAAATATTTGTTAAGCTGACTCTTTTGATTTGATTCACTGCTACAATTATTAGAGAGTAAAAATGACATGACCTAATTGCTGATGCAACTAACTTTTCTAATTCAGATCTCTCTTCTAGCTTGATACTTGATCCTCCTTGATTAGAATGTTCTTTGCAACTCAATTAAGTCAGATACTGTATCTTCTTCTAGATATCCTTCTAATTCACTTCTTTAATTCATATTCTTCAATCCCATGCTTCACAATTCAATCCTCAACTTGACCCTATATGTATATGAATTACCTTATCAAGTTGTCTTGAATATACTTATAATTAAATGATTATCATCCCTTAAGTCATATAACATTAACCAATCTTAATATATTGTCATTCAGCTAATATAGAATTAAGTACTTAGTTAACTCAAAGAAACTCTTTGTTAACCGACCCAACTTGGTCAATACTAATTCTAAACTGACTTTCCTTTGGTAATTGAGTGAACTTGGTTAACACAAGATTTTTCTTCAATGCTCAAGTGAGCTTGGTAAGAACTAACTCTGAACTTGGTTATAACTAGAATGCTTGACATACATAAAAAATGTCTTGAACACCTGAGTGAGCTTGACAATCATCAACTTTCTTGATAAGGATAATTGAATAATTGAATAATTGTTACATCAAATAAAATCATACAATTGAATAATTGTTTTCAAAAATCTCCCTTTTTGGCATTGATGGCAACATAACATATCATAGTGCAATGAAATTTTAGAGAAAAATAGAAGTAAGGATAATATCCTTAGTTTGGTTATGATTCTCATACATGAGAACTCCCTCTATCAGTGAGAACTCCCTCTGACATCAATCTCTCCCTTTGGAATGATTTTATGATTTCTTTGACTGTAATTTCTCCCTCTAATAGTAGGCTCTCCTTCTTTATTGATGCACAAATTTTTGATATGACAACAAGTTCTCCCTCTTTTACATCTCATGCCAAAGACAATAATCAATGGAATTTTATGTACCTAATGTACTAACTCATATGCAATCTTCTCTGACATTATTGCATTACCAATGATTGATCTTTAAATCCTTGGTTGATGCATCACTAAATATTGTTTAGTGAGATTTAGATAGGGGAATAACCCCTAGCTTACCTCTTAGATACAAAAATGCATCCTTAGGTAATGGCTTGGTGAAGATGTCTACAATTTTTTCCTTTGTATTCACATATTCCAATCTCACATCTTTTTTTTGCACTAATTATCTCAGAAAATGATATTTTATTGCAATGTGTTTTTTCTTGGTATGCATTACTAGATTGTTGGAAATGTTGATTGCACTGGTGTTATCACAGAAGACAACTAAGTGATCCTTTATTTATTCCTTCATACTTGATGATAATTATTTGAACCAAATAATGTTGGAACAATTGACAACTATTGCAACATATTCTTCTTCTACTATAGACTGAGAGAAGAAAATCTTCTTCTTGCTTATCCAAGACACTAGCCTCTTTCTAAGAAAGAATACTCCACCACTAGTGCCTTAGTGAAGAATTTCAATTCAAAGTTGCCTCCTTAGTTATACAACAAACCATAATCTTTAGTACCTTTTAGATACCTCATGATTTTTTTTATTGCCATCATGTGATTTTCTTTTGGATTAGCAAAGAATCTTGCCACCATATCAACTGCTAGTGCAATATCAGGTCTTGTGTGCACAAAATATTGAAGTTTTCTAATCATTGATCTATATATAGTCCGATCTACCTCTTTGGAATCATCATTTTTGAAAAGCTTATGTCTAGTAGACATAGGTGTTCCAACTAGTCTAGAATCCTCCATTCAAAACGTCTTCAATATCTCTTTGATGTATTTTGATTGAGTGATGTAGATGCCATCCTTCTTCTATTGAATTTTTAGGCCAACTAAGAATTTGATTTTTCCAAACATTGACATTTCAAATTCCTTACTCATTTCCTCATAAAAGTATTTGCACAAGTCATCATGTCTAGTGAATAATATATCATCTACAAAAATTTCTACTAGAAATATATTCTTTTTTGGTCCTTCCTTGATGTAAGACTATTGTTGTCATTTGTCCTTTGAAAACTAATTTTTACCAAGTAACTATGAAATCTTTCATGCCATGCTTCGTGAGCTTGTTTGAGACCATATAAAGCTTTGTGTAATCTACAAAACATATTCCTTTTTCTAGGATCTATGAAACCTTCATGCTACTCAATGTAGATTTCTTCTTCTAGGATTTCATTCAAGAAATTTGACTTCACATCCATCTAATATACTTTGAATCCTTTGTGTGTAGTATAAGGAAGAAGTGTTCTAACACATTCTAGTCTAGCAACAGGAGAAAATTTTTCTCCATAGTCAATACCTTCTTCTTGAGTATAACCTTTGCATACTAAACTTGCTTTATTCCTTGATACTTCTCCATTTTCATTCAACTTATTTCTAAATACCCATTTTGTGCCAATTACTTTTTTGTTCTTGGGTCTAGGAACAAGAGACCAAGTTTTGTTTCTTTCAATTTTTTCAATCTTTTCATTCATTTCCTAAGTCTAGCTTTCATTATCTAATGCATCTTTAACAGTTCTAGTTTCAAACTTAATAAGAAAACATGTACCTTTTAGTTTGTTCCTTTTCATTGTGTCTTTTGACTAATCTCCAATGATCTACACAGGTGCATGATGCCTTTTGACATATCTAGAAAGTATAGGTTCCTTATTTTTTATTTCACTTGGCTTACCATGCTCAAAATGATTTTTCAAATCATGCTTAGGTCCCACTATTTGTGACTCAGGTCCTTCAAACTATGACTTAGTTTCCACTTTTTGAAACTCAGGTCCTTTAGACATAGACTCAGGTTTCACTAGCTACAACTTGGGTTGAATTGGAGATTTAGGGGACTTAGGTTGTGAAGACTACTGATTCCCAATTGTGTTTTATTGAACTTTAGGTAAAATATCATGTTTATTGTAGATAAATTTTCTATATTTTTAAATTTCTTTTCTACTTTGTTCTTCACTCTTTTCTACAAACTCATCAATTTTTACATGTGCACTTTCTATAACCTTGTGAGTAGTAAGATTCAGACATTTATATGTTTTTCTTGGTTGGAGTATCCTAGGAATATACCTTCATCACTTTTCACATCAAATTTTTCTTTCCTTATCTCTTTTAGGATATAAAATTTTCTTGAAAATACTTTGAAATAATAGACATTAGGTTTATAGCCATACCATTATTCATAAAGAGTTTGATCTTAGTATTTCTTCAGATGGACTCGTTTCAAGGTATGAACTATTGTGCTGATTACTTCCTTCCAGTATTTGATTGCAACATTTATCTCTATCATCAGTGTCCTTGCACAATCCATAATGGATCTATTTCTTCTTTTTGCTATCCCATTCTACTAAGGTGTACCAGGTGCAGATATCTATCTTTTGATTCCTCTTTCATTTCAAAATTTATTGAGTTCATTTGAGATGAATTCTCCTCCTCTGTTTGACCTTAGACATTTTAGTTTCTTTCCTATTTCTTTTGCCACTCTAGCCAAATACCACTTGATTTTTTTGAAAAGTTTCAAATTTATCTTTTAAGTACATTACTGTCATCATCTTAGAATAATCATCAACAAATAAAATAAAGTACTTATCTCCATAGTAGCTTTCTATGCCAATAGATCCACAAAGGTCTATATGAACCAACTCCAAAACTTCTTTGGAATGATAATTCTTTCCCGTCTTCCCAATTTGACAATTCTTGCACATGCCCATGTTAGGTTTCTTTAGGCTTAGAATAAATCTCACTCTTCTATTCTTCCTTATGTTGACTAGGTTATCTAAATTTACATGGTAGAATCTTTTATGCCATAACCAAATTTCCTCTACTTGAGCTAGGAAACATGAACTTTCAATCAGATCTAGATAGAATAGATTACCTTTTGTTTGATTGCCCTCCCCAACCAAATTTACATTCCTATCCAATAGCTTGGCCTTTTCATTCATGAATTCTACCTTGAATCCAATATTGTTCAATTGTGCCAAAAATAATTAGATTGTGTTTCAGTTCTTAAACCCTATATGCATTGTCACATCTGAGTACTTTGGTTAATGCAATGCAACCTTTTCCCTTCACATAACATGGTTCATCATTTTCAAATCTGACGATTCCACCACCATAGTGTTTGAAGTGTTCAAATTTAGTTTTATCAACAGTCATGTGATGAGAACAATCACTATATATGATCCATGTGTCATTCTTGCTAATATGAGAAATGAGGGCCATCTTATCATTTTCATCATCTAATTCATCTTTAATAGCAATGTAAACCATTTCATTATCATCACTACTATTAGGTCTTTAGCCATGTAACAACATTTCTTACCTTTATCCTTATTCTCTTTGTAGCTTTTGAAATCTTTCTTGGCTTTGTACTTGCTATACTTCTTTTCTTGCAATGTTTTCATCTTCTCTCATCTTTATTTGATCAAAATAACCTCTGTGACTTTCTACCTTATCTCTCCTCACATTGTGATCTCCTCCATAGATATATTTCATCTTGATCCACGTTATTTTGTGATTCTTCTTTTTTACAATTTGTTCTATAGTCAAAGGTCTAGCAGGTGCCACATACTTGTTCTCTAGGTACTTCAGGCCTATGTCTCCAATTTTTAATTTCCAAATGAAAGTTCATGAGTTCCATGCTTGGAAGTTATCTCTACTCAACTTAGGAATCTCCCTTCTATAAGACATCTTGATATTTAGTTTAGGTCTTTGAAACCTTATCGATAAACACCAAATGCTCTAATACCAATTGCTAGAAATGTAAAGAAGTAACTAAGAGGGGAGGGGTGAATCAGTTGCCACAAAAATAAGATGTAAATACAATACAAAACCAAATCTCTATTGAGACTAAATATACTGTTGTAATTCGGTTAGCACAGGATCACTCGATTAACACTGAAATAATTACTGTCACTCAGTTAACACTGAACATGCATATCTTAAGATATTAAATGTGATATGTTAATTAACTTAGTTTCAAAAACATAAAGAAAATAACATGAACACATGAGACACCAAGATTTAATGTGGAAACCAAATTTGGGAAAACCACCAATTGCAACTAGTTATTATTTTTCACTCTTCTAAAGTGAGCACTATTAGGAGCCAACCTTATTAAAGGTTACTGTTACCCATTTTTGCCTCTTGCCAAAATTTGAACTTTGAATAAAAACCCACCCAACGGTCACCTTCCATTTTTAATAATTATTTTTAATGTCATGGGAATAAAAAAAATAAAAACGATCAAAACCTTATAGTATTTCCTATATTCCCTAAGTTTGTTTCTGTTGGTCTGCAACTTTTTGCATCATCAGATCTTGTCTAGATCCATGATGGGTGCTTTCCCACATTCTGTCCTTTCATTTTGTGCAAGCCACAGAAAGGAGAAGGGTCAGTCCAGCTGGCAATTCTATTGGCACTCGCATTCTCGCATTTTGAGTTCTGTCAAATTTCCTGACAATGTGGGGAAGCCCTTTTTGGCCACGTGGCAAGTGGGTCCATCTTCTTTAAGCCACTATAAATAGGGTGGATAGGGTGGTAGGGTGAGTTGGCAATTTGATTGGTGCTCGCATTCTCACATTTTGTCTTTTTTCAAGCTTTTTGACAATGCAGGCATGCCCCTTTATGACACCTGTCCCACAACCTCACATGTTCTTGATCATACCTTCCACCATCAGATCTTCAAGGATCAACAAATGATGCATGCCTGCAATAAGGAGTTGTGAGGAAATTGAACAATGTGGCTATGTGCCCTTGTGACATGTGCCCGGTGTGATGTCATGGGCCCACCCTTCTCAAGGAGGTATGCAATCCTGCAGAGCTTTGATCGGCAAAGATTCAAATAAAATCAAGGGTTGGTGCATACCCACAATATAAAGATGAAAGGACTTTAAGTAATGTGGCCAACCACCTTGTTTCCAATTGTCCTTGCAAGCTCAACCAAGGTATTAACATGAGGGCAACACAGTTAAGGCTGGCAGTTGGTGGTTAAATTGTGGTTAGGGTTTGAGGAGGTGGCATAGTTAATAAGAAGATGTGGTCAACCACGTGGAGACTCTGTAGAGTGGCAAAATAAAAGAAGATCATTGGTCCACATGGCTCATCTTGGTGTTAGAGTTAGGTTGACCTGCTAATATTACTAATTCAGGAGCTAGAAATAGGGGATATCAAGGTTTGTTGCACGATCTGATCCTTGTGATCAATGCCAACCACTCTTGGATAAATGCTAAACTCAGTGAATGTGAGAAAACACTCCACCATCTCTGATCCAATCCATCTACCTAGTTAGAACTATTTAATGGTCTTGTTTCTATCTTCTCAGGGCCTTGTTCTAACAAGATCAGATATCATTACATCTGGATTTGTGCTCAAATCAGATTTTCTTCTGATCTCCATGATTATTCTCTAAAGGGCTTAATGGCAGTGGTTGTAGAGTAACTTTAGTGAGAAAATATCCTAGTTATGCCTGAGCTATAAAGGCAATTTTTGTAGATTTTGTAAAGGTTGACTCTTCTCTTGCTTCTCTAATATTGCTCTACAATTTCATGTGTAAATTGCCTTTGCCTCTGAACTGTATAGCATTCTACCTTATCCCCTTCAGCCATTGATGTAAAGCGTAAGAACTATTTGCCTCCCATTGGTGTATTGCAGATATCTACAATCTTACATCACTATATCTCTTTTGACCTATGGATGGTATATAAGTGAATCTTCTCTTTCCTTGTGTCATTCATTTAGGTTTTTTGATCCGCATATGATTGTTAGATTAAAACAAGTCTAAATGTGTATATTTTTGGTGTCATGATGGTTCAATAGTGCATGTATGGGCAGATATTGGTTTGAACACTCTATTTTGGTGCATCACCCCTTAGGTTAGAGTAGGTAGATTTGCTTTCATGCATTGCTTCTCCCTTTTCCTCTCCAAGAGTAGTTAGGTGCACCCCGATAGTAAAAGAAGCCAACCTTCTCTGGAGACTCAACCTCATAGTTCAAGTCCCATAGCTTGGAGATTGTTTACATGTTTCAAAAGGTTGTCCTTATGTAAAAAATTTGGACAAGGGTGCAAACCTTTGTAACAATAGTTTTTGGCATGCCTAGTGGGATAAAAATTAGAAAAATTTCCAGTCTATTGGTGTCAAAAGGAAGATTTCAAGATTAATATCAAGGACATAGTACTGGCTTCAGTGTTCAAGCCTTTAAGAGGTTCACTCTTCAAGTACTTTGAGACTCTAAACTTCAAATACATATGGTTCCAGACCAAAGTTGCAGTAATTCATGCCCAAAGTTGAAACAAGGGCATGTTCTAGAGGTAAATTTTAGTACCAAGAACTTTCATTTGCAAATCCTATAAGAAGGAAGACTAGAGTATCTTTATCACCATTTAGGAGTGCAATAGTAACAAGTACACTTGCAAGATCTATCTCTACTCCTCCTACTATTAGATCTCAACCTAGATTGCCACCAACATGTATCAATAGATCACTAGTCTATATGGCACAGCCTAGGGCCCATACTTTTGCCACCTTTAATGGTGGAAGTCCTCTTTTATTGGCTCAAATACATGACATACCAATAGCTGCACTCAAAAGTATACCAGAGTTTACTGGTGAAACTTCTATCTCTCCCTTAGAACACATTCAAGAGGTTGCAAATGTCTATAATATCCATGGTATTATAGAAGATGATGTTGTAGTTAGGCTTCTAGCCTCATCTTTGAAAGGAAAAGCACTAAAATGGTTAGAGGTTTAGCTCATGGTTCCATAATAGATTGGGATGGATTAGGAGGAGGACTATGTAAACACTTTGAGGACAAAAGTGACCATTTGTCACTTTTAGAATAGTTGACTACTATAAAAAGAGCTCCCCATGAATGTATGACTAATTTCAAATATAGATTTCAAAAGACATGAGATAGAATACCTACTTTAGTAAAACCTATCCCTAGCAATGCCTTCTTGCATTACCTTAGAGATTTTAATAGTGACATTGCCACTACAATCCAAAATATGGGAGGAGATACCTTGCCTAATGCTTATGACATAGCAATAAGGTTAGAAAACATCCTAATTCAAGGTGGCAAGCTAGCTCCAAGGCCTCCCATGTCTTTCTTTATTGATGTTCCAAATCACCAACCAGAAATGGCTCCTCTTCCTACAACTTCCACATCATAATCCCTTGCTCTAGTCCCTCAACTTTCTATATCTTCAAATGGAATAGATGAAATCAAGGAAATGATGCAATCTATGATGCTAAACATAGATAAGAGATTGTAGGGCCAAGAAAAGAAACTGGAGGATAGTTTCTCTATGATGCAAAAAATGAGTAATAAGGTGGTGAATTTAGAGAGATAGCAAGCTCAAGGTAGTAAGGCTCATCAATTGCAACATCAAACTCTAAATAGTGGTAGGCCCCCAAATCATAATTATGGGAACAATTCTTTTGATTAGAATAGGCATAATAGCCATGCTTCAACCTCAAATGTGAACCAAAGTAGGGCCATAGTCCCTCAAAACAACATGGCCCAGGATAAGGACTTTTGTCCCTTTTGTAACTACTCCTATGTTTGTTGTATGTGTCAGAAGGCTGAATCTTATTTGGCTTTGACCATCTAAGAGCCTGCAAGAGGACAATCATACAAGCATGACCAATTTAAAGAGGCCTCATATATGTAGCGACAAGGTGATTGCTCCTTTATGAATCATCAAATGGAGGAACATTGTAATATAAATTAGGATTCCATTGTTCACAACACTAGGAGTAAGAGAAGAGCCATTGAAGGTGCTACCCATCCTTTCCCCAATCAGGCCTCAACTTCAAATGCAATACCCTATGAACAAGCAATCAATGATCAATCAAATACCCCTCAGCAGCAAAGGAAAAATGATGGCAGAAAGAATGTAAGTGATCCTCAGGTTGTTTCACCTCAACCTCCTACAAATGCAGCTCCCAAGGTTTCTACCAAAGCACATACTACACCATTTAGTGTGGTAGAACAAATGAAGAGAAAAAATGTGAATATTTCCATGTGGGATGCTATTGGTACTATACCCATGCAAAAGAGGGAAGAATTGGAAAGTATTGAACCAAAGGATCAACCACCCAGCATGGAAAGTGCCACAAGCCTAGTATAGCCATCAAGGGAGGAAGAACCAAGTAAAAAGGTTATACCACCTCCATTTTATGTTTCTTTAATAGTAGGGGATCAACTAGTCCACAATTGCATGATTGATTTAGGGGCTATTAGTTTAGTGATGCCTAGGTGTGTTTTTGATGCTTTGGGAATGAAATATAAACCCATTGTTAGGGATGTATTGCAATTGGATGGTAGTACTGTTAAGACTATAGGTATCCTTGGGAATGTGGAAATGGCCCTACATGCATGCCCTGGTTGTACTATAACTCAAGATATATCCATTGCTGAAGTCAAATCACATTTTGCTATCTGTCTATCAAGAGATTTCACTACCCAAATAGGTGGTTACATATCTTCTAATTGGTCATATATGTTTTTTAGGACAAGATATGGGGCCAAAGCTTCAATCAGAGTAGAGCCTCTAGCCCTCCATCATACCAAACCCTACACCCCTAATCTTATCAACATGAATTGCACTATCCTAAAAGTGAATGAGAATGACATAGTGAATAAGCCTACTACTTCCCTAGCAGAGATACCTAATTTTCTCTTAGACGAATGGGCTAACGCACATCAATTTGATCCTATGTTAGAAACCCTTGAAATAGGCCTCAGTACACATTGTATATTAGAGAAAGATGCTCTAGTTCCCGATCTTGTGGAGACTAAAGAAGATATGAGTGGGACATGGAGTATGTACTTTGATGGCTCAAGAAATAGGAATGAATCAGGGGCTGGTGTGATGTTGGTTTCTCCTACACAAGTAAGGTACTACTTTTCCTTTAGGCTCTAGTTTAGTTGCACTAATAATGTGGTCGAGTATGAATCCTTGATTTAGGGTTTCCTACTTGCTCAAAAAAGAAGAATTCAAACCTTAAGTGTATATGGAGATAGTGAGTTGGTGGTTAATCAAGTGAGAAATCAGAATATCACCAAGAATGGTTTGCTCAAGTCTTATAAACATAGGGTATCGGATTTTCTTGAGGGTCTCAGTGCATTTAATATTCAAAGCATCCCTAGAAGAGAAAATAAACATCTTGATAGACTTGCAACAATTGGTGCATCTCATGATGTGCCAGGGAATTTTGAGGAGAAGAAGAACCAAAAAATCAGGATGGTAGTAAGGCCTACCATCCCTAACAACAAAATCCATTGGAAAGTGTTTGAATTTGATGAACAAATTGTAATCTTCTTGCATAATGAAACAAAATTTTTAGATAGAAACTAGTCAAGACTGCAAGATCAGTATGGTGATCAAATCAGTAACCTAAGTTCCAACAAGCTACCTACGGGTCTCGTCACTCTAGAGAGTATTTTTAATCCTAATGACCAAGCAAGAGGCAGAATCATGAACTTAGCTGCTGATGAAGATGATTGCACCTCAGTTAGGGTTGCTAATGGAAAATCCTTAAACATAGGGAAGGTATGTTTTGAGATTGAGAAAGAAAGTTTTATTTATCTATGTTAATAATTTAATGATATATTTTCCTGGACGTATGATGATTTAAAGGGTTTGACCCAAGGTTATTTTGGCATACCATAGATTTAATTGATAATGTCAAACCAGTAAGACAAAAATAGAGGCCACTAAATCCCAAAATTGAACCCTTAATGAGAAAAGAGCTATCCAAATTGATTGAGGCCAATATAATCTTCCCTATCAAGCACTCATCATGGGTAGCAAACCTTGTCCCTGTTAGGAAGAAGAATGGAGAAATTAGATTGTGTCTGGACTTTAGGGACCTTAACCAAGCTTCCCTTAAATATCACCATCCTCTTCCTTCCATGGAGCAAATTTTTTCCAAGGTCAATGGTTCAAAGAGGTTTTCATTTCTTGATGGATTTTCTAGCTACAATCAAGTACTGTCAAAGAGTTTGATAGGGACAAGACTACATTTACCACCAAATGGGGTACCTATGCTTATTGTAAGATGCCATTTGGGCTAACCAATGTAGGTACTACATTTTAGAAGGCAATGGAGATGGCCTTCAAAAATGTGATTGAAAAGTTTGTATTATTTTACCTTGATGGTATCACAGTGTATTCAAAGAATGTAGAATATCATGTTGATCATTTAAGATAGTTGTTTTCAAGGTGTAGAGATTTTGGGGTATCCCTTAACTCGAAAAAGTGTGTCTTTGCTACCAATCAAGGAAAATTAATAGGACACATTGTATCTGAGGATGGTTTAACCATTGATTCAGAAAGAACAAAAGTAATACTTGCTCTTCCTCTTCCTAAACATAAGAAAGGGTTGCAAATTTTCCTTGGTAGGATAAATTTTGTGAGAAGATTTATCCCTAATCTTGCTACCATGGTAAAACCCCTTACGACTATGCTCAAGAAAAGTATGGTTTTTGCATGGACCAAGGAAGGGAAGGAAATTTTTGAAGAGATCAAGGTAGCCATAGCCTTAGAACCTACTCTCATTAATCCAAACTTTGAAAGGGATTTCATCCTTTATACCCTAGGTGGTGAGTCAAGCATTTCTGCTATCTTGACTCAAACAAATGATAAAGATGAAGAGTAGCCCATAACCTTCTTTAGTGAAGGGCTTAAAGAGTATGAAGACAAATACAACTATGTAGAAAAGAAAATCCTAGTAGTCATCAGAGCCTTAAAGAAATTTAGACACCTCCTATCTCATAATAAAATTCATCTGTTAGTACCCCATGCTAGTGTGAAGGATTTCCTTTTGAGTAAAGATGTTAGTGATAAGAGAGCTGGCTAGATGACTAAAGTAATAGAATATGATGTTGACATCTAGATCACCAACTTGGCAAGAGGGAAAGGGTTGTGTAAATAGATGATATCATTTCAAGAATTAGATGAGGAAGTTGCTATGATACTAATAGAGCAACAAGAAACAATAAATGATAACCCAAGGAATTGGATGGATGATATGAGGAATATCTTATTAGGCAATGGATACCCCCAAGGATTAGATAGAACCAAAAGGAGATAGTATAGATTACAGTCAATTCCTTATGTCATGGTTGATGGCATCCTTTTCAGGAAAGATTTTAATGGAGCTCTATTAAGATGCATTGACATAGACCAAGCTAAAAGAATGATCAAAGAGCTTCTTGATGGTCCTGATGGTGGTCACTTCTTAGCAAGAACAATGGAAATGAAGGTCATGAGGGCTGGTTATTATTGGCCATCCCTATTCCATGATTGTCATAGGTATGCGAGGAAATGTGAAAAATGTGCTTTCTTCTCTAGGAAGGAAAAGCTTGCAGCTCTTCCTCTTCATCCATTTAGGTGGACTAGCCTTTTGCTAAATGGGGATTGGATTTCATAGGCCCCATTAATCCTCCTTATAGTTCTGGTCACAAATGGATTTTAGCTGCTACAAACTACTTTACCAGATGGATAGAGGCAGTTGCATTGAAGGACACCAAAAAACCTTCAATTGTTGAGTTCCTTGATAGAATTGTGACTAGGTTTGGTGCCCCTTAAACCATCATTTCAGATGATGCAAAATCTTTTTTAGGAGCTAAGATTTGTGCATGGGCAGTTGACCATAATATATACTTAAACACCTCCTCAAACTACTATCCTCGAGGGAATGGTTTGGCTAAGTCATCCAACAAAAACCTAATTAAGATTATGAAAAGAACTATATAGGATAATCGGAGGTGTTGGCATCAAAAGTTGAGGATTGCATTGTGGGCTAGTAGAATAACACCTAAGAGGTCAATAGGGAATTCACCATTTATGTTGTTATATGGTAGAGAAGCAAGGCTTCCAATTTCATTAGAATTTCCATCCCTAGAGCTAGCTCATCAGCTAGAGTTAATTGAAGAAGATGCCATGATAGTAAGAATGGCAGAGCTGATGGAGCTGGAAGAGAAAAGAAGTCAAGCCATGTAGACCCTAGAAACACATTATCAACAGGTGAAAAGGAGCTTTGACAAGAAGGCTAGGGTCAGAGCCTTTAGAGAGGGTGATTTCGTTCTGAAATGGGATGCAGATAGGGAAAAACTAGGAAGACATTCAAAATTTGATGCACTGTGTAGTGGCCCCTATTTGATTGTTAGTTGCAAGCAGGCCTGGTGGTGAAATCTTACCTATCCCAGTCAATGGGTTCTATCTCAAACCATGTTTTTGACAAGACTTGAATTTTCATGTACATATTAAAGTAGTTTCCTTTTTGTTGTTTCCTGCTTTCGAAGAAGTGCATGAGTACATGTGTTTTGCTAAGTTTGCAGAGTTGCAGAGTCAGAGATTTTTAATGTTTTGCTACTGCAGAGGTAGGGTTAGGGTTTTATAGTGCATTGATTCACATCTTTCATGACTCTATAGCCTAATGGATGTTTTAGGTCACTAATCTTATGCATATCCAACTCGCGTCCCCTCTGAGTCACCAGAAATGTTACCCATTTTTGCCTCCCACAAAAATTTGAACTTTGAATGCAAACCCCACCCAACGGTCACCTTCCATTTTTAATAATTATTTTTAATGTCATGGGAATACAAAAAATTAAAATGATCAAAACCTTATATTATTTCCTATATTCCCTAAGTTTGTTTGCCGGTCTACAACTTTTCATGCTATTAGATCTTGTCTAGATCCACGGTGGGTGCTTTCCCACATTCTCCAAATGCACGACCTTTATACGATGTGAGGAAGCCCCTTTATGACACATGGACTGGTGGGTCCTTTTATTTTGTGCGAGCCGCAGAAAGGAGAAGGGTTAGTCCAGTTGGAAATTCTATTGGCACCCACATTCCCACATTCTGAGTTCTATCAGATTTCCTAACAATGTAGGGAAGCACTTTTCAGCCACATGGAAGGTAGGTCCATCTTCTTTAAGCTGACATAGATAGGGTGGATAGGGTGGTAGGGTGAGTTGGCAGTTTGATTGGTGCCCATATTCTCGCATTTTGTCTTTTGTAAGGCTTTCTGACAATGCAGGCATGCCCCTTTGTGACACCTATTCCATGACCTCACATGGTCTTGATCATACCTTCCACCATCAGATCTTTGAGGATCAACGGCTGGTGCATGCTTGCAATAAGGAGTTTCAAGGAAATTAAATAATGTGGGTATGTGCCCTTGTGACATGTGGCTAGTGTGACATCATGGGCCCACCCTTCTCAAGGAGGTATGCAATCCTACAGAGCTTTGATCATCAAAGATTCAAACAAAATTAAGAGTTGGTGCATACCTATAATATAAAGATGCAAGGACTTTAAGTAATGTGGGAAAGCATCTTGTTGCCACATGTCCTTGCAAGCTTGGCCAAGGTATTAACATGAGGGCAGCATGATTAAGGCTAGCGATTGGCGATTACATCATGGTTACGATTTGAGGAGGTGGCATAGTTAATAAGATATGGTCAACCACATGGAGACTCTACAGAGTGGAAAAATAAAAGAAGATCATTGGTCCACATGGCTCATCTTGGTGCCAAAGTTAGGTTGACCTACTAATATTACTGATTCAAGAGCTAGAAATAAGGGATATCAAGGTTTGTTGCGCGATTTGATATTTTTGATCAATGCCAACTGCTCTTGGATAAATGCTAAACTTAGTGAATGCGAGAAAACACTCCACCATCTTTGATCCAATCCATCTACCTGGTCAGAACTATTTAATGGTGTTGTTTCTGTCTTCTTAGGGCCCTGTTCTAACAAGATTAGATATCATTGCATCTGGATTTGTGCTCAGATCAAATTTTCTTTAGATCTCCATGATTATTCTCTAAAGGGCTTAATGGTAGTGGTTGTAGATTAACTTCAATGAGAAAATATCCCAGTTATGCTTGAGCTATAAAGGCAATTTTTGTAGATTTTGAAAAGGTCGACTCTTCTCTAGCTTCTCTGATATTGCTTCTGTAATTTCATGTGTAAATTCCATTTGCCTTTGAACTATATGGCATTCTGCCTAATCCCCTTCAGCCATTGATGCAAAGCGTAAGAACTATTTTCCTCCCATTGGTGTATTGCAGATGTCTACAATCTTACATGACTGTATCTCTTTTGAACTATGAATGGTATATAACTGAATCTTCTCTTTCCTTGTTTCATTCATTTAGGTTTTCTAATCTGCATGTGATTTTTAGATTAAAGCAAGTTTGAATGTGTATATTTTTGGTATCATGATGGTTCAATAGTGCATGTATTGGCAGAGATTGGTTTGAACACTCTATTTCGGTGCATCACCCCTTAGGTTAGAGTAGGTAGATTTGCTTTCATGCATTCCTTCTCCCTTTTCCTCTCCAAGAGTAGTTAGGTGCACCCTAATAGTAAAGGAAGTCAACCTTCTCTGGAGACTCAACCTCACAGTTCAAGTCCCACAGCTTGGAGGCTATTTCCATGTTTCACAAGGTTTTCCTTAGGTAAAAACTTTGGACAAGGGTGCAAACCTTTGTGACAAGAGTTACAAAACACACTATTAGGTGTGAACCTATTAAATGATTTAGTTCACCCTATTAGGAGTGGCCTTGTTAGAGGTCTTTAGATAGTTCAATCTAGAAATGCTGCCTTGTTAGAGGATTTTCCAAATAGCTATTAAGTTAACTCTGTTAGGAGATTTGATTCACTACTACAATTATTAGAGAGTAAGAATGAATTGGTCTAATTTCTAATGCAACTGACTTTTCTAATTTAGATCTTTGTTCTGGCTTGATTTCTTGATCCTCCTTGATTAGAATGTTCTTTGCAGCTTGGTTAACTAGGATATTCTATCTTCTTCCATATATCCTTCTAATTCACTTCTTTAATTCATCTTCTTCAATCCCATGCTTCACACTTCAATCCTCAACTTGACCTTATACTTATATGAATTACCTTGTCAAGTCAACTTGAATACACATAATCAAATGATTATCATCCCTTAAGTTAGCTAACATTAACCAAACTTAATATACTGTTAGTCAGCTAATATAGAATTGAGTACTCATCCAACTTATAGAAACTCTTCGTTAACTGAGCCAACTCCATCAATATTGATTTTGAACTAACTTTCCTTTGGTAATTGAGTGAAATCTATTAACATAGGATCCATGAAAACTTTCCTTTTGTAACCAATTGAACTCGATTAACATTGGATCTACCTTCAATGCCTGAGTGAGCTCGGTAAGAACAAACTTTGAACTTGGTTATAACTAGAATGCTTGGCATACATAGGAAACTATCTTAAATGCCCACATGAGCTTGGTAATCACTGACTTGCTTGGTAAGGATTGACATTTTATGTAACATCAAAGACAATCATACAATTGAATAATTAGTTTCAACATGAATAGTAACTTGAATTTCATCTCTATCCTCTTATTGTGCCATGAACATACCAAACACTTTTTAGATCTCAATACCAAAGTTATGACTTCACATCTAATGATCCCTTAAATCACTTACATTATCAATCTTCTTTGCATCACACACTTGATACACATTCTCAAATAAGTAAAATAAATTTCCTTTATACCAAGTCCTCTAAATAATTCCTTTAGTTAGCCTTGAGGCTTTCCTAATTAATTATAATAGGACCTCATTAAGATAAGCTCTTTTTCATATTTACAGAATACTATTAGCTCACAATATTCTCAAACATTTCACACGTGTGACCTCAAACTTTGTGCACTTACTGACATCACCATTAGGATGTCTTCTTCCTTTATCTCACCTCACTAAACTAAATTATCTCTCTATTAGGAGATATAATTTGATAACTAGAAACTGCTTCATTAAAACTTTGTCTACAAATAATCTTCACTAAATCTTTAATATATGTTACTAGTTTTCAACTTTCTGTATGCACACTTAATTGCATAACTAGGACACACTGTAGAACATGTATGTAACTCCACATATCCTCATCTCTAAAACATGAACCACACTACCTCATTATTTTTTTTCTACTCTAGCATTCTTCATAGAAACAATATTGTGCTAACATCAATGACAAATACACTCATGAATATAACATGTCAATCATGGTAACAATCTCCCCTACTATTCTAGCAATGCCCAAGATAATCCTCCAAAAGAAATACCATCAACATTCTTGCTAATATTTAGTACAACAAAGTTGATACATAACAAGTTAAGCTATGTGATATTATATTTGGGGATAAGAATGAGTGTAGATATCGTACTAGATGTTGGTTTGACTTTTTGTGTGATAGAAGTCTTTTGTCCAAATTGTAGAAAAGTCAAATTTTTTCTTTCTAAGTGAAACATAGGGTTTTTGGATAATCCATCCATTGGCTAGCCTTTGAAAAAACCTTATGAAAACCCTACATTCTTTCTATTCGTAAAGTGTCGAGCACGAAATTTTGAATCTTCAAATAAGATGAATATTCTATCGCCTTTTATCTTCTGTGCCCCTGAGATACTTTTCCTCTTGTTTTTCCCAAGCCGTTCAATCTAATTAGATCTATCATTGTCGTTACCTCACTATGCAAACATGAGCACTTTTTATGTATGGCGAGGTAACGAGTGTTGAATAGTTTACAAAATGGGACTGCAAAATGAAGATACGGTGGTCGAAACTTTGTTTTCTGACTAATTTATTATTCAGGTACACATTGAAAATACCATCAAAACAAAAAAGGGGACCTAGTAGAAGCAGTTTGAAGTCTGAGCTGGAATGATGATTTTTCTGATAATTTGCTACCTCGCTATCAAAAATTTTTGACACTTCGCCATTAGCGAAGTAGCGAGGCCCCGTGAAATCAAGAGCTAGTGACATTGCAAATTGTCAGTACCGTGACTACACCAGGTGGCGTGACAAGTAATAAATGCTGTTGTTAGAAGCAGTTTAATAGCAAAAATAATTATCTGATGCCCCTTTTCATTTCATGGTGCTAAAATTCATTAAAGTGCCAAAGCTCGCTACCTCACTATCGGAAAAATTTGACACTTCGCCGTTAGCGAAGTAGCGAGGCCCCATGAAATTGAAGAGTCGGTGGGACCTTTGGTGATGTGGGATGATAGTTAGGACTGAACTAAAATCTTGAAAGGTGCCAACTGTGTGGAATTTTGTATTTCATCAATGCCCTTCTGATCAAATGTATAAAGAGATCCTGAGTGTCAGATTGGAATGGAATCAACAGTCCTCACTACCTCACTTTGGAAAGTTGCATGCTCTTTAAGCTATGCGACATAACGAGTATGAATCAAAAGACTACATACAGTTTCCTCACCTTTGATTAAACCTATGATCAACAACTGTTGTCTTCTCACTATGAGGAGTTGTGAGGGAGATATGTATAGCGACATAGCAAATAGGGCCCACCACCTTCTTTCTGAGCAAGCCCAGTAACATATCATTTGCCAATTTTGGATAAGATTGATGGTTGTCGCTACTTCGCTATGGCAAGGTGCTCATTCTTTATGCATAACGAAGTAGCGACATGCTGACACATGTCCTTAGTTGTCAGTGGGTTTGGATATAAGAACCACCAAGGAAAGAGCTATGTACATGGTAAGTTTTCATTGGGTGAACTAACTAACTTTTCAAATGCAACGCCTAGTTGTTCTCTTTGTATCACATGATCGTAGGATTCTTGAAGATTGACGGTGCAGTTTTAAATACTGAATGTGGTGCCACTCTCTATATTAATTAGACATGAAAGCATATCATGTGAAAAATAGAGTATAACACAGAAGATTTCATCAGTTCATCTTATGCAAGCAAATATTTTGAGCCACTCTTGTGTGGAAGCAATTACTGAAGGAAAGTGTGCCAAAGTCTGGTAGAATTTGAAAAATTATCTGTTTGCGAAAAGATTGCAGAAATATAGAGGAAAACAGAGATAGAATTCAAGTAGTACTACCATAATCTTTGTAGGTTTTTCCAATTCTAAAAAAATAGTCCAAGATGCCTCTAAAGAAGGGATTTTCAGGTCAAATAAACTATTTGGATGGAAATGTGCATGATAACTTGCTTGAGTTGCTTCCTGAGTCTACTGTAGAGACAGTGCAAGTTAAAAGGTTAGCCTCTTTGAACCCTAGGCTAAGGATAGCTGATGGTTTGTATGATAAGGGTAATTGGGTCCAAGATGCTCAAACTTCTCAAACTGGTTTGAGTTTGTTCAAAAAATGGTTTGTAGAAAGGAAATTATATGCCTTCATGCCAATATATGGAATTTTGATCTCGAAAAGCTAGTTGTTCCCAGTGTGTTTATGGATTATGACCTTCTTGAAGCCATAGAAAAAAGTTATGATCAAGCCACTAAGGTAGTGAGAAGAATGGATGGTGAGGTTTTAATTACCATCAGTCCAAAAGAAATTAGGGAAGTTTTCAGTCTGGGACCTCTCACTAGGTATCATGTGCCCATTGATTTGATAGAGTTAGAAAAAGAATATATGTCCAAAAGGGATGTAGTTAGACAAGGTGCACTGAAGGCCCACATAGGTAGAATTGGAAACCTACTAGCAATAACATCATCTTCTAAAGAACCTTTCAAGAAATCATGCTTTAATGCCAGGGCAGTATAGATATATAGGACCCTGTGCAGAGTCTTCGGAGAGGGTGAAGAAGATTTTATTCCTGTGAGCTTCATGTATATGATCACCCAAATCTCCTCTTTTGGTGTAGAAATAATTTTTGATTTTGCATCTTACCTGGCTAATGAGATTCACAATGGATTGGTGGGGATTGCAAAGGGCAAGGTGGAAAAGGTTTGGGGTCAGTACTCCCTATTGATGCATATGTTTCTATTTAAAGGGGTTACATATTTCAGTAAAGAAATGGTTTTAAATAGGGAACAAGAGGGGGAAGCACTACCAGTTCAATTATGCAGTGTAGACATGACTAGGGAAGTAGAAAATGCTAGTTTTGTTAGATTTGATAGGCACTTTGCTTCTAAACTAAGGTGCCTCATATTAAGTGACAATCCCATAATTCCTAAGGCACTAATGCACCTTGTTAGGCCTATGGATAGACCCCATAGTCTAAAAGTTTCACATAATTGGGGAGATATCATCCCATATTTGGTCTCAACTATCATTAGGGTTTATGGATTCAAAGGGACACCCCATGTACTACCCTATCAGGTGCCCTTAAAGGTAGGGGTAGTTGAATTTTTATGGCAGTTGGGAGGAGTGGAGGAGATCTGTTTGCACAAAAGGGGAACAGGATCAATTTTTCCTACTTGCACTGTGGCTCACCAGTTTGTAATAACTAAAGAGGGGTGGATCTTCCTCTACAAATTTTTCGATCAGTATAAGATGGAAATATCTCACTCTCATTTTTGTGACACAGAAGATTTCTTTAATTTTGCTCTTAGACATAGGATCAAGCTTCATCCATGTCAGCATGAATTCTATTTCCCTAAAGATGTAATAAGGAATGAATATTCTCTCCAGGAGCAAGAAAAAAAGAAAGAGAAATGGAGAGTCTATTCAAAAGTTTTGGAATTTATTAATTGTTTTGACAAGGATTACAGTCCTCTTAGTAATGTTGCAACTACTGCAGATAGAATAAATAAGCTCATGAATACATTCCCCAAAATAACGGAGGTAATGAATGAGAGGAAACAACATTTTATTGATTCTTTCCCAGATAAAGCCAGGGAAGCCATGAGAAAATTGGGTTTCACCCCTAACATAGGGGCAGGTCCACTGGTTGTGCAAAAGAGGACATGATATACTATTATTCGGGATCAGATGCCCATTATAAACAAAGAAAAGCAGGTGATTGAGTCTACTAGTACCATTTTTTAAGAAAGATCCCTTGAACCTTCTCCTAAAAGAAGAAAAATAATAAGGGAAGAGGAATCCCATAATGAAGGTTACTCACCTTCCCAAACTCCAATCAGAATTGAGGAGGAGTAGCTCACCAATAAGCAAATTGAACAAATGGGGTCACAAGGAGGAGTTTTTGTTACTCAAGAAGAAATTGATGAAGGGAACCCCCAGGAGCCTCCTGTGCCGAGTTTTGAATTAACTGTAGTAGATTTCAAAGGAAGGGAATTAGACCCTATTTTGGAGCAAGCTAGTCAACCATTTTTGTCTGATAACAGTTTTGTAAAATCCAGGGCTTTCCATCAGTTTGCATGGAGGGAAAACATGCACATTTTTGAGAAAAGATGTAGGAATTTGAAAACAGAGCATCCAGAAATGGATGAAGCCTTTATTTAGAATCAAATAAAAGATCAAATGATACAAGAGTTCTAGAATATAACCCCTGAAGAGGGAAGACACATGGTGAAAGATGCTAATATTTTATTATTGCCTAATTGGGATATTGCTGATGCCTTAATTTTTTATTCTATGTCAAATAATTTAGGATTGTAGGATCTAGATAAAGAGGAATTCTTGGGAACAACATTCAGTAATGACCAAGCTGCCCTTGTTATGTGGTCATTAAGAAGAGGATCCAGAACTACTCCATTACAGCTTGATGATTCAAGACTAACTGGGAGTATCATTGTGAGGAGGGTCATTGATACTTCACATGTATATGCAGCCCACATGAATGTGGACTATTCTAAATTTGCCTTGGCCACTGCAGAAAAAGAAGAAAAGGAAATGACTAATTTGCAGAGTAAGTATGAAATAGTGGTGGATGCCTACAATAAGGAAGTAAAAAAGAGAATTGAGCTAGAAAACAAGATATCTCAATTGGAGAAGATACTTGGGAAAAGAAAGGTGGGAGAATCTAGTACACTTAGAATTGCATACCCTTCATAGTCATTTGTTGGATCAACCCCTATCATTGAAATACTTGACAGCCTTGAAAGGCCCCAATTCTATACTATAGAGGACTTTGAAGAAGAAAAAACAAAATTACATGAGTTGCAGATAGAATTTAGAAATCAACAGGAAGAAAAATCAAAGCAGGGGGTGATATATTTGAGGGATAAAATACAATGGTCAACTTTTTATGATCAGTTGACAAGAATTGTAACCCTCATGGATGAGTCGAACAGAAATAAGGATAAATTAACTCCTCTTCCACAGAAATGGAGGGAGAAGAATAATGATATTACAATCATATGTATATCTGCAGTCCAAATGCCTTATCATCAAGTTGAGGAAATTTTTGATTTATTAAATAAGCTAGAGAATTTTGATGATGAAAGAGATTCTTTACAGAGAAGATTAACACTATGTTTTTCCCAATATATTGCTGAAAAATTCACTTTATTTCCTTGTGCTTTAGAATCTGTTGATACAATAAAGGAAAAGGAAAAGTGGAAAAGGGAGCTGGATGAGTTATTTAATGAAAGAATAATAAACATCATGAGTGAGACTAGCCACTGGTTCTAGGCAAAGACAAATGAAGAGCTAGTAAAAATACAGTTATTTTATACTACTATGAGAAAAGAATTTGATGATTTAGAAGAAAGTGCAAATTATTTAATAAAGATAGAAAGAGAAGCTCTAAGTTTTGATTGGCCAAATGATGATGCTTTTAATAAATGGAAAAATCAGTTTATATAACAGATGTCAGGAGACGATGAGGAGGAAGATGTAAAAGTAACAGTTACCCTCATAGTTAGTAATGAAGACATGGAAGATCCCTAGGTTAAAGTAAGTTTGCAGGTAACTAAAGATGATACATCACTTTCAGACCTCATGGCTATGTACTCTGAGGATGAAGAATGATTGTAAGATTAGATCATATTTTCTTGTCTCAACAATTGAGAAGCATAACAGAAAGGGACCCACCAAGGAATGTTTTATGTAATAAGACTTTTTGTTATTTTGTTCTTGTCTTTTTGACAGAAGTGTATGTGAGTGCCTTTTTAAGAGGACATCTGTCATTTGTCTTTAGCCTGAAGCTTGTTGCATCTCACACTATTTAAGTGAGATCCCAAGGCTAAAGAATGGTCCGAATTCTATTTCTTCTAAGTATTGTGCTTAGTCTGGTTTTTGGTCCAAATTTTGAAAGCAAGTTTATAATGTATTTTTCTGTCAATTCTCTGAGAATACATGAATATAGAATGAGTTGTGTTTCTTTCTGAAGGCCATTCTGAGTCTATTGTAAAGGATATACCATTTTCAAAGGAAATGAATACAAATTATGAACTCTCCCCGTATCATTTCTTTCTGAATTTTGTCTCCTTTTAAATACTTAGCTACCTTGATGTATGAGTAAAAGCTTGTGCAATTGAATGCAATCTAGTTAGGTTGTATATCCATTTATCATTGCTATTAATTCAATGGATTAAATAAAGGCTTTGATGAATATGATGAGATTTCTTAAGTATTGAAAAGGATTTTGAATGATAAATTATGATAAGAATTGCTGATAGAATTTGTTGTAAAGCAACAAATTAGATCTAAGAATTTGCTATAGACTCTGAACCCCAATGGATTGGGCACTGATCAAGTTATTTCAGCTGAAGGGGAAATATATTATAAATGGTTATTCAAATGCATCATCAAATCAAATTTTACTTTTATTTCTTGTAGATCTTCAAAGTTGGCTAGCACTTGTCTGCATGGAATGTTTTAGCTTCAGTTAGCCATTGCTATAAAGAACATCTATAGATCTATAGAAGAATTCTTGGCCATACCTGTTTATGGGATGTCTTTACCAAGTTAGTAAGAATTATGTATATGTTTGAGGATCTTGAAATGAGAATTAGAATGAAACTAAGAATAATCCTCATATAGTAGTTCCAGTTTTGAACCATCCCTGGTTTTGCAGAGCCAAAAGAGTAGAAAACCATATGTGGTTTTGTTGAAGTTAGGTCCAAATACCTTGCATATGAAATTGTTAATAAGAATAGGCTAGTCTTTAGATTGTGTATGTACTATCATTCTGGTATTAAGCATTTTTTCACTTAGTAGTTTTAGTACATTTTAAGACACCAAAAAAATGGCGACTCTACTAGGGAGTTGTCCAACACATCTGTGAAAAGTGCTGCAGTTTCTTTGGTCCTGCTGTGTACGTGTGTGTCATATGATCTATGTTTTGCCCATGGTTATAAGGGAATCTTTCAGTGTCAAACCTTAAGAATTTTAAAGAAGATAGAGCCCAAGTACCATTGCTACACACTGACATATCCAGCCTATCCAAGTGTCTTATCTAACAAGCAAGAGTTGCAGTCTTACGACATCAGTGATTGGTCTGTCTGTGCCGTATATTTTTGTCTCTACTTGTGTATTGTTTTCCTTCAGTTAGCAAAAGTGTCATTATATATTTTCCCAAAATAGGGTGGTGACTCAGTCAAGGTTTTGAAGCTAGTGCTTATTGTAACAAAAGGTAAATATGGCTGACAAGAGGAAAAACACAAGAGCTTACATGAGAGCCAATCCCAATGTATCAATGTATACTGATCTACCCCAAGGTGGTAGGAAGAACCAAAATAAGAAAAAGACAGATACAAATCCCACTTGGAAACCCAAAGGTAATGCATCCATCAATTCCCATTATCAACCAGTAATAGGAAGAGAGTCTTCTTCAGTTAGCTCTGAATCTGAAACTACAAGACTCTTAGGAGGCATTTTTAGTACCCCATTACCAAATGAAAGATTTTTTCAAGACAAGGACATGTCTACTATGGGAATTGCTTCATTAAGACCAGATCCTGTAGTAGATATGAATTATAGGCTAGGATTTAGGAGTTCATCTGATAATCCTTTTAATCCCAGAGTAGCCCCATATGTAGAACCAAACCTTATAGATCTGGATGACCCTACTAATTTTGAGGCAACTTCTACAGATCCTAAAGAAGTGCACTTTGAAATAGAATTTTTGAAGAAATAGATTGCTGAGGAAGAAGCTAAACACATTCATCTTGAAAAAGAGAAGGAGCAAGCCACCTTAGATTCCATAATAGAAAGAGATGCTCTGCTAAGAAGGATGGCTGCTTTGAAAGAGAAAAATAAAAAATTAGAAGAGAATACTACAACTCTCCATAAGGATGTTTTTGGAGATGTTGATAATCTGAGAGCTAAAGTTCAAGAATAAGAGAAACGCCTAAATCAAAGGCAAGAACCAGTTATTGCTCAAGTTCAAGCCTATAAAACTGTTCAAGTTGATCCTGTAGAGCCCACTACAAAAGCTCCAGATAAAGGGAAAAGAAAGGCTATAGGAATCCAAATAAATGAGCCTTAAGCTATACCAAGAAAACCTAGACAACCCTCCATGTCAAAATTAGATCTAGATCTTGAGAACGCTCAAAAAGAGAGGGAAGATCTTGCAAAAGAACTTGAGAAGGTTGAGAATGAAGCTCAAGCTATAGAAACTAGAAGGAAAATCCAATTCATAAAGTCTAATTCTGCATTGGCTTCATGGCCCAATTTGTCTATCCCACCTACAAATCCTACACCAGTTAGTGGTCCCATAATTTTGACTCTGGGAGTACCCCAATCTACTCCTACCTCATCTTCCACTATTGGCATCCAAGTCCCATTTGTCCCTCCACAATAGTCCCAAGCTGATCCCCAGAGTCAAGATAATATAGCTAGTACTTCAAATATTCTTGTTTTCCAGAAGAAACCTATATACCTAGAAAAGTATAGGCAAATATCATTTGCTAGTATTCCTGGTGCCCCACATCCCATATCATTTGATTTGAGAGATAAAGTGGTTAAGTTTTTTGGGAATAATGCTGTTACTGGTGAAGAACATTTGAGGATTTTCATTGATATGTTGAACGACTATGAAGTTGAACATGAAGACATGGTAATGAAATTGTTTGTGCATTCACTAACAGAGGATGCAAGGGATTGGTTTAGGAGGTTGCCTAATGACAATATTACCTCATGGAGTGATTTGGAGAAATTGTTCAAGGAGCAATATGGGGACAACACTAATGCAGGATTCATGTTGAACGAGTTCAACAATATCAAGAAGAATCCAAATGAGTCCACATTTGATTTCAATGTGAGATTTCAGAAAGGTATGTACATACTTTTTCAAGTTATGAGGTTAAATGAAGATGTCTGTCTCACAACCTATTTCAATGCTTTTGATAGCAAAATGGCTTATCAATTGAGGGATAAGGATCCTAAAACTTTAGGAGATGCCTATAAAGTTGCAGTAAATATAAAGAATAATAAGAAGGCATCTAGAAAACTAGGTAGGAGGGATGATCCTAAGCTTTTTAATCCTAAGAACAATAATAAAAGGGAGGGTGAAAAAACTCCTATAGGAAAGAAGCCTGAGGAACCTACTATAGGCCAGGTTTTAGAAATGCTCAAGAAGATGAATCCCACTAGTTTCAATAAGCCAAATGTTGCTGAAAGACCCCCTGTGAATAACAACAATTTCAATAGGCAGCCTAGGATGCAAAATTACCCTTACACCACTCAGTGGAAAGATGGTAAACCAGTTCCCAACCAGACCCAAAATGTGAAGGATAAGGGTACTCTAGACCCCCTGCAAAGGAACACTGTAAATATGAATGATGATGTACCATGGTGCATTATATGCCAATCACCTCATTCTGCTGATTATTGTGCTGTTGCTCAGTCATTTGCCCAAGCTCAAGGAGTGCAAACTGAAGAAGAAACTGAAGAGAAAAGCCATGATGATATAAGCTACAATATGGTGAGTATCTGTGATGATTTGATAGATTCTGATTCAGAAGAGCCTGAAAATGATATTACTAGCTAGAGAATTGCTTATCAGCTACATCATCAACAAGTGCTTTCAAATGATGAAGGGTATGATACAGATAAGGTATGCAGTACATTTTTTGATGTAGGTCTCACAAGTTTAAGAATGCCCTCCAAGGAGGAAATTGACAGAATTACAGAAGAAATGATTTCACAAGTCCATAGTAATTATAATTTGAGAAATAGAGCAATAAATAATGATGCAAGAAGGCCATCTAGTGTATTCATCAAAGACATCACTCATAAGATGAATGATCAAAATAAGAAAGTTAATGTAGATGTGCCTAAGATCAAGGAGAACAAGGGTAAGAAATGGGAACCAAAGAAGAAGGTTCAATTTCAGATAAGTGAAGCAACAAAACTAGTTGTACAACCAAAGAAATTAGAACCTGATGTTATCAAGCAAAATGCGGTGCCTAGTGCTCAAAAGATTTTGACTCCAGGTACTATTGTAAAACCTACTGTGGTTCAACTTGTTGATATGATATCCATGTTATCTCAAATTATTGTAAAAGTGCCCTTGTTTGAACTTTTTAGAATTGAAGAGCATAAGAATAAGGCTTTGTCATGGTTGGGTGGAATAGAAAACAATAATATTATTATAGATCAAACTATGTCCCAACAGACCCCATTAGCAATATCCCAAATTCCTCAAATGTTTCTAGATGATTCCTTAGTGGCATTCATAGAAGATATTGATCCTTTTTTCCTCAGTCTAATCATAAAAGGGAAGAGCTTAAAAAATTGCATGATAGGCTCAGGAGCTTCCAACACTATAATGCCTTTCAAAGTAATGGAAGCCTTAGGATTGAAGGTGCATACCAAGTAGGGTAGATGCAAAGGGATGGATGCTAGGGAAGTCCCAGTCATAGGTACTATAAATGCCTTACCATTTAAATTGGCTGCATACCCTGAAGTAGAATTAACCATGTCTGTCCTTGTGGTAGATATACCTCCACACTACAAAATGTTACTCTCTAGAAAATGGAGTGCTACCATGGGGGGGAGCCTACAATGTGATCTTGCTTATGCCACTTTTCATATAGGGGACAAAGCTATTAGGGTAAATAGGGAACCAAGGGTTAACCACATCTTAGGTGAAGAAATTGACAAAGATACCACTTGTTTCCTAGATAATGGGATTAATGCTTTCAGAGCTGAATTAATTATTTAGGAAGTTGAAAAATTACTTGCTATCATCAAAAATAAAGTTGAATGTTGCATGAATTCATCAAAATTATGGACAATGTTCTTTGATGGGGCTAGTTCTAAAGAGGGTGCAGGGGCAGGTGTAGTCTTTATGTCCCTTGAGAATAACACTTTTAGGTATTCATTCACCTTGAAATTTTCCAACACTAATAATATTGCAGAATATGAAGCATTGATGTTAGGACTTAAAGTTGCCATACATCATAAAATTAAGAAATTATGTGTCATAGGGGATTCTGAACTAATTATCTCTTAGGTCAAAGGAACCTACTCATCCATGAATAGGAGATTGAAACAATATAGAAATTTAGTCTAGGATCAGATAGAATTCTTTGATGCATTTGGGATCTCATGGAGAGATAGGACCCAAAATAAGATGGCTGATCTGTTGGCAAATGTAGTAATCAAGCCAAAAGAGATATCATTTGCAAGAATCTCCTAGATTGAGGTGCAAAACAGACCTTCCATACCCAACAACATTGAAAATTGGTAGGTTTTTGAAGATGACAAAGATATTACAAATTTTTTGTTAAATGAAGACAACTACCACGGTCAGGAGTTGATTTGCAGTGGACTGATTGAAACCATAAATAGGAAGGAAACCATTTTTGGTCAAGAAATAATGCAATTGAAAACAAATAAGATGCCGAAGGGGTTAGTAGTCTTGGAAAATATTTTTGATAGCCAAGATAGAATAAAATTAGGAGTTAATGACCCCAAACCCTAGGAGTTAGAAGAAATAAACTTGGGTATTGATGAAGTTCCTAAAAGGGTTTATATTGGCCAAAATTTGCCTATTGAAATTAGGAAAACATTGATTGACATACTTAGAAAATACAGACATGTTTTTGCTTGGTCATATGATGACCTTAAGGCTTACAGGGAGGATCTTTTCCAGCATGTCATACCATTGAAGGAAAATGTAAGACCTTTTAGGCAAAAATAGAGACCAATCAATCCTACCCTTGCCCCAAAAATGCAAGAAGAACTGACAAAACTAAGAGATGGTGGGATAATCAAACTAATCAGGCATTCCACCTGGGTTTCAAACTTGGTTCCTGTCAGGAAGAAGAATGGAGATATTAGGCTTTGTGTTGATTTTAGAAATTTAAACATTGCATCTCTGAAAGACAATTATGTCTTACCTAATATGGAAGCCATGTTACAACAAGTGACTGGCTCTGAATTGATGTCAATGATGGATGGTTTCTCTGGATATAATCAAGTTCTAGTAAAAGAAAGTGAATAGTTCAAGACAACCTTCACAACCCCATGGGGAACATATGTGTATGTGAGGATGCCTTTTGGCTTGATTAATGCAGGAGATACCTTCCAAAGAGCCATGGATGTAGCATTTCATGAGTATATTGACAAATTTATGGTTGTGTACCAGGATGATCTTACAATGTATTCTAATAAGGCTGAATATCATTGCAAACATTTAGAAAAAATCTTTATAAAAGTCCTGAAATATGGAGTATCTTTAAACCCAAAGAAATGCACATTTGTGGTCACAGAAGGAAAATTATTAGGACACATAGTGTCTAAGGATGGGGTAAAAATAGATCCTAAAAGGGTAGCAGCTATTGATAAAGTCCACAAACCAAAAAATGTGAAAGGAATTCAATCCTTTTTTGGCGAAGTCAATTTTTTGAGGAGATTTGTTACCAATTTTGCTGAAATTAGTAGACCCATCTCAAAGATGCTCAAGAAGGGAGCCATTATAGATTGGAATGGTGAACCTTCATAAGCATTCTAGGATATAAACACTACAATAAAGAATGCTCCAGTGCTGAGGACCTCAGATTATGCAAAACCCATGCATATTTTCTCTTTTGCATCATTCCATACTTTAGTTGCAGTCTTATTACAGAAAAATCAAGAAGGATATGAGCAGCCTATTACCTTTTTCAGTAAGTCACTACAACCTGCTGAACTTAAGTATGAAATAAATGAAAAGCAAGCATATGCTTTGGTAAAGGCTGTAAAAGCTTTCAGAAGTTACTTGGTAGGTGCTACTGTTATCGTTTTTTTGGGGAGAAATGATGTTTTGAGGGAAATATGAATAAAACTAGCAAGTACAGACAGATTTGACAAAACTACTCAGCACAAAGGCACAAGGTAAAGACAAAGAGCATCAAGTACATTTAGCACAAAATTTTGGCACAATCAACTCAAGGGAGTCATAAGGTATTTTTGAAATTTTGAAATTTTATACATATGCAAAACAGAATGGATAGGGTATTCATAAGGATAGATTAGTAATGTTTAGTTAAGTGTTTTTGACACTCATGTCAAAGGGGGAGATTGATAGTTTGAGAATGGTTTTGACATTTAAGTGTCAACACACTTAACCACTTTCTACATTGAAGCCAAGTACACTATGTATGCCAAGTCACAGTATGTGCCAAGTTAGAATTCCAATAGGTGCCAAGTGACTTTAGGTGTCAAGTAATATAAAGATGCCAAGTGATATATAGGTGTTGAGTCACAATTGATGCTGAGAAAGTCAGAATGCTACATATGTTGAGTAAGCTAGAGTCATACATATGTCGAGTAAGATAGAATGCAATAGAAGCCAAAAAAAGTAGGATATTATATGTGACAAGCACTAGTAGTCCAGTATGTGCTGAGTAACACAGAATCAGCATATGAGTCTATGCCTTCACAAACTCAGATGTAAACTATTTTTGGAGCCAACATAGAAGGATTTTGAAGGATGATAAGGATAAGAATGAATCTTTTATATTGCCTATGCAATCAGCATGCAACCAATGAGAAAAATGCAAGGAATGAGTGGGAGTTCAAGATTCAATATGGATCTTAGATGCAGACCTAATCCTTAGTCCAAAAAATATTTATAAGAAGGCTTAGCCCCCATGATTTTATTTTGCTGAAGGGAAGTCAAGGGAAGTTTCTAAGTAGATAGTAAATTGTAGAATAGAGTAATCAACAAGGGCATCATAGACTTAGTGAATTGAGCAACAATTACACATCCAGTTGATCTGAATAAAGCAAGGGATACGAACAGATATCAGATCAAGCAAGGATCACATCAAAATGAGAAGATCAAGTGCTTGAAATCAAAAATTGAATATTGTAAGAAATCAGATCAAAGGTTTCTAATACTCTCTAGCAATTGTATTAGATAGTGAAAATCTTATGTTGAAAGGTTAGATTAACAGCTATTTTGTAGATCCTTTGAAGAGGTGACTAAATCCTTTAACATGGTGATACTTCATGTAAAGTGTTTGTAAATCCTTTAACTAGGTCACTATTGAAATAATGTAAAGCCTTTAACAAGGTAGGCCTTTCACAGGGTAGACCATCAAAAGTGGTCAAACAATTATTGCTATAGTGATTTTTTGTGGGTATCATCCCCACCCCAGTTTTACCTTCTTATTCCCAGAGAGTCTTTGGGTTACCAAATTTGGTGTTATGTGTGTTGATGCATGTGTTTACTTTATGATTATTTAGTATGTTTACTTACATGCATTTTATTTTCAATTATTTGTTTTAAAGGAGTTGAAAAGGCTAAAGTGTGGTACTTATGATTCAACCCCCCCCCCCCCCCCCCCCCCCCCCCCCCCCCCACCCACCTCTTAGAAGTACTCTTCCCATTTGAATATTCTAACAAATGGAGTATTGAAGGAGGAGTACAAGATTGTTCAATGAAAAGGGTTAAATAATGCCCTCGATTTTTTCCAAATTATTAAGAATGAATGGATATGCATTGTCCTAAGTTGTATTCATAATAATTTCATATGGTTGGAAAATGGAACTATTAAGATCAACAATAGAATCATTCACTGAGTAACTATTACAAATAGGGAATACTAAGAGGAGGGTGAATTAGTATTCTACAAACTTTTATCACCAATTGGATATTATTTATTACTTTGAACCATGCATAAGAAAGTAAACAAGTAATGTTGAACAGTAATAATAACCATGCATATAGAGAACTCATAACACCATATTTTGTTAAATAGGGAAACCTTAGCCAAGGGAAAACCCTGGTGGATATGATACCCAATAGATGGTATACTAATATAAATGTTCCTTAATAGAGGATGGACCCTGTTAGGAGTCTATAAAAGCATTCAGTGTATAGGAGTCCCTGTTAGGAGACTTTGAATCTCTATTATGAGATTCCAACCCTGTTAGAAGTTGTAGTATAGTGGATGCAAGAAGAGCTCATTGCCCAAACATGCACTTCCAATTAAAAGAAGAGCTCACTACATAAACAAGTAATTAATCCTCTAGTATATAGATGTTGTACCTTCTTTCTTGGCTGATCTCTAACCTCAGCTCAATCTCAAATCATGAAATTAGGTTCTCAAAAACTTCACATATATCGCTTCACAAAAATTTCACATAGCACTTCTCATTTTACAATTGCACACTTAATCTTGCAAGATATCCTTTGTAAAAATAATGTGCCTTTTCACAAATTATTGCTAGGTCAGCTAGGACCACAATATACTTTTCCAACTTAGAGTAAATATCTAGGATGTTGGCCCTAATTGTTCAAGTAATTATTTTATAAATAAAATAATTCCTTTACCTTTAATTCTATTGTTTTGATCATTGAGTAAATTGTGAATATCTCTTTTCTGTATTATCAATACTAATGTTTGAGGTTATACACATCATCATCAATATGTATATTGATTCCATTTGACCTATCTCTTAAATAACATCATATAAAAAAGTTATACATTGAAACAATACACTGTTGTAAACAAGTTTCATACTTAGACAATTTTATGAGTACCAAAAGCTAAGTATCTTTATTTTTGAGGTTTTCTACAACATGTATATCACGTGTTTCCATTAATAATAATAATTACATCACTACACAAAGCCAATGTTCAACAATCTCCCCCTTTTGCAATAATGGAAAAAAAGTAAGAAAAATTGGCTAAGTGACAAAACTTTATCAAAACTTACAATACTTAACATTTATAACATTATATATACTTCATATTATAAATGCTCCCTGTTTTGATATGATTATTGCATACATAACTTACTACACAATTTTTTGTTACACTTATGCCCCTTTGACATCAATGACAAAGGTTGGAAAGTCAAAAGATGTCAACATTTATCTCTTGTTGCCTCAAACTACTATTATCTTCATACAATGATCAAAAATTGCCTTCAACCTATTCATACCTTTCTCCTATGTTTCCTTGGCTACTTCAGAAGTAGTGAGCATTTTACATAAGGCATATGATGCAATCTCAAATCCACTAAGTTTAGAGTAGGTGAAATTTGCATAAGTGTCCTTTTCTTTGACACATTTTTCCAACTGTCTCTCAATGGCTGATAATTTTAGAGCAATAGATTCTCTAAGTTATGATAGTCTTCTCAAAATTTTTTCTTTTTCAAGTTGTAGTTTCCTGATGTCTGTGTGAACACTGAAAAATTATCCTTCAAACTCATTAACTCTATAAGAGGGTTATTGTATCTGACTAGTTAGAGCTTCTAGCTCACTCAACTTCCCTTGAATCTTACTATCCAAATTTTAGTTCAACTTATGAGATAAAGTACATTTAATGTACAATACCTTGCCAACTTGTTGACATCTTTGGAGTTCCTTGATACAAGTATCAAGACTCAGAAAATAATTCTAAATATTTGAACAAATGGTGCTAAAAAGATTAGCATCATATGAAATTTGAGCCTTAGACTCAACAACATTTAATAAATTTGTAAACTCGTAATCAAATGAATTTACAACTGCTTGAGCTCTCTGTTTCAATTTTACTTCTATGTGTTTGGTTGTGAGGGTGTTATGCAATTTGTCAGTCACCTCCATTAATATTATCTATAAAATTTTGACTTTTTTGTTCTTCTCAATCAATTTTGTCAAGGATGAGATCAAATTAGATTCATCATCATCATCACTTGTAAGGTTAACAAGAGATATAGGAGTGGATGAGTTGGATGCTTTTATCTCATCTTCCTCTTGTTTCTTCTCTGTTGCCTTCTTTGATTTTCTCTCTTCTTCTTCCTTCTTCTCTCTTTCTTTTCTTTCTTTTTCTTTCTTTTCATTTTCTTCTTCTCTCCTCTTTTATTCTTCTCTCCACTTCTTCTCTTCTTCAATCAATTTCAACTTGGCTTCTTCAATCTTCTTCTTTTCTTCTTCTAGTTGTCATTTCTCTTCTTCAATTAATCTCAACTAATCTTGAATATCTTTGGAATGGGGCTCAAGCTGATCATAACTTATGAAAGGATTATCATTAATGTTAACTATAATAGTTATTTGATCAATTTGCATAGTATCACCACTTATTAATAGTTTTAAAGTTTTCTCTACAGTGGTAGGAGTTACCTCTACCTCAATCATCATTTTACTGATAAATGCAATAGTTTCACTTCTTATTGTATTCTTATCACCTCCCATAAATAGAATAGGCCTCATTTTTTTTTGTAGATAGGGTGCTAATTTAGCCATCAATTTATTTATTTCTTCTTCAGCTTCAATCTTGCACATAGTTCTTATCATTGATTTATGAAGTACCATATCTTCTTCATGAACTACTGCCTTCTTTGCTATAAGTGTATCATAGACTTTCTGATTGACAAAACCTTTAATGTCTTTAGGTTTCAAGTTATTAAGAATCATACATCTTGCAGTAGAGATGTTAATCTATTTTTTCTCAATATCACTATACAAATCATAAAACTTATTCATTTGCACAAAGTTCCCTTCATTAACAATGGTTGTGTTAATCTTCTGTATCTTTAGTTTCTAGGGTTGCCTTGTTTTACCTACTGGCTACTTGGAAACAATACCTTTCTTTGGTTGTTTGCCTTTTTGTTCCTCTACTTCTTCTTTATCACTAAAGTCTTTTGTTGGAATTACAAATGGGAAAGATACTTCTGAGAAAGGGGGGTGTGAATCAAAAGTTATAATCTCTAACCAATAAAACTTTTACTTTCAAAATAATGCATGCATGAATATATTGAAATAACATGTAAAGTAAATACATCTATATAAACACTTGACACCAATTATGATTACCCAAAAACCCTCCAATGAGAAGGTAAAATTGGGTTGGAGATGACACCCAAAACTCTTTACTACTACAACAATAAAGTTTACCTATTAAGGTTACATAATTTGATCATTCTCATGATCTACCCTGTGAAAGGCCTACCCTATTAAAGGCTTATAAAGAATTATTAGATCCCACCCTATTAAAGGATTTTAACACCTTGTTAAAAGTGTACCTAGATAAAGGACTTTAGAGTGCTCACTTATAATGCCACCCTTTTAAAAAAGTTCACAATGACTATTAAATCAACCTTAATACAAAGGATTTCATCTTGTAGATATAGTTGTTAGCAAGTATAGTAGAATGGTTTATCTGATTCACTTACAATCTAGTATTGTTGAATTTAGATCTTAATTCAATCCATCTTGATCCTTTGATCTAATATGAATTTGTTGTATCCTCAATCCTCTATTCTGCTAACTGATTCTACAATTCTATCCTTCTTCTAAGTCACTTTGAATGCCTTCTAATTAATTCACCCCTTTTCTTCATTCACATGATTCCTATTCCCTCTTTGAAATATGGGGCTTTGTCTTCTTTATAAAGATTTCATGACTTAGGGTTAGGTATGAATCTACAACTGAGATTCATCCTTTTTGCCTCTTTACCATTACATTTTTCTAATTGGTTTGATTACATGGGGAATTCAAATGGATTTGATCTTATCTTCAAACCTTTGAGATCTATCCATATGTTAGCTCAAAAATAGTTTACATAGTTGTTTGTGCCTTTTACAAACAACTAGGTCCTTTCTATGTTACTCGACACTTGATAATACTAATTCTTGGCACTTACTGTAATTTTGTTTGGCTCAAAACCTAAAATTGCTTGACATTTACTATTCACTCAGCATTTGAACTTTCTTATCACTTGCTATTCACTCGACATTTAAATAACTCAGCACTCATCGTAACTCGGCAACTATACATATTATGCTCGATATGTATTACTAGCTTGGCAAGAACATAGTAAATATCTTAAGTGTGTTGACACTTACTTGTCAAAACCAATCTGAGATTAACAATCTCCCCCTTTGACATGAGTGTCAAAAACATTTAACTATACATGATGAATCTAATCTCCTCAAGTATAATACATTCATAGTTTGGCATATGTACAAAACTTCAAAATTATTCAAAATTTTGTAATGAACTATATACCTCAAAATTGTTGTAACTTCCCATAAGTAAATGTGTCTTTTTTATTTCCAAAATATCTCATAGTAGATTTTCCTTTTGTTGATACTCTTTGTCTTCAATCATTATGATACTCTTTGTCTATCTAATATACTTTGTTCTTGCTATTTTATTGTTTGTTGTTTCCTCCCCCTTTGTTTGTTCTCCTCTCTATTTGCTTTATCTCCCCTTTCACATGTTTCCCCCTTTTTGACAATTATGTCAAAAGGTCTAGGTACTAATTGTATATTTTTCCAAAATGTTCTTGTGGACTTCCATTATAATCTTTAGAGTAGCATCCCAATTGTCTAATGAAACATCTAAGGATTTGATTTGGATGGCTACCTCTACTACAAGATGAACTAGTCCCTCTACTGTCAACAAATTTGGATCTTTCTTTAACATGGTTTCTAGATATACTAGTTCCTTGTGGAGTATTTCCATATGAGGGATAATAGAAGCTTATATGTTAATCAACTTGGCTCTTATGGTAGCCTCTTTTGATGTTAACACAACTAGTTGATTTTGTGTATGAAGCATTGAATTAATGTGCTTCTCACTCTAAATTAAATTTTTTGGCAATTACATACCAAATATTTTTAAGTTTCTTTCTAGACTTAGAATCCTCTAGCTCATTTCTTGTGTGAAGAGTATGGGATCACACAATTTTGTGTACAGTGAGAATATGTTCTCAAGTACCTTCTTCACTTTTTCTATTTTGGTAGCATATTCTACTTGTGATAGTGCTATTTCACTGGATATCTTCTAATTAAATTTACCTTAAAACTTCTTTTTAGACCATTCCATGAGTTTTACATTAGTGTCCTGGTCTTTATTTGTCACCTGTTAAACAATTTTTGATAATTGTTCCAATATACGCTTGGCTTCATAAGGTGTTTGCAAGCTAAAGGCATCTAAAAAGATGTCTTTGATCTCATGTAGTGCCTGCCTTTTCTTATACTCCTTTCTAAGTATCTCTTGGTTCTTCTTTCTTTCCAATGCCTCTTGCATGATATTGATCTATTCTAGGTTCATGGTTGCATAGTCATATTTACGTATTACTATTTCTTCATCTAATGTTGGGTCTCCATAGTGAAGTACCCTTCCAACCTTTTTTGAGCTCGAGCCTCTAAAGGATTTTGGTAGGAGTGCCAATTGTTGGTAAATTAACCAATGTCTAAATGACTTCCTAGTCCTTTTCCTTTGGAATTTCATTGTCTTCTTCTAATCTTCCTTGATCAATTAGAATTATTTTTGGTGCCTCTTGTATTTATGTAGTAGGTACAGATACCTCTATTTTTCCTGCTTGTTCATTTGTGTGTTCCTCTATAGTCTGTGTCTGTTGTTTAGTCATAACAACTTTGACTGTGGTGTCAACCTTTGTTGATGTATCCTCTGATGTTTGCACTAGAGGTTGACCACTAGTAGCTATAGGGATGGTAGAAGGTGGTTCTTGTGTATTCACCTTATCCCTGGTTATGTCAACAATTAGTTTCTATAACTCATCCACACTAACGAATACTAGATTATCACACAATTTAGCTTGTAAAGTAGATTGGTCAAGAATCTTCTTAAAATCCTCTATAGTTAATGGATTAATATTTTGAGTAGAGCTATTAGGAACATCTTTCACTTTTATTGTGACTTTAGGTGTGTTTGTGTCATGTGGAGGGCTTAATGGTGGCAATTGTGTGTCTTGTACACTTTGATCTTTTTGCTAATCCTCGATTGTTGCCATTTAATCTCCCTTTTTTTGTGTCTCCTCCATTGTGTTATCTCATTTTTCTTTCTTAGTTTCTCCTTCCTTATTTCTATTTTTATCTTCTCCATTATTCTTTCCCTCAAAGGGATCCTCTTCTCCTTCCTTGACAATAATCAAGCCATATATCAACTTCTACATTTTAGTTGATTTCTTTACAACATCTTCAATCTTATTTTGTAGAATGTTTAATGCCCTTTACTTGGGTGCAAATTTTCTACCATGTTTCTTATTTGCCTTGGTGATTTTTCCTTTTGAAAATTTTGGCATCACTTGTGCCAATTTAAATTCTCTTATTTCCTTCTTTATATTTAGGCAATAATGGCATTTATTCTTAACAATTGTATATAAATCTTTAGGCATTGTGTTGTCAAATTCAAGAGGAGTGTTCTTGAATTTTTCCATTATGGCATACACTGATTCTTCTAACCTATTTTGGTCTTCTCTATCAAGCTTATCAAATTCAATATTATTTAATCTTGTTAAGTCTACATTATCCCTAACCTTATCACAAATGTTTTCAATATCAGACTTGGGAGCATGAATTACCTCTCTAAACTGGCTGGTGTCCTCTGACTCAAATCTTTCATCATTAGTTTCTAGTTGTGCAACATATTTTCTTCTTGGTTTCTTCTTCATAGGACCTTGTTGTTCAATAGCCTTTTTCTTTTTCTTTACTTTCTCCTTAGCCTTTTGAGTGGTGGCCCTTGTGTTGGCTCTTGTAACTAGAGAAGTAGTCTTTGAAGTGCATGATTTTGTAATTTTCTTTCCCTTTGGTTGGGATGTAAGTTGTGTCTTAGCCTTTCTCTTCTTTGGTTCTTGTTTGGCTGGTGCTTCCTAGCTTATTCTTGCTTGACACCTTCTTCTTTATCTTCTCCCATGCCTAGGGTTAGGGAAAGAGGTCCTTGACCCTACTCTTGATCTTCCTTTTCTTCTTCTCCATCTTCTTCGTCATCATTATTGCCTTCAGCTCCTTCACCAAATTTAGCTTTCAGCTTCCTCATCAATTTATCTTTATTTTTCAGAGTTGAGGCTATTTTCAATTCCATCTCAACCTTTGATTTAATAGTATCATAGTTACCAAACATTTTGACAATTTTGTCAATTTCTTCTACAAGGAATGTAGTGGATATTTTTTGAGGCTTCATCAATATTAATTTCATATCCTAAAGGCCTTAGCCACCTAACTCTAGGTACTACAGCCTAAATGTATGTGTAGTCTATGTCTACCAAGAAATAGATGTCATTAAAATGTTGCTCTACTAAGGATACAAGAATTCTTAGTCTTTGTTTCATTGACAACTTAAAATTTTCAAAGTAACTTGTCATTAATGATTCAAAATTTTCTCCCATTTGCTCAATATACTCATTTACTTGAGTCACAATTGACCTATTTGTTTTCCAATCAACCTTACCAAATGATGGGAATTCATTTTGTACATAAAAGAATATGCACACAAGGATTGAACCAAACTTAAATTGAGCACTTTTTGACTTTCTTATTGCTCCTAGATTCTCCATTATCTGCTACATTTGGAGTTCTACGAGATCATAAGTATGATCTATCTTGAAAATCATATAACCTACATCAACTGCTATACATGGAATACTGTTTAGTCTTCTTGACTAATAGAATTTGTGGGAAATGATCCTAATGGAAAAGTCAAGAAGAGGATCTATGATTGTGTCAATGGTCATTCCACATTTGTTCCATTTTCCCCCTATACTTTTCTTAATTACTTCTTTTGAGTTGCTCCTCAGGGTCTTTGGCTTATCTAGGGTTGGGTAACTAGTAACCCTATGCATAATTCTCTTTGTAATCTTGATGGGTCCACCCTCTAACCATAGACATCCATCATGGATTCTGCTTAAGACAATCCTGATCCATTCCATTTTGAAGAGAGTTGGGAAATCTAGGGCACAGGTTAAGATCTTTCTCTCAACAATTTCAAACTCTTTCTTCAATACTCCATTTTCACATAATCTATCATAGGCTTGGAAAATTTCCATGTCTCCAATTCCTCCAACTTTGTAGTTATAACACTTTCTCACATCTTGTACCATTACGACCTTTGGTGGAATAATGGATAATGCACCTGCTAGATCATTCTTATATGCAACTTTTGGTATGGCCCTAAAATCTGGTTGTTTGACCTTGTTACTTACCAACTGAACTTCAAAAGTCTCTTTATCCTTAGCATTCTTAGAACTAGACACCATTTTGCAAACTAGGGTTTCAACAAATATAAAATTGCATAACTTGGCACGTGAAGAATACCTTTGGATCAATGGAATGATGCTTGATTGTTGTTGGAATCCATACAAATGCTTTGTTCTTGCTTGAAAATTGCTTCTTCACTCTGCTCACTCTTGCTCTATGTTCATCATTAAAAAAATGAGCAAAAATTTTGGCTTTATACCCTTTGAAACATTTCATTTAGTGCATGGTGCATATACATCTATAAACTTAGCTTCAATAAAATTTATGCATAACTTGGCATCTATAGGAATTTCACCCTTACTTGGCTACTACAAACATTACCTTTACTCAACAACCATTACTTATTTGGTTCCAACTAGCTTAAGTTGACAACTCGGCACATATTATTATTTACTCTGCATCAGAAGAGAACTTTTCACACTCGACAATGATGTGACAATTTGAAGATTTAACATTGAATTTTCCTTGTTTCCTTGCATCTTTTATTCATGCTGGTTTATCTTTTTCAGCACTAACTTATCTTGGAACTGATGTATGATGAAGCATTTAAATATCAGTCCCACATTTCTTCTATTACTTAGTTTGATGAAGTGTGATCACTTGACCTATCAGGTGAAGTGATCTCTTAATTTGATTTTTTGCATCCTTCTTTCTTCTTCCATGTTTTGTTCATCTCTCCTCTGATGTGTTCAACATCTACCTTTCCTTTTCCTTTAGTGAATTCTAAATTGGGTGCTTTTGACCTTGTTGGGAAATGCTTGCTGATATGGCCAATCCTCAAATAGCTAAAGCATGTGGTTTGACTTAACCATCTATTGTAGTTTCCACTAAAATGTGTTCTAATACAATTCTCAAGGATGTGTCCATACTCTTAACAATAATGACAGCTATGTCTTGTATTATAATCCTAGTAATAAGAGTTTTCATAGCTTTTTCCCTTTGTTGACTTGTTTGATGACCATGTGGACTTGGATTTGCATTCAAAGGTTTTATGTCCATACTTTTGATAGTTGTAGTAGTAGCTTTCAAATCTTGGTGCATGCTTAGTTGTAGTTTTGCATTCATGTGCCTGATGACCTTACTTTTTGCACTTATGATAGTGATCCATGCTTTTAGGTTTGTTATGCTTATTTTCATTCTTGCTCCTGCACACATTAGCAGTATGTCCTTTCTTACCACAAAAATGACAAGTAAGTTTGGAGTTCTTACCTTTTTTATTTCTTTCTTCAATAGTCTTGGATGATTCTCCTTCTTTAGTATTGGTATAGCCTAGTCCTGATGTATCATTGTTGGATCTTGGAGATTTCAATAGTTTCTCAAAGTACTTGATGGCTTCATTTGGTTTGTTGAGACTCTTAGCAATATCTCTCTCTTCTTAGATTATTTTGCAGTTGTTCATTCTACAAATTTAGTGTGGTGATTTCAATGTCTTTGACATTCAACTCATGGTGACCATTCACCATTTGACTTGGCGTATCCAATTGCATGTTGGAGATTCTGGTAAGCTTAGTTGACTTCTCTTCTAGTCTATTAGCTAGGTTTCTCTTGTCTTCTTCTATCATGACCTTGTCTTCAATGGATTTCTTCTTTTTTTAATCACTTCACAAAGCATCATGGCTTGTGATTCTTGTTTTAATTTGAGATTTCTAATTTCTTCAACTTCTGTCCTATTCTTTTCCATCAAATCTGCAATTGCTACATCAAATTCATTTGAGTTTCCACTTGCAAATAACTTTGTGGTGTCAATCTCTTTGTACTATGTGTCATTTTCTACAATGGCAATGTCTTTCCTTATCTTTAAGGATTTTCTTAATTCCTCCTTAGCTTCTTCTAGTTAATGTCGAATGAGTTGGATCTCAATTCCTTGGTTCTCTATAGTCTTTCCTAGTTTATAGACCCCCATCTCAAGATCATTTTCTCTAAGCTGCAAAACTTCTCCTAATGAGAACTTAGCTCTAATACCAATTGTTTGAATTGAAAATGGGAAATATACTTCTGAGAGAGGGGGGTTATCAATCAAAAGTTATAATCTCTAACCAATAAAACTTTTACTTTCACAACAATGCATGCATGAATATATTGAAATAACATGTAAAGTAAATGTATCCTTATAAACACTTGACACTGGATGTGATTACCCAGAAACCCTCCAATGAGAAGGTAAAACTAGGGTGGGGATGACACCCACAACTCTTCACTACTACAACAATAAAGTTCACCTATTAAGGTTACATAATTTGACCATTCTTATGATCTGCCATGTGAAAGGCAAGTCCTATTAAAAGCTTACAAAGGATTATTAGATCCCACCCTGTTAAAGGATTTTAACACCCTATTAAAAGTGTGTCTAGCTAGAAGGACATTAGAACACTAACTTGGAAAGTCACCCCATTAAAGGATTTCACAATGACTATTAAATTAATCTTAATACAAAGGATTTCATCATGTTGATATAGTTTTTAGAAAGTACAATAGAATATTTGATGTGATACACTTACAATCTAGTATTTTTGAATTTAGATCTCAATTAAATCCATCTTGATTGTTTCTAATCTAATATGAATTTTTTGTATCCTTGACTTTAATTTGCTAACTGATTTTGCAATTATATCCTTCTTCTAACTCACCTTGAATGCCTTCTAATCAATTGACCCATTTTCTTCCTTCTATTCTTCACTCACATGCATTCTATTCCCTCTATGAAATATGGGGCTTCATCTTCTTTATAAATATTTTGTGACTTATGGTTAGGTATGAATCTATGGATGAGATTCATCCTTTTTGCCTCTTTACCATTCCATTTTTTTTATTGGTTGCATGTTGATTGCATGGGGAATCCAAATATATTTGATCTAAACTTCAAAGCTTTGAGATCTATATATATGTTGGCTCAAAAATGGTTTACATAGTTGTTTGTTCCTTTACAAACAACTAGGTCCTTTCTATGTTACTTGACACTTTTATTGATGCTTGACACTTACTATAATTTTGTCTATCTCAGCACCTAGTATCTACTATTCACTTGGCATTTTAACTTGGTTGGCACTTGCTCTTCTCTCGACACTTAAATAATTCAACACATGAGTGACTCAACACTCATTGTAACTCGACATCTATACATATTACACTCAACATGAACATAGTAAATATCTTAACAATTGTCAATAATGTCTTCTTTCTTTTCTGTTGTCTAGTAGCTTGTTGCTTAGCTCTTTTTTACTGTCTTTTAGATCCACTTGGTTGATCAACTTATTTAGTAGCATATCAGATGTTATGTTTTGTAAGAGTTTCTACAATGGATACACTATATGATTGGCCAACTAATAGAGGTGTCCCATACATTATATCTTTTTCACTATTTTGTTTCAATCTAGAGTTTTTTTCCTAATTGCCTATGATTCTTCTTCTAACATACCAGCCTTAAATAGTGTTTTCTTCATTATAGTTGCAATCTTCTTAAGAGATGCTTTCTCTAATGATGTTTGGTAAGCTAACTAAGTTATTTTGTCATACCTTCAAAATTTGTAAAATGCTTGATCTAATTCAAATTTCAGCATCAAATCAATATAACCAATAGCTACATCATCGTGAAAATGCTCCACAAAACTTTGCTCCATGAAATTTGCTATAGAAACATAGATTTCATCTTTTTTCACAGAATAAACTTTCTATATTATACTAGTAACTTTTATTTCCTTTGTAACTTGTTTCTATAAGCTCTAAATTGCAAGCGAGCTTAACTAAAATTCAAACTCATTAAGATACATCTTCTCTCAACCTTGCTACTCATAAATTGATCTCTAAATGAAGTTTCCAATTTTGGTGTTGTAAACAAGCTTAATTCAACTTGATTCAATCAAAATCGATTGTTGACTTTGATTTTCCTATCTT